>JAVJIF010005866.1:0-209672 GCA_038442645.1 Agave tequilana | reverse complement strand
GCAAAATGGGCCATATTGTTATCTCAATATGAAATGCACTTTTTACCACAGAAGCCATTAAAGGACAAGCGGTGGCGGATTTCTGGCTGAGTATTCAGATCCAAGGGCAACCAAACTTTACGACGATCTCCCAGATGAGGTCGCTGAAGCCTGCCTAACTCAGACATCGTTTCGAAAGTCAAGTGTGGCAACTCTTCTTTGACGGTGCATCCAGAAACAAGCCCAAAAGGACACATCGTAGCGGGGTAGGAATAGTACTCGTCTCGCCACAGAACTATGTGATTCCTCGAGCTGTCTCGCTAACTGAGCCTTGCCTAACAATGTAGCAGAATACAACGCTCTTTTGATTGGGATGCAGCTCGCCGATGAGATTGGCGTTAAAAATCTCGAGGCATAAAGTGACTCCAAACTCATTGTTAGCCAGTTCGGGGGGAGTACGAAGTCATCACATGAGGACCTAGTACCCTACTACAAACGTAACTATCCACATGGCCGAGAGGTTCACAAACTTCTACATCGATCATGTACCGCGCAGGCAAAATGCGCATGCAGATGCACTGGCGTCCTCGCTGCCTCCTTAGCTCTTCCAGCTGGAGACAATGGAGAAGGTATTCGTCTACAGCCACGACCTGTATTGCCCGAGAACTGCCCTCGAAGACTATCAGAAGTCAAGGGAGAGTGTCAAGGCGAAGAAGCGCTGGAATTGTCAACCGTGCCAGAGCTTAAAGACTGACGATTCCCCTATATCGACTATGTCTTGTATGGCATCCTGCTGAGGACGCCAAGGAAGCGGCTGCCATTCGAAGGAAAGCCCCCAATTCTACTATAATGCGATTACGCGACATTGTATCGTCGATCGCATGACGGGATCTTGCTTCGATGCTCTCACCCAAAAGAGGCCCAAGAGGTATTGAAAGAAGCGCACGATGGTATGTGTGGAGCCCACCAACCCGGCCCAAAATTGGCACATCGACTCCAAAGGTTGGGTTACTATTGCCCAAGATGATTGCCGACGCCGTCACTTATGCCAAAAGATGTCACGCCTGCCAAGTGCATGGCGATTTCATCCATCAAGCACCAGAGTACCTCCACTCTACGGCCTCTACCTGGCCATTTGAAATATGGGGGATGGATGTAGTTGGTCCTATCAGCCCACCATCATCAAAGGGACATCGGTTTATTTTGGCAATAACCGATTATTTCTCTAAATGGGCCGAAGCTATTCCTCTGAAGGAGGTAAAATCGTCTAACGTGATCAAGTTCGTGAAACATCACGTTATTTACCGTTTCGGTGTAAATTGTCCATGACAATGGACCCCAGTTCATCAGCCAGGCTTTCCAGAGATTCTGCGCTAAGTTCAGAATCCAGAGTGTGTCCTCAACGGCATACTATCCTGCCGCTAACGGCATCGCAGAAGCTTTCAACAAGACTATTAGCAAGCTTCTCAAGAAGTTCGTCTCGAAAAGTCAACGAGACTGGGACGATAAGCTAGGTGAATGCTTATGGACTTGCCGCACAACTGTGCGAACCCCAACTAAAGCCACGCCATTTTCTTTGGTATACGGATGTGAAGCCGTACTTCCACTGGAAATCCAAATTCCATCTCTACGCGTCGCCTTGACAGCGGAGATGACAACCGAGGAGAAGCATCGACAGCGACTCTAGGAATTGGAGGCCTTAGACGGTAAGCGTTTGCAGGCCCAACAACAAATCGAGCTTTACCAAGCTCGAATTACCAAAGCCTTTAACAAGAAAGTTAAGGTGCGGACTTTCAGGAAAGGCGATCTTGTCTTAGCCGTCAGAAGACCCATGGTAATGACGCACAAGACAAAAGAAAAATTCCAACCCAAATGGGAAGGACCGTTTGTAGTAGAGTCAGTCTACTCAAATGGATCGTATCGCCTCATAACCTCAAATGGCGACACCTCATGATGCCGATCAATGGAAGATTCTTGAAGAAGTACTATCCTTAATAGTACTCCTCCTCCGATCAAGTTCAAAATTACACCTCTGATCAAAACAAGAAGAGCTTCTTCATTAATATCCAACGCCCCGACGGCTAAGGATAGAGGAAATTGTTGGCTTCCAAGCCCAACATAAGTCTTCAACAACTCATCATGCTTAGGGGAATAGCATGGCTAGCCCACTCAAACGGTAGTTGGTAAAGGCACCTCAAACCCGTTGACAGCTGAGGATTTGCTAAAATCCTAAGGGACATGTTCCCATTTGATCCAACGCCCCCGACGGCTAAGGATAGAGGAAAAATGTTGGCTTCCAAGCCAACATAAGTCTTCGGCAACTCATCATGCTGAGGGGAATAACATGGCTAGCCCAACTCAAACGGTGGTTGGTAAAGGCATATCAAATCCGTTGACAGCTGAGGGTTTGCTAAAAATCCTAAGTGGACTTGACTCCACTTCCCCCTTCAAAATCCCTTACAATTCTCATCCATAGAATGGTAGGTCTACCAAATACAATCATTACCAAGTTAACACTATACCTCTGGTAATGAATACTTCTTGTCGAGTGCAACTTTACTTGTCAGCTCCACATGGAGCAGCAAAACTTCAAATATTGCCAAGTTAACACTATACCTCTGGCACTTCAAACTTCACTTGTCAATTCTCATCAATAGAATGACAAGTCTTCAAAATTGCTCATATCGCAAATCCAAATTGCCAAGTTAACACTATACCTCTGGCACTTTAAACTTCACTTGTCAATTCTCATCAATAGAATGGCAGGCCCTCAAATTGCTCATATCGCAAATCAATTTCTGTCAAGTTAATATCACACCTCTGACAAATTACTGTTAAGTTAACATTACACTTCTAAACAGTACATCAAGTTGCTGCCAAGTTTAATACCACACCTCTGACAGTCACTTTCCTCCAGACTTCCATGTCGAAACCGAAATGGATGATGCTAAGTTCAACATCACACCTCTACCATCCAATTCGTTGTTAAGTTCAACAATATACCTATGACAATGAATTTCCCTCGAACTTCCGTATCGGAGTCGAGATGACCAATGCCAAGTTCAACTCTACACCTCTAGCATTACCCTCACTATCAAGTTAAACATCACATCTATGTCAGTGACACTTCTGTTTTCCCAAATGAAACTGAAGTACTTCTGAGTTAAGTTAATATCACACCTCTAACTCACATTCTTGTCAAGTTAACTCACACTTCTGACAAGACTTCATTCAACCCGTTAAGTTAATATCACACACTCTATCGGTAAAGATTTTCCTAGATTCCCTGCGAATCTAGTCTAACTTGTTATTCTCGTCAACAGAATAACAAGCCCACTTAAAAACATTGTTAGGTTAACATTACACCGTTAACAAGTCTTCATTAACTCCCCAGCTGATCTTAATTAAGTTAAGCCTAAACCTCTGATAAAGGTTCATCTTCCCTAGGGGTACGTGTTCCACCTGTCACTTTTCTTATAAAGTGGCTGGTCCACCAAACATTATTTCATCTCTGTCAAGTTAATATTACACCTCTGACAGTTTTGGTGAAAGTTCCTGAAATAGGATCTTTTCCTACAAAATTTGACTTATTAAGATTATCATCATAATTTTGACGAAGTCAAAAGATCTTCTGATTCTATGCGTCTAACTGAAGACAAAAGGTTCAAGACAATAGAAAGAGGCAGGAAGAAAAATGTCACTTTTATTTATATCCATGCATATGAAAGTGATACAAAACGCTTGTTTTCCATTAGTTTGCAAAGGGAAAAACTTACAAAAAAGAGTTTGAGGAGCTAAATTACAAGTATTCTTAAAAAGATTACAAGTAGATCTCCTCAGAGATTCTGGAGAAGTGTGCCGATAGGAGTCGGTCAGCGCGCGACCACTTTGTCCCTTTGATGATGCGAGCGATGAGATTCCCTTCTCGCCTGGTTCCGGGAATCAGAGAATAGAGGATTGGTAGAACCCTCTTGCTACTTCTCAAAACCGTCTTCTGTGAGGAATTCCTTCTCGCCTGGTTCCAGAGATTCCTTGAGGAAAAGAGGTTGTTAGGGTATCACCACCCTGAAAGAGAAGTATTTCTCCTGAAAGGTCTCTGAATTAGAGAACGCACGGTGCGTTATGAAGAAGTCTGATTCTCCTGATCAGCAGAGGATTGATTTGGGAGCAGAAGCCCACTTTGATTGATCGCCGATCTCTGGATTCCCTTTTTTTTGACCCCCCTTCTCCCATTGTGCCCCTGGCGGGCTATTTATAGGGAGAGTAAGGTATAATCGTCCCCTTGAAGATATGGAAACAGATTGAACCGAATCTGTTTAAATCTGAAAAGTAGCCTTGCTGCGAGGCTAGGATAGCTTCTGCGGAGCTAGAAAATGGCAAGTCGGTTGATCTTTCCGATTTGTTTTGATCCCTTCCATATCGTTGAAGGATTTTCTCTGATCCTCTTACTCGTTTCAAGAGAGTCAAGAGATTGCGGCAATCACCTGCCATATTTAATCCCGATTGGATTTGATTTGCTTGGATCCGATCTTATCAGGAGATTTGATTGGTCAAAGATTGACCATAGCAACAAACTAATAGCGGAGCTGCCCGCTTTGAAGCTCATAGCGGAGCTAGAGGCAACTCTTGGCGAGGTCCGAAAAGAGGCTTTTTCGGAAGCTATCAGTTAGCTTCCTGGCGATGCTCTGGATGATGCTAGCCTCTCAAACGAGGCTATCTCCTTGGGCTAATGTAATGCTAAATGCTAGCATTTAGACCTGCTGAGGTCTGTTTAGAAACAATCCGGGTTCACTGTTCTGCTTGCTGGATCAGTGGAGTCCAAACCGCTTCCTTGTCCCTTGGAGGTGGATGAAAACTGGTCTTCAGCTCGTCTGTCGCTAGACATTGTTCGGACCAATGAGAATCTTGTCTTTTTTAGTGTCAACAAGACCCCCTTCAAAGTTTTCGAGAGTCTGCAATAGCTCAGACTCCGAAACACTTTGAACTGCTGTGATCGATGGTGGTGGAGTATGAACGTCGCCATGATGGTTGAGTTCAGCTTCGCCTTCAATCCTGCTTTGGGATGAATTCGCCGAAGAATTGCACTGGTTCGCGAGTAGCTTCGCGTCGGGGTAGCTCCGCGTCTGGGCTTCCAAAAATAAGTTCACTTTGGAACTCCTGTTGCCTTTTCAAAGCCAACTGCCGTGGGGCGGTTACGAGGAGGATTATTCCTTCTTTTGCGCCAATCGAGGAGATGTTCTCCGATTTGCACGTTTCCAAGAGAGGATACTCCCTTTCTTCAAGGCGTCATAAGTGCCTTTTATGAGGGAGACGTTTTCTCCCTTTGCACGGTTCCAAGGAAACTGTCCCTTCCATCAAGGCACAATAAATGCCTTGAATGCGCTCGTGCTTCCACGCTTGGGGTGGTCGCACTCAGGCCATGGGGCCTATAAATAGGACACTTGAGGTCCTCTGAAGAGAAGTGCTTTGCCTCTCTTCTCTTCTCTTGGTTTGAAAGAGATACTCAGATCTCTGAACTAGTGGAATGCCCACTCTGGTCATTATCCGGCCAAGGACCGGTAAGTCTTGATCGTTCAACGACTTCACCGATTTTAGGAAATTCATCTCCCTTAGTTTAGCTTTGACCTGCTTTAGGGATTGACTTCCCTTGCTCTTCATCTTGCACTTGGCTGATCTGCAGAGAAGAATTTCAGCACAGCTTCCCTGTGAAGCTACCATCTTGACTTAATCACAGAAAGATCATTGCAAGTTGAGTCCGCTACACAGGCAGAACTTAGGACTTGGTCTCTTCAAAGGTTGAGCCAGTCTTGCCATATTGGTGAATGTTGAGACTGTGTCTCACAAGATCAGTCTGACTTTGCCGTAGAGGTGAGGCTAGGACTTGGCGTTTGCTGAGCTAGTCCATTAGTTACTGTGCAGGCGGAGCTTGTCCTCTGCTGAAGTCGGATTGCTTTGCCGCCCAAGAATCTGACTTAATATCTTTGCAGCCATTTTTTTTTCTATGCTTAACTGCTAACTTGCTCCAATTTGCCTTGCAGCGAGCTATGCTTGCCAGTCTGGTAACTTGATGGAAGAAACCATGAAATTGCCTTATGCTTCCCCGGTTGAAGCTTTACTTTTAAGCAGGAGGAACAATTCGGGGCAGCGGATGCGCGTCCCAGGGGCTGTTGCAGCCTCTTATCCGAGATGATTCGTTTTGAAATGGGCGTCGCCTGTGGATCACCAGCATCATTGTCGACTTTCAACTTTGGTGGCCTTTGGGGGCGGTCCACTTCAGGAAAGCGGATATCGCGCCTGTTAGATTACTGGTATCACTGCCGATTCCCATTATACGTGATCTATCGTGTTGGCGGCGATAGGTTTTTATTGCCAGGCTTCAACAAAAATAGCCTGGCATGATCTGCCATTTTGTGGAGAAAAGTGACCGTGTCCTTGTGGCACCATCTGTTCATATGCGAAGGGTTACGACCTTTTGCCGGAGGAAGGCCTTTCCTGTCCCGTTGATTTGGTTTGAAAGCAGATAAAACCGCTTGTATGCCTCAAATGATCCTGTTGGGCAACTGGATGTATTGTATAAAACACAACTTTGATGTAATATTAATGTACCCTTCCTGTTAAATCAATGAAAGTTCATCTTCCGATCATCTGATTTTTTGCTTGCTTTCACTGAGAGTCTGGCCATAGCTGGGCTAAACTGTGTGCGGAGCTAAGGACATAGTCTTTCTTCGAATGATTTTCGCGAGACTGGCATGTCCCGCGAGCAGCACCTTTTTGAGGGAGGGCTAAGATAAGCCTCTCGGCTAAGCCCTTGAAGGATTGTGCGAACTCCGCACTTTGCTCCTGTGCGAAGTTAACCTTTAGTGGGTTGAACTGTCGCCCCTTGGGAAAGCGCCTCAGGCGCTTCGGGCACTGTTTCGAATTAATTCGAAATGGCGGCATGGCCCTGTTTTTGAGGCCTCGTTTCAGGCGCTGATTGGCCTATAAAAGCCCGATCGGGCTGAACATGGAAAAGATCTCCTTTTTCAGAGAAATTTCTGTCTTTTCCTCTCCTTCTTCCTCCTTTGCTTCAGAGTTCTTTGAGAACCCTTGCATTTCTTCGATGGCGCCCAAAAGACGAGCGGGTAAGGAAGCAGCGACTTCTGCAGCGGAGGGCGTTCCTCCTCCGGTCATCGAGCGACCAGTCACCGGTAAGGAATTTTCCTGTCTGATTGGAGACCGAGGTCTCTTTTCTTTGGAGCCAGTCATTTAGCTATTTAGGACGATCGAATGGGATCTATCCTCATTAGGGAACTCATTTCCCTGAACTTCCCTATTTTCTTTGCACCAGGGAAGTAAGAATTGAACAGTTCTTCTTTTAGGCTTCTGTAGGAAGCCATTGCTTGGGCAGTCTCCATCCTGTTGAGGAACAGGATATGGGTCTGTTCCTTCAGTCGTGGCCACGAAGGACGATTATTGACCATGATGTCCTTTTGATGACGTCAGCCCTTAGGGCTATGCCACTTCCTGCTTTAAGCGAAGTTGGCGCTTTGGATATTTTCTGCAAAGATGCAGTCTTATCCATGAAGCGAAGCTTTTTCAAAACTATCGCCTTGCAGGCTCTGCTTGCTGGGCGAGGCTATGCCTTAGTGAATTTTTATGCTTTCGCATCCACTTGATTGGTGAACTAATCATAGCTCATTTCTGTTTTTGCAGTACATTACGCCTCCGGCCTCCAGAACAGTCTGTTCGGTCTAGCCAGTCGAGCAGGCGGAAACATCAGCTTGCAGTTCTATGGGCAGGCTTCATTGTTCAGCGAGCCGAGCTCCCTTGTACGGGATACGCTCATCCAGGACGGTCGTCCGCAGGCCATGCGGAGCATCTTGACTACGGCTCCGCTTGAAGATATTGACCGTCAGGCTTACAGAAAGCCTGACTTCATGTTCGGGGATGCTGCACCTGATCCCGATCGCCAGCTACAGGCCGGTGAAGGCCAGTGGATCTTCCAGTTGGATGGCGAGAGATTCTATCTCCCGTCCACTAAGCGGCATTTTGCTTTGTCTTACTTTGCGAGCGTGACTCAGGCTCGGAAGATGGCGTGAGGCGTGAGCCTAAATGCCGAGTCTGTGAGTGTCGGGAGGTTGACATTCCAGTCCGGCTATTCGAGGGCGGGCCATCCTCGTAGCATAATGGGGCTATACCCTGGGAAGGTATCGCGGGACCTTCCAGTAGGAGAGAACCCAGCTGCGGCGCCGACCTTTGGCACTCAGTTCTGCGAAGTTGACGGGAACTACCCTGCCACTGATTTCAGGACTCCCGGTTGGGTCCACCCTCCTAGGTCGTGGTGGGCGGAGTTGACCAACTATATCCTCACTCATTTTGAGGGGGACTTAGAGAGGTTAAACCTCCATGAGGCCGTCAGGGCGACCTGCTACGGCATTGAGATGAAGGTGGCGTGCTTCTACGCCATCCTTGAGTTGTACTGCCCGGCCTCGGGGACTTTCTTCACCCCGGTTGGTGAGTTGGGCATGGCCCTGCACGAGATGCGGGAGATCTCTGCTTTGCCCTTCGGGTCTCTTCTGTACGAAGAGTACTTTCCCTGTGAGGCGGAGTTGGCTCTCTTGGAGAAGCAAGAGCCTGCTTTGCTTGAGACATATCGGGAATTGATGTGTCACTTGCACATTTGTTCCAGCATCCACACTGGTGGCAAGGGTAGCTCGAAGAGCTTAAAGAGCTGGGGGAACTACTTGTTCCCGGATATGACTAGTACGCCTGAGGCAGCTCATTGCGGAGTTGCTGAAGAAGACATCTTGGCAAGGATGGAGGTGCATGCTGAAAAGGACATCGTCGTGGCAGAAGATGATGGTCCTTTCGGGAAGGGTGATGTTCTTCGGAGCTTTCACCATCAGGCCCGTCGGCCTATGTCTCGCAGGCCGGCTTCTTAACCATCTGGTTAAAGAAGTGTGTCGTGCCTTCTTCTTCGGGTGACATCATCCACCCGAATGTGCTGCTGCCTGCCGTCCGCTTGGTCCATGGCCACCGTCTGGGTCTTCTCCCGGCCATGGTGTGTTGTATTCAGAGGAGCCTTCGTGCACTGACGGAGGCTTTCTGCAGGCCAATGGCGTCAAGGTGAGGGAAGGGTGCTGTCCTGCCTTGTGACGGACCCAATCCTAGGGTAGGTTTACCGTACACCTACTTGATGGCGTGGTTCGCCTTGCACTGCCCCAGTTTGATTGGAGCTGGGGAAGACCCTCCGCAGGGTGTTCAAACGGCGCTTCTCCGTCGCTTTGAAGGCCGTTCGTGGCAGAAAACTTATGTGGCCGAGACCCGTAAGTTAGTGCGTCGTTATGACGCTTATAGCCTGTTCCGTTGTTTTCCTCGCCTGCGGGGTGCAGGATATAACGAGGAATTCCATGATGTGGAGTCAGGTCGATCTCCCATGAGTCGGGGTGTTTTCGAGTGGCTGGTCTGTATCCGGCCCTCGCATTTGCTGTACAGGAGTGGGGATACCTGCTACCTGGAGCCCTACGTCCCGAGCCGGTTTGCCCGCCAATTTGGGTATGACCAGTTGTATGTGGGCAACCCCAATCCGGACCTGGCTTTCATGGGGAGCCTCATTGATGGGGCTCGTGCTTGGCGGTTCTTTACCGCGGATGGCACTGGAGCGTGGCTACGCACGCCGCTGAGGGATCCCGGCCTTTGGACGACCCTGTGTTTCTGCCAATGGTATGCGGCTTCGAACTCCACACCTGCTGGGTTTAATGCCAACCGTTCGGGTGTGAAGTTAATTTCTCATCAGATGAGGCAAAAGGCTTCTGATAAGATGGAGGGCAAACGAGTCCGTGTTCCTGGCATAGAGGAGTTCATTGCTGTAGATGACAGCGGGGCTTCTGATGCGGGGAGCCCTCGCTTCGAGGCAGAGACGAGGGCTGATGCCCATGAAGCTGATACTCGTGAAGCCGGTTCTGGTGTAGTGGGGACAGCTCCCCCACGACATGTGGAAGAAGTGGAAGAAGAGGATTCTGATGTCCACTTCAAGAGGAAGCGTGGGAGTGGATCCCGTAGGAAGTCGTCGGCGAAGAGGCCCCGTCGCCATGCTCCTACAATTGTGGTAGAGGGCGAACCCTCTACTGCGCTTCCTTCTGCTGCTCCATTAGTGGCTGAGCCGTCGGTTGCTGAACCGACTACTGGTAAGATTGGCCTCCATCTAATATGCCTTCAGCGCACTTTGAATAACTCATCATTTGCTTTTTGTTGCAGAAGCTGAGGAGCATGGGGAGCAAGGGGACCAGTATGATCCTCTATTCGCTTATGGAACTGCAGCTGGTTCCTTTGCTCGCTCGGAGGAGTCTGGAGGTGATGCGGCCGACATTGGCCTCTCGGGCGCTGGGACTTCTAAAGGAAGTCCTATGGCATCCAGCTCTATCGGGTGGTCTGTAGAGGAATCGGCGAGCAGGCCGGCTATCCGCGTTGATTCTGGCAAGAACTTCGCGAAGGAACCCCTAGAGACTGATGAGGCTGACGAAGTAATATCAGCCTTCGGTAAAATAACAACCTCTTGATCTCCTCTTGTTTACCGCATCTGCTTTTTGACCATGGCTTTGTTGCAGGTGTTCGGCCTCAAGATGTGTCGGCTTTGAAGGAGCCGGAGGGTTCCCCTGGAAGGTCAGAGGGTGAGTTGAGTGCTTCGTCCACGGCGAATGTTGCTATGTTGGACGTGTTGTATGGCGACTTGCCTTCTTATCAGCCCACGTCAGCTGAAAGGCGAGAGGCTGAAGGGCGGCAGTCCCGGAGGTATCCTCACTCCCAATTACATCACCGAGTGAGGTGCCGGCAATTTTGCCCAGTGCGGGGCTGAGGGTGATCGTGGACCCTATTTCCCTGACTTTGATTGTCGAGCCTGCTGCTCAGGAGGTGGTTGGCGTGCTGGTGTCGCTGAGAACTCCGCCGAGGTCACCTTTGGCTTGTCCGGCTGCTGTCAGTGCCCCCGCTGCTTCTTCTGCGACGGTGTCGACCAGGCTGGTGGACTATTCCGAGGTTGCCTCTTTACCGGAAGTGGCTGAGGTCGAGAACGATTACATCGGTGATCTGGTCGATAACTTTTATAAAGGCTTAGGGTGAACTATCGACCTGGTTCTGAAGGGCTCGACTATGCCATTCTCAAGGTTAAAGAGGGTCCTCTCCCGTGATATTGAGAGTATTCGGGACTT
Organism: Agave tequilana; assembly: GCA_038442645.1. Lineage (NCBI taxonomy): Eukaryota > Viridiplantae > Streptophyta > Magnoliopsida > Asparagales > Asparagaceae > Agave > Agave tequilana. The sequence goes on along the minus strand of JAVJIF010005866.1, from coordinate 198,507 downwards.
TGAGGGGTATCACCAGGCCACTGCTTTGGAGCTCCTGGTGGATGAATTTGAGAAGGATGCGGAGGAATGGCGCCACCTCCACCGTTCGGACCCGGAGTCTTTAGTTGATGACCGGCTCGCGCTTCTCATTGCTCAAAAGCACGAGACCCGGCTTACCGCTCAAGAGGCTGCTAAGGCTATCTCTTCTGACTTGAAATCCTTGGAGACAAGGCAAGCGGAGGTTGGAAGTGCAATTGACGCCTCCACTAGTGCTCTTCTTGGCGCTGAGGATAAGATTGCGAAGGCTGAGAAAATGATTAGGAAAGCAAATCTCCTCTTATCCAAGGCCATACCGGTGCGTCTTGAGGAAACTGCGCGGCTTGAAGAACTCAAAGCTCAGAGTGAGGAGCTTGCACGGCAGGGGTTGTCACAGAGGGCTACTTTGGCGGAGGCCGAAGCTCGTCTGGCTGAGGCGGAAGATTTCAATGAGGCTGAGCTGAGGTCACAAGCGCTTGCCCAGGCTGCTGACGACAGGAAGACGAGACTAATCACCCTCGGAGAGCGGCTCAGATCGTACGGTGTATGCTTGTAGCTCCATGTACTTTATCCTCTTGAAATGTATGAAAATTCTTTCTTCTTTTGTTGAATCTTCAATCTTGTTCTTCTTTTTGGATTGCGATTCTGAATTGTAGTGCAATTCCTTGAGAACATAATTCTTGTTGGGTTGGATAATGAGACTTGGCTATCTGTCAGTTCAGAGGTCGCGATGATATAACTGGTTGAGACGCCACCAAGCTTCAAAAATTGGTGATACTCGTCTTTTGTAAATGTCAACGAGTATCGAGACCTGTCTTTTGTAAATGTCAACAGGGCTCGGAATTGAGACTTAGCTGTCTGCTGGTTCAGAGGTCGCAATGACATAACCGGATGAGACGCCACCAAGCTTCAAAATTGGTGATACTCGTCTTTTGTAAATGTCAACGAGTATCGAGACCTGTCTTTTGTAAATGTCAACAGGGCTCGGAATTGAGACTTAGCTGTCTGCTGTTCAGAGGTCGCAATGACATAACCGGATGAGACGCCACCAAGCTTCAAAATTGGTGATACTCATCTTTTGTAAATGTCAACGAGTATCGAGACCTGTCTTTTGTAAATGTCAACAGGGCTCGGAATTGAGACTTAGCTGTCTGCTGGTTCAGAGGTCGCAATGACATAACCGGATGAGACGCCACCAAGCTTCAAAAATTGGTGATACTCGTCTTTTGTAAATGTCAACGAGTATCGAGACCTGTCTTTTGTAAATGTCAACAGGGCTCAGAATTGAGACTTAGCTGTCTGCCAGTTCAGAGGTCGCAATGACGTAACCAATTGAGACGCCACTAAGCTCAATGGTAGATGAAACTTGGCTATCTGCCAGTTCAGAGGTCGCAATGACATAACTGGTTGAGAAGCCACCAAGCTTCAAAATAGGTGATACTTGTCTTTTGTAGATGTCGACAAATATCGAGACCTGTCTTTTGTAAATGTCAACAGGGCTCAAGATTGAGACTTAGCTGTCTGCTGGTTCAGAGGTCGCAATGACGTAACCAATTGAGACGCCACTAAGCTCAATGGTAGATGAGACTTGGCTATTTGCCAGTTCAGAGGTCGCAATGACATAACTGGTTGAGAAGTCACCAAGCTCAACAATGAGTGATGAGGTCTCGTTTTCACGAGGAAATCACTGTCATAGGTTTAATGTTAACATAACAGTGAGATATATGTGGTCCTACCATTCTATGGATGAGAATTGGTAGGTGATTTTGGAGGTCTCGTTCTCACGAGGAAACCACTGTCGTAGGTTTAATGTTAACATAACAGTGAGATATATGTGGTCCTACCATTCTATGGATGAGAATTGGTAGGTGATTTTGGAGGGGGAATCAAATGGGAGCAGGTCCCTTAGGATTTTTGGCAAACCCCCAGCTATCAACAGGTTTGATATGCTTGGAGAAAGAGAAAGGCTCTCTTTGCGCGCATTCCGGACGCGCGGATCTCGATCAGAGGTGTAATGTTAACTTGATCGAGAGCAAGATCCTCGATTAAGGATAATACTTCTTTAAGAATTTGCCATTGATCGGCATCATGAGTAGGTCGCCACCTGCATTCATAAGGCGGTATGCCCCGTTTGAATAGACTGTTTCTATTACAAACGGTCCTTCCCATTTAGGCTGAAATTTGCCTTTGGCCTTGTGCGTCATGATCATCGGTCGTCTGACGGCTAAGACCAGGTCCCCTTTCTGGAAGACTCTCTGCTTGACCTTCTTATTGAAGGCTTTTGACATCCGAGCCTGATATAGCTCGATGTGTTGCTGAGCTTGTAGCCGCTTCTCGTCTAGGGCTTCGAGCTCTTGAAGACGCAGGCGATCATTGTCTTCTGATGTCATCTTAGTAGTCAAGGCTACCCGCAATGATGGCACCTGGATTTCCAATGGGATAACTGCTTCGCACCCATATACCAGGGAAAAAGGCGTATTGCCTGTCGGTGTCCGAACTGTGGTCCGGTAAGCCCAGAGACATTCACCAGCTTTTCGTCCCAATCTCGCTTATTCGAGGAGACGAACTTCTTGAGCAGCTTGATGATCGTCTTGTTGAATGCTTCTGCTAAGCCATTGGCGGCAGGATTGTAGGCGGTTGAAGCCACATTCTGAATTCGGTATTTATCGCAGAACCGATGAACCCTTGGCTTACGAATTGGGGACCATTGTCATGGATGATCCGCCTGGGGACACCAAATCGATGGATGACATGGTGTTTGATGAAGCTAACCAGATTGGAGGTTTTAACTTCGGCCAACGGTATGGCCTCTGCCCATTTTGAGAAGTAGTCGGTTATTGCAAGGATAAACCGGTGACCTCTTGCCGAAGAGGGGCTGATTGGCCCTACGACATCAATTCCCCACGCTTCAAATGGCCATGAAGCAGCAGTAGGGTGGAGCAACTCCGAAGGTTGGTGTATGAAGTCTGCATGGACCTGGCACGCCTTACACCTTCGTGCATATTGGATGGCGTCGGCTATCATAGTTGGCCAATAATATCCCAGCCTATGCAACCTGTCTTTAAGCTTTGGACCTGGCTGATGAGCTCCACAAGTGCCGTCGTGCGCTTCTTGGAGCGCTTCCTGTGCCTCTGAATGGGAAAGGCAACGGAGGAGGATACCATCATATGAACGACGGTAGAGTGTCTTCAAAGTGGGATCATAGTAGAAACGGAGCGACCTTCGTCTGATGGACGCCGCTTCTTTGGGATCGTCTGGAAGCAGACCGTGCAGAGCATAGTCAATGAGAGGGAAGCGCCAATCCCTCGGCTTAAGATCCACGGAGATATTATGGACCTCTTGGATCCTTAACATATGCTTGGAGCATATGAGATGCCGGGTCGCGACTGTGAGGTGATACTCGGTGTCGGCCGGTAAGGCTAGCGTCGTCGCTAATGCAGCGAGAGCATCTGCCTTGGTGTTTTGAGATCGGGACACATGCCCGATGTAGAAGCCTTCAAATAAGCTAGCCAATTCGATGGCTGTATGATAGTAAGGCACCAAGTCCTCATGGCGGACTTCATATTCGCCTTTGACTTGACTGATGACCAGCTTTGAATCGCCGTAAGCTTCGAGGTAGCGTACCCCCATTCCATGGGCGAGCTGGAGACCGATGAGCAGAGCATTGTATTCCGTTACATTATTAGAGCATGATTCTGTCAAGGAGAATGCTCTGGGAAGGATATGATCCTGTGGGGAGATGAACACAACCCCCACTCCGGCAATAATCTTGCCTTTGGGGCCCATCCGTGATGCTCCGTCGAAGAACATCTGCCACACTTCCTCTACTGAGGTTGCATTAGATTCGAAGACCTCATCAGGGATGTCTTCGTGAAGCTTTGAATGTTCCGGAACTGGATGCGCAGCCAAGAACTCTGCAAGGGCTTGACCTTTAACCGCCTTTTGAGGGGTAAAGGTCATGTCATATTGGACAATAGTAGTGCCCATTTAGCCAATCTTGAGTTCAATGATCCTGGCTTCGTCATAAGAAGACGCAATGGGTTTACTCTGGAGATGACATGTATGGTTTGGCCAACCAAATAATGTCGTGTCTTCTGGACAGTGAAGACGAGAGCTAAACACTCTTTCTCAATAGGATTGTAGCGAGATTCCGCTCCTATGAGAGTCCTGCTCAGATAATAAATGGCCTGCTCATGGCCATTGTCGTCCTTCTGAGCGAGGAGGGCGCCGAGGGAATAGTCTAGAGCTTTTACATAAAGCAAGAATGGTTTCCCTGATGTAGGGGCCACCAAGACTGGAGGTTTTGTGAGATACCTCTTAATGTCTTCATAAGCTTCTTGACAAGCTTGATCCCATATGAAGGCAGTACCCTTTTTCATGAGACGGGTGAACGGTTGGCAGCGGCCTGATAGATTTGCTATGAATCTTCTGATGTAGGCTAACCTGCCTTGTAAGCCTCTGAGCTCTTTGAGGTTCCTCGGTGGATGCATGTCCTGGATGGCTTTGACTTTGTCTGGGTCCAGATGAATCCCTTTCGATGTGACAATGAACCTAAGGAATTTGCCGCTGGATACTCCTAAAAAGGATTTTGTCGGGTTCATTTTCAACTGATGAGCCCGCATTATATCGAACATCGTTCTCAGATCGCGAAGATGTTCATCTTTGCTGCGGCTTTTGACAGCAATGTCGTCAACATAGCACTCTACTGTCTTCCGGAGGTGATTGCGGAAGATCGTGCTCATTGCGCGCTGGTAGGTTGCTCCGGCGTTCTTCAGTCCGAAGGGCATTACAGTGTAGCAGTATACTCCCAATGGCGTTCGGAAAGAAGTATGCTTCTCGTCATCAGGATACATCTTGATCTGGTTGTACCCTGAGAAGCCGTCCATGAAAGACATCCTTTCGAACCCGCATGTGTTGTCGATCATGACATCAGTGATCGGCAGTGGGAATTCATCTTTGGGACAGGCCGTATTGAGATCACGGTAGTCGATGCAGATCCGTATTTTCCCGTTCTTTTTTAGGACGGGGACGATGTTAGCTACCCAGTCTGGATGCTGTTCCTCTCGGATGAAGCCGCATGCAATGAGCTTGTGAACTTTGGCTTCAATAGCCTCCATGATATTTGGGCGGAACCGACGTTGTTGCTGCTTGACTGGCTTGACGTCAGGCTTAATATTTAGATGGTGCATAGCAACCTGTGGATCAAGTCCAGGCATGTCTTCGTAGCTCCAGGCGAAGACATCTACATACTCTTTTATGAGTATTATCAATTCTTCCTTTTCGATAAGTGATAAGCTTTCACTTATGAAAATAGGCTTGGGGTGGTCTTGACTACCCAAGTTGACCTGCATCACCTTGTCTTCGGTAGGCGGCTCGCGCAGCTCAAACCGCCTTTCCCATTGGAGGCTCAATTGCTGGGCCCAAGGTTCCTCATTAGCAGCTTCCGCAGGTTCCGATTGACTGCCTGAAGTCATATTCACAGTGAGGCCGTTGAACATTCCTCCCATGCTGACGTCAGAGTCCCACTCGGCAGATGAGTCCGACCGTGATGGAATTGGTTCGTCGTCTTTGACTTGAACCGTTACTAATGATGTGGGTGTAACATAACCCAATCCCCTGCGTGTACTATCATAGTAATTTACAGGTTTCCCTTTCGGGACAGCATTACGCATCAGACCGCGTCTTCCTTTTCCGAAGTTCAGGCCGCCTGCCTGCTTCATGTCATATCCCATCTTCTCCATAATATGGCATGCCGGTTGCGCATAATGGAAGAACTGTGGGGCTTCTGAGTCCGAACTTGAATCTGTAGCTGCAGGTCCCCGTGGCTGGGTTCTACCGAAGATTATCGGCAACTGACCTTGTTTGGACGGGGGGATCACCAGCGTGGCCCCTTCTATAACCTCCACAGATGTAGTAGCCGAACTTGGCTCATGTACGGGCATGTGCAGAGAGCCCTCTATGATGGATTTAATTGACCCAATACTCGCAGGATAATCAAAAGAGATATTATCATTAATTACCCATTCACCCTCTTCATCAGAAGGAGTATTACATTAGGGTCATTGAGGAAACATGCTGTAATTGGTTCGCCAATCAAAATGGCTGGCATGCCTATTTCGGATTCTGAATCCGCCTCATTGCCACTTTCATCATCGTCTGGCAATGGCTCTGCAGGCGTTCCGTCGGCTTCTTGGTACAGGAGGGCGTCGGTGAAGTAGTTTTCCACCCCCTTGAAGGGTTGCTTTTCAGCGAAGACAGTTCGTACTGTCGCATCATCTTCAACATATTTGAAGCATTGGTGGAGAGTGGAAGGAATGATCCAGTTGGCATGGATCCAAGATCTTCCTAGCAGCAAGTTATATGATGTGTCAGCATCAATGACATAGCACGTCACTTCTGACTTCAAGCTTCCGATTCTGCAGCGGAGCCGAATCTTTCCAAGCGGATGGCTGCTCCCGGCGTTAAAACCGTATATTGTAGTGGTGGTTGCGGACAACCTGTACAATGGTATGCCGAGGAAATAGAGGAGCCTTTTGGGGATGATGCTGAGTGCAGACCCCGGATCGACTTGTACTCTTTCAATACATGTTGAACCGATATATCCGGTATAGAACAGGGGTCGATCATGCTTGTTGTCTTTGAGAAGCATATCTTCCGCCGTGAAGGTAATAGCAGGCACCTTTGACTGTGCGTGATGGCACTCTGAGCAGGAAGGCCGCATCTCATCACCAGGAACCTCAGGCATGTATGTCAGAAAGGACTCTGAGTTGGCTAACGCATCTCTGAGTGCCTCTCTTGTCTCTTTAGAGAGACGAAGGAGCTCGTGTATTGTGATACGAGCCGGGATATTGGCTAAGTGAGCCAATATATCAAAGCGGAAGGGCGTGGCTAGCCCTTGGACTGACGGTTTCTTCAACGCATGGTCGAACCGCACTTCCTTAGGCTTCTCTCTCCCTTTGGTCAGGACTGGAGCGGATGTCGGCATTGGTACTGACGTCGTTTGCTGTTGTATCTCGTCAGTAGGTTTGTCATACTGCCTTAAGTATGATTTTCCAGACCGGGTGCCCGTCTGTTGAGGCGCATCTGCCTGCGCTGTGCAAGCACGCTTTTCTCCTTCTGAATCACTGAGGGAAGCCAAAGTAAGGTTGTCATCTTCTGGCAGGACAGAGATGACATTGCAGGACTTGCCCTTTTTGCTGGAGTCCGTCGACGTCCGCTGTATGTCTTGGACGAGGTCAGGGTGTATCCACATAACTTCCCCTGTCTCCAATGTCAAGGGGACGAGACCCTTGTCATCTTTAGCTATGGCTGAAGAATGCTTGACTTCCAACCGCGGTGTGGGGGCTGGATAAGTCCCGTCAGGAACCATGACCTTTTGGGCTGTGGCACGGTTGGGACCGTCGAGGAGGAAGGCTGTTCATAATTATAGGGTATCGCCACCCTGGATCTGGTGTTTCGGAAAACACCTTCTTCTTGCACCAAGACTTCACCCAAGCCCGGGCTATAATCTGGATCTGGGGATCCGAAAGGGGTATCATCAGATGTATGACCTTCCCTGTGTCGCTCTCGTCCTCTTCCGGTCATGTTGACGGACGCGAAGGCTGGGCCTCGCGAAGCACTCCTTTCATGATGCTTCTTTGTGGCATGTGTGGACAACCGGTTAAACACCGATTGACGGTGCGGAGATGCAGCCTTGATTGGATATTGCCGACAACGGGCTGAATGGATTGTCACAAGTCGGCATCCTCTTTGACAACAAGGGGAAGTGGTTTGGAGAGACTCCAATTCCCGCTTGTTTGCCAAGAATTGTCGCAGGTTAGGCTCAACAGAGCCTGAACAACCCCGTGGAGAGGCCTTTCTGGAGCGTACAAGGGATGATGCTCCGTTCTTCTTATCCCTGCAGAAGGGATTAGTACTGAATAGTACTTTGGCGCTAGCTTCGCCGACAGGTGCGAGCTTAGTGCTTGATGAATTGGGGAGCGGAGCACGCTGTGGTGCTTTGCCCGCTATTCTACTGCGAAGGGGATCAACCTCAGATAACACTGCGGTCTTAGCCTCGCGGCCGCGAACCCAGTGAATTCGTTGTGGTACAATAGCTTTGCTTGTGAAAGCGAGGCTGACAGAAGGCTTTGCTGCCCTTGATTCAGGTGACGGTATGATTGCCGTCGTGACTTCATGGCTGGCAGCATCGCTAGGGCAGACGGGCATCTTACCCTTTTCTTCGCGGGAGAGGCGCAGTCTCGGCATGACTACACCGAGAGCTTCGGTTGAAGACTTCTGTTTAGGCTTCCATATCAGCCTTGACAGGGGACGCCTAGGTTCGCAAGGAACCTGAATAGCCACAAGCGGGGCTGTGGGGTGCTGGCAAAATTCTGCCTCTGGTTTCTGATTTGAAACCTTGGTCATGAAGACCTTCCTGTGCTTCCGCGCTCGAAGCGTCAGGCCACTCCCAGAGAGGACTTCTTCAAATCTTCCTTGATCGATCTGGATAACCAGGTTCTCAAAAGTGCAGGATCTGGGCTACGGACATGTTTCCTTGTTGCGCCAGAGAACTGCGGCAGGTTTGCAGAGAACCTTTTCCGTCTCTGCAGAGACTTTGCTTGAAGATTTAGCAGAGAAGATCTGGCTGCACCGGCTTTTCTGAATTCAGAGATAGACCCGAAGGTCTGTTCGTCGCATTGCGACACTTGATTCTCAGCAGAGGAGAATACAGTCCCCAGCGGAGTCGCCATCTTGTTTTCCATTAGTTTGCAAAGGGGAAAACTTACAAAAAAGAGTTTGAGGAGCTAAATTACAAGTATTCTTAAAAAGATTACAAGTAGATCTCCTCAGAGATTCTGGAGAAGTGTGCCGATAGGAGTCTGGTCAGCGCGCGACCACTTTGTCCCTTTGACGATGCGAGCGATGAGATTCCCTTCTCGCCTAGTTCTGGGAATCAGAGAATAGAGGATGGTAGAACCCTCTTGCTACTTCTCAAAACCGCCTTCTGTGAGGAATTCCTTCTCGCCTGGTTCCAGAGATTCCTTGAGGAAAAGAGGTTGTTAGGGTATCACCACCCTGAAAAGAGAAGTATTTCTCCTGAAAGGTCTCTGAATTAGAGAACGCACGGTGCGTTATGAAGAAGTCCGATTCTCCTGATCAGCAGAGGATTGATTTGGGAGCAGAAGCCCACTTTGATTGATCGCCGATCTCTGGATTCCCTTTTTTTTGACCCCCCTTCTCCCATTGTGCCCCTGGCGGGCTATTTATAGGGAGAGCAAGGGTATAATCGTCCCCTTGAAGATATGGAAACAGATTGAACCGAATCTGTTTAAATCTGGAAAGTAGCCTTGCTGCGAGGCTAGGATAGCTTCTGCGGAGCTAGAAAATGGCAAGTCGGTTGATCTTTCCGATTTGTTTTGATCCCTTCCATATCGTTGAAGGATTTTCTCTGATCCTCTTACTCGTTTCAAGAGAGTCAAGAGATTGCGGCAATCACCTGCCATATTTGAATCCCGATTGGATTTGATTTGCTTGGATCCGATCTTATCAGGAGATTTGATTGGTCAAGGTTGACCATAGCAAACTAATAGCGGAGCTGCCCGCTTTGAAGCTCATAGCGGAGCTAGAGGCAACTCTTGGCGAGGTCCGAAAAGAGGCTTTTCGGCGAAGCTATCAGTTAGCTTCCTGGCGATGCTCTGGATGATGCTAGCCTCTCAAATGAGGCTATCTCCTTGGGCTAATGTAATGCTAAATGCTAGCATTTTAGACCTGCTGAGGTCTGTTTAGAAATAATCCGGGTTCACTGTTCTGCTTGCTGGATCAGTGGAGTCCAACCGCTTCCTTGTCCCTTGGAGGTGGATGAAAACTGGTCTTCAGCTCGTCTGTCGCTAGACATTGTTCGGACCAATGAGAATCTTGTCTTTTTTAAGTGTCAACAACGCTCTCTTATACAATAAGACTGAGTGTTACAATTAAGGAGTACAAAGAAGTCCCTCTCTCTCTCAGAGGCCGTACTCACTCCTTGAAGCCGCATCTGATTCCAAGTGCACAATGTTTGGAAAAGCGCCAAACTGTGGCGACAATTGGAGCCGATTGCACTATGGTGCATGACGTAAACATCGAAAGAGGCCTAGCTGACTAAGCTAAGAGTAATGGTGTTCTTGAGGTCCGGTGGCAGCAGAAAGCCATGCAACCCTTCATTCATGAGCATCTCTTTCGCCAGAAGGCCATCCAACAAACATGGAGTGTCCTTGATGTCACTTCTGGGGTGAGAGAGGAAGGGGATGCTATCTGTCACTATATCCACCGTAACCCCCCGTCGCCATACCCACTGTGACCGTGACCAGCCCGCAAGCATGACTGGTGCATCGCGTCCAACGAGATCTTGACGAGGGTTAAGTCCCCGTCAGGGATCGTGATTTCTTCCCTTGTGGACGACGGAGACTATGATTTCTTCCCTTGTGGACGAACATCAAACAAGTTCGCTGGCCGATATGTTCTCCCACGGGCCCAGCGAACCTAAAAAAGGACGATCAAGCCTACCTGCAAGGAATAAATAAAGGAATCAGAACATCTGGAACTTAGTACACTTCAACAGAGAAAACTAAGTGACAGACGCAGTTATTGCCGAAGACTACAGACGCGGGAATGACCCACGCAGTGAGCCAAAACTTCCGCGGTGGCAGAAACAGACGCGAGTTAAAACTGTGATACACGCAGGGTTCAAACGCAGTCCAATTTTTTTGCATCTGCGTCTAACACACCAGGCGCGAAAAGACTCAGACGCCGAAAAAATTGCCATCTCCATGTTGAATGAACAGGAGTTGCAAGATTCGGGTCTGAAACCTTCAACCCGAGTTGGAATTCATCCAAGTCAGTGGCCTTAAAACGCGAGCTTCATGAGCAAAGCCAGCGCCAAGTGCCAAAGACTTCTGTACTCGCGTCCAGAGAAGTTCAAGTCGATGGCGCAAATTCAAAAAAAAAAAGAGAAGAACTGGCGTTCAGTCCTTGCTTCTGCAAATCAGTTCAACAGTACACTGGCACAAGCAGACGATCGTCCACTTCTGGCTTAAAGCGCGTCCATGAAAGACCAAAAGCAATCGGGGAGGTTTAGACTGTGTATCTAGACACTCAACACGATCAACTCTGGTGGCCTCAAAGAGTTCAACAGTACACTCACGAAGACCAACTCCAGATAAGATCAACCCGGAGCATTAACAGTCCAGTCATAAAGGTGAATTCAGCTAGAGTCCAAAGTATTTCGAAATCCGTCCCAGTTAACTGCGGAATATCGAAAACTTTAGAGGGGGTTCTGTAGGCTGTCTAAAAATCACTAAAAGACAAGCCATTAAAAAGCAGAGTTTCAAGTTCTAGATGCGAAGGCTCAACACCCGCGTCTCAGCACCAAGGCGCGAGGGTCCAAAACCCGCGTCTCAAACTCAAGGCGCGTGGGCTTAACACCCGCGTCTCAGCACCAAGGCGCGAGGGTCCAAAGCCTGCGTCTCAAACTCAAAGCGCGAGGGCCCAAAGCCCGCGTCACAGTATCAAGGCGCGTGGGTTGAAACCCGCGCCTCGGTTACAACCGCCCTGGTTATGGGGCCAGTCAAGGCCCATATAGCGGGGAAGCGGGGAAGTTGGCCCCTCATTGTGGAGCGTTTTTAGGGGGCACGTTCACCCCTGGAACCTCTATAAATAGCCCCGTCGCTATGAACAACAACGACGATAACAGGAGGAGAGAAGGCGCTCGGAGAGAAAGAGACGCACACGGCGGCACAAGGACAATAGACAGAGACAGGAGAGAGAGAGAGAGAGAGCTCAACTCTTCAACAAGCTCGCTGCGTACGAGTTGCCCTTTGCCTACCTTCTCTTTGAGAGTTTTGGTAGACAGAGCTGTGTTACTCCTTCTACCAGCCAAAGAGAAGATCCCTGACGATCCCGACGGTCATCCGGTCAACAGAGAACAAGATTCACTCTCCACCGCCACTTGAAGAACCCAGCCTTAAACAAAGGGAGGATTCAAGATTCAACATCCTCCCTCCCTTGTAACTGGAAGGAAAACAGTTTTGTTATAATTTTTCATCTGATTCAAGGAAACTTTACAGCGAACTCCCTTTATTTCTTTTTCCGGCGCGTACAGTTGCATATATGTATTTTATCTCTGGAGATGAGCTAGTTGCGTGTATTGTATGATTACTTAACTTTATATGTTGTGTACTTCATTTTCTGTGTTGACTTACATATATCTATTGTACTACTGCTTAACTTTATATCTGAGTTTATAATTGTAAAACACAGGTCTTCTAAATGACAACATCATCCTCCAGCCAGTCCATGAGGAAAATTAGGTCGGTTGGCCCGATCCAGATTGACGGAGATGGTTGCCCCGTTTGGCCTCATTACGACGGACTCTCAGATCGCATTAGTCATAATATCTTCCACTGCGACGAGTTCTCTCCGGCCCTGACTACAAGAACTCAGAGAGAGTTGAAGCATTATATCATGAGTTGGCTGTAAGTTGTGTTATGCTTTATTGAGATTTTATGTTTATATTAATATTTTATTGAGATTTTAATTTAACTGACATTGTGTTATATGCAGGGTGATTTTTCACTACCGGCTTGGAATGACACAGGGGATATTCTAAGAAAGTTCCGCAAGTGGTTCAACGACAAAGCTAGGAAGAAGTGAAACGACAACAAAAATCGTTCCCTGCGTCGTACCTTTGATCGCTGCCAGGGGTCAAAAGGTGACGTTACTGCATTGTAGCCGGACATAGTCGACAGTGAGACTTAGATGAACCTCTTGTCGACATATTAAAAGAATAGCCAGGATGACGGAAGCGGATTGATAAAATAAAAAAGTTATGATTTCATTATGTATTATTATACTTGAAAATTACTGACTTGTTTATTTTAAATTTGTAATCAAAGAGGGAAAAATATAAAGCCTCTCGCGCTGCAAATGACTTACCCCATAGGACGAGTAGAGACGCTCTTTCTGTGTAGAAGGGCAAATTTGTAAGTATAAATTTATTTTCATTTGGTTTATAGCATATTTGCTTTTAAGCTAATTTAATTTTATAAATTTCTTGTATTTTTAATAGAGAGAGGCCCACGGGAGGGAGCTAAACACAAAGGAGATCTACAATAAGAAATTTCTGAATATGGATGCGCTCGATGCTCCTGAGGGTGAGCTTCCTATGCCCCGCACCCGGGGCAAGCCAGTTTCCGCCGACGCCATGTCTATTGGTATAAATATTAAAAATTTAGTTTATATATCCTTTCATTTTATGAAAATGATAAACATTTAATTATACTTCTAATATCTTTGTTAATTTTCAATTCCAGCTCGAGAGGAATTATGATGCGACAGTAAAAGATGGCAGCGACGAGAGCACCGCCAGTACATAAAGCGACCCTCGAGACATTTGGACGTGTCACGAGGCTCAGGCTGCACGAGAATGTTCCCAGAGTCACCTGGCCCACTAGGAGGGATCCCGTGTAACGGTCCCAGTTTGAAATTTTCCATTTAACCACAATTATTTCGTATAATCCAAACGTGGGGCCCATCAAGGTATAATACTTCCAATATAATCATCAGAACTCTTCACTATACATCAGAATTTCTACTAAGATAACATGGAGACTTATCATGCTAACACCATGGTTCGAAAATCTATAAGAAACACAGTCTATAATTACCATATCAGGATATATATACATACACAGTTAGAGTCTAACACCAGGTCCTTTAAAAAATTTACAAGTCAAGGGTGATACCCAGCTAAAGTACGCATGTTTATACAAAATCATATACATAACAAAAGTAACTTCTAAAACAGTGGTTCCGGTGATGATTGCCCGCGCAATTGCCCTTAAGCGGGTCCCTTGCCCTTGTCCAAACCTGTAGGTGAAGTTAGAATAGAGTGAGCTTGACGGCTCAGTGAGTAAAACAATATTTAAATATGCCTATCAAGTAGGTATACATGGCTAAATTATCCAGTTGACAAGTGTGTCATTATACTATTTTTATAAGATTTTATTATTAGCCAAGAACCCAATCAGAACACAGTAACAAGGCTTTCCTAGTCGACTTAGACCACCCTATAGTCGACTAAGATTATCTGTAAGTCGACTAATTATAAAGCTATAGTCGACTAACTTCACTCCACACGTATCTGCTTCTCTGCTGGCAGCCAGGGATTCAATTAGTCGACTACCCTCCCTGGTGTAGTCGACTTGGTCAAGTACTAGTCGACTTGAAGGTCCCTATAGTCGACTAATTCTGGTTCAAAAAGTTAGGTTGCTCTCTGTATGTCACCTGTAGTCGACTACCCTTCCTGGTGTAGTCGACTACACAATATATTAGTCGACTTGAAAGTTGACTGTAGTCGACTAATTATGTCCAAAACAAGTTGTTAACTCTCTGTTTGCTCTCTGTATCTGGGATTAGTCGACTACAGTCTGTCTGTAGTCGACTAATCCTGCTATCCAGCAGTTTATCTGCCTAATAATCACACTTATAGTCGACTAATTTTGGGACTTAGTCGACTAACCTACCTAAAAATTGCCTGTTAAGAAGTTATCCTAGATCAAATGTTAAGGATTCATATATGATTATATCATAGGATTTCTATCTTAGCAATATCCATATACATACAATATAATCTCCCCTTCTACGCCTCCGGTTCAACCCGGTCCCTTCCTCCAATACAAAATCGTAAAGTCTCCCCTTCTACACCTCCGGTTCAACCCGGTCCCTTCCTCCAATACAAAAATCGTAAAATCTCCCCTTCTACGCCTCCGGTTCAACCCGGTCCCTTCCTCCAATACATCATATCATCATATAATATCAATATGCAAGACATATGATAATATCATGGAATCATAAACAAAAGTAGTAAGTACTTGCGGAATTGAAACACATGAGTCTTTATGAGTTAGCTAGCATGTCTTGATATCACAAACTATGCATGATCCCAAAAATATTCATAATGTCAAGTACTTGTTTATCTCTTACGTTTTAGTTCATTTCCTACTTCATTCTACTCATCATGTTATTAAGATTAACATGTTCTACTCACTCTTTTGAAGTGGTATGAACTGATTTTTGCTGCTGCCCTTTGTTGTTGCTGCTGCTGCTCTTTGTTGTTGCTGCTGCTGCTGTTCCCTTGCTGCTGCTACTGCTGCTTAGCTGCTGCTGCTGCTGCTTAACTGCTGCTGCTGCTGCTGCTGCTGCTCCCTTGCTGCTGCAGGAAAGGAAAGAGAGAGGGAGGGAGTTTGTGAAGAGAGAGAGAGAGAGTGTTTGATCCAAATGCTTTAATCCTCTTCATCCCCCTCTATTTATAGTCTCTAATTCCCCATAGGATATGTGCCAAGTGTCCCCTATACATCCCATCATGTCTACTCTACTCCATGCCCTATGCCAAGCTCCATGCCTCCCCCCCCCCCCTCTCCATGAGGTACAAGTATGGTGAGAGGTGGTAGTAAGTCAAACACATGTGGGGTATTCTTATACCTATATACATGGATGTATAAATACTTATGTATACACTTGTTTATACATACTCATATAATAAGCATGGCTTACTAAGATATCATGCATGCATACTAATCCCATTACCCCTTATGATTATTTAGGAAAAGAAATGCTTTAATTAAGGCAAGTGTTACATCCCGACACCGTCCATCTTGAGCAGTAGGTTGAGGCCATGAGCCAATAGTCTGAGGCCATGAGGCAGCGGTCAGAGGCCGAACGATAGAGGATCCCCAGTGTGGAGGCTGCTCATAGAGAGATGCAGTTGTTCATGGCCCAGTTCACGGCAAGTCAATAAAGCGTTAGGCAACCTAATAGCGGGAGCGACAACACTGATGATGGACACAATGACGAGTCTTAGGTGATATATATTACTTATATTGATACGACTTTTGTGAAAGCACTTTAATATGTGCAATTTGTATATATTTGTGAGATTTTGTGGTGTTTGGTGACATATTGTGTTGTTTGATGGCATTTTTGTGTTGGTGATATATGTGATATTGAAATGCATATGGGCTTGATGTTTGATGCATATGTATTAATGTTTGATGATGCATATGTATTGCGGTTTGTATGTGATATTGAAATGTCTATGTATTGATATGATATATTTGATTTGATGTTGTTGATTTTTTTTAAAAGTCAACAAATTGTGTCAAAAATAGAATTTGACGCAATTTGAGGCTAATAATTGCGCCGAATCCTTTATTCGACGCAATTTGATGCCAATAATTACGTTGAATATTAGGTATTCGATGCCATTTGCTGAAACTAATAGTCTTTTTATACCAAATTTTTTTCATAATGTCTATATTTAAAGAATCAGTTCAAATATTTCGTCAAAAATATTAAATTTTGACGGAAATGTAGGTTACCAGTATATTTTTTAAATCAAATATTTTCACATTTTATGCAGGTATGGATGTTGACAAATTGCGTCAAAATTTTTCTTTTTTGACGCAAACGGTGACTATAATTGCGTCGATTTTCAATTTTCTACGCAATTTGATGCCACAGATTATATTTTTATTTTAAAAATTTTCAGATTATGCGCAGGTGTTGAAGCTGAAAGTTTGTGTTGAAAACAGATTTCGACGCAAAATGTAAAATAAAAAATTAATATAAATTTTTGCGTCAAATTTTCGACGCAATAACTAAAATTTTTAAAATACTTTAAAAAATAGTTGCGTTGAATTTCCTACGCAATTTATAATCTTGCATCGAATGTTTGACGCAAAGTTCGCGTCGAGATCTTTTGCGTCAGTTTTTTTCGACGCAAAATTCGACACAATACGTCAAATTTCGATGTAAATATTCGATGCAATTTGACAGGCTTTTCAGCAGTGATCACCATGATCCGAGATATACTAACACCTCCGGCCTCTACAATAGCGTTGGGGAGCGCATTTTCTGCAGGTGGTAGAGTTTTGACGCCCTGGAGGAACAGAATGATACCGAAGCACTTGGAGATGGCTGTTTGATTAAAAGACTGATTCGATGCAAAAAGGCGCGCACAAAGAAAAGCAATTCTAGACGAAGATTTTGAATAGAACGAGAATAAAGAGTAAAGAACCACTGGAGTAATTTTTTTCTGCACATTGTATGAGATGAGCAGCTTACTATTTGATCCGATATTGTTTTCAAAGTGAAAAGTGATGGTTAAGGTCCTCTCCTCTTTCTTTGCGACTTAGAGATAAAATTTGTGAATGATAGTAACTTTTCTACAATTTATAAATTGAGTTTTTCATTTTAATAAAATAATTTATCTTGCAAAAAAGACTTATAATTTGTTTATTTTAATTATAATATTTTTTTGTATTTCTTATAATTCTTTATAATTTTTTTCTCTTTTATTTCCTATTTTTTCAAATTTTCTTTGTAACTTTTAATTTTAAAATTTAATGGCAAATTTGAAAATTTAAAAAAAAAAACCGAGATGAATGCAATCTGTCTCGACGAATCTAGATAAAACACTTAATTTTCTTCCTGCTGTTTTACTTGTCTCCTTAGATTCGTTACGAAACAAGTTGAACCGGTCTCGTATCAAATTGTTTGGGTTAACGGGACGAACATCCCGATTCGCCCTGTTATCCTGTTCCTTCCCCAATCATGCCTTTTCTCTCTTCTATAAATATCTCCCTTCTTCCTCCTTTCTCTATCCCATCAATTTTATGTTCTAATTTCTTTTTTTCACTAGGGTTGAGGGTTTTCCTAGTTCCCAGTGTCCCTTTGCTCGTTCGTTCGCGATGGCTGATGAGGGCGGAGCAGTGAAGGCAGTGAGTTTCACGGCGCTGAAGCCCCAGGTGGTGGTGGCGTCGCAGAAGGCGGAGGAGGCAGTGCAGTTCTACAAGGCGGCGTTCGGAGCGGAGGAGGTCAAGCGCTCCACTTACCCCAAGCGCAAGGCTGATCAGGAGCTTCCCGCTGTTCTGTGCGCTGAGCTCAAGATCGGCGGTGCTAGCTTCCTCGTCTGCGACCAGACCGACGAATCTGCAGTGTATGTACTTTTTTTTTTACTCTTTTACTGTTTGATCTGCTTTTTTTCCCCAATAAACGTTCGATTTTGAGAGGGAAATGGTGGCTTAGCCACGATTTAGAGTGTAACCGCCTTTTTACCTTTTGATCTGCTCCTTTTGTGAAATGAACCGTTCGATTTTGAGGGGGTGGTATTTTTCTGTTCAGATTTGTTAGATCTGTGGGATTTTACGGTATTTAAACCTTTTCCCCCCTGAAATATTCGTTCAGATCGATTGATAATAGTCATTTAGCGTTATTTCCTCTTGAATCTAGCACAAAAATACGCTTCCTCTTAACATCAAAACTGATCTAAAGCAATGTTTTCACCGTGAAGATCGGAGATCCTTATACCAGTCGCCTCGTCTAGTAGTAAAGCTTGTAAAACTTCAAATATTGTCAAAATAATTAAGCCTAACTTCTTATTTTCATTTATCATCTCTTTAGAATTATCACTTGTTATGCTATAAATATGTGTGATGTTTGTCCAGATCTTCTGGCTTGGTCTTCCGCCTGGAAACTGATGACGTGGAGGCAGCGATCTCGAAGGCGGTGAGCGCTGGAGCTGCGACCACATCGGAGATCGCTGAAGACGAGGGCGGCTGCTGCGGTGGAGTGGTCGGCAAGGTGAAGGACCCCTTCGGCGTCGTCTGGTCCGTCGCCTCCTTCGGCCAGAAGCGGTGCGCTGAGCCTCAGGATTAAATGCGCCTAGCTTGGTGTGGGTCCTGTGGGAGTACTAATGCTGAATGTTCAGTAACGAGGGATCAGTAGTAGCTAGCTTTTGTTTTTAATTAGAAAATGGACAGTGTGTGATCTTAATTAAAGCTTTTGACTGTGGCCGAACCTTGGACACGTGGCGATTTGTTTTCCGGGACCTGGAATCAAATCCTATTATCTTTCTCTTCTCAATCTTTTTCTTGCACATGTTTTTTTTTTTTTGAAAGTATGGTCCTGTTTAACTGCTGTGTGTTGTCTCTTGGGGTTGGACTTTGATTGTCTAGGATATTGAATGGTTGATAGCAAATTACTAGTAATTATTATGGAGTTAGTCTCATTGAGTGCGTACATAATCTGACTGCTTTCAGAATCGGATATTGCTGTGTCTGGGAACAGCAGTGGCTGAGGTTTGAATTTGCAGGGGTTCCCTACGATGCACATTTATTTTTTCTTTATGATGGTTATGTTTGTTGTGTTTTATGTTACTTGATACTGTAATGTTGGCATGGTTGGGGCTGTTTGGGCTTCAAGTAAGTGAGGAAGGGTCTGTTTGGATTTAAGGAATTGGTGTGAAGTGAGGAAGTAGGAAGTAAGATTTATTTCCTTTAGGAAAAAGGGAAATGAGTAGTAAGTTTTTTGGTGTTTAGATGGTTGTTGGGAAGTGTGGTTTGGAAAATGTTTTGTCGTTTCCGGTGTTTGGATGGTAATGAAAAGTGGAAATGGAAAAGTTGACCACAAAGTTGACCGCAAAATAATATTAAAATAAAAATTAATTAAGAAAAATAAAAAATAGATTGTAATTAGAATGCAAGTAAGATTTACATGACCAAAAATTAACTGTTTTATGCTATAACTTATTATAAAGGAGATTTACATGACCACAAAATTAACTGTAGCACTCTGGAAGTGAGAAAATGGTTGTGTAAAAGAGAGATGAAAAAGGGAAAAAGGGGTTTTCTTATTTTCCTTTTCCGGTGTTTGGATAGATAGGGAAATGAGCAATTATACTTCCCCACTTCCCCACTTCACTCGGATTCCTTGAATCCAAACAGCCCCGAAGTGGAAAGTGTCATTTCTCATTTCTGCTATCCATTTAAATATTTTAAGTTACACAATTACTTCTTCACTTGTAAGGTGTTACAGTTATTTTGTGATCATATAAATCTCATTTGTAATATGTTGTAACTTAAAATAATTAATTTTATTTGAATTTTAATTACAGTTTAATTTTTTTAATTAATTTTATTTTAATATTAATTTACGATTAATTTTGTGATTAATTTGTTTTACTTTCATTTTCACGTTACCAATCAAACGTTGCATTTTTGAACTACCATCTAAATACCTAAATAAGAAACACAAAATCTCATTTTTCAAAAAAAAAAAAAAAATCTTCTTCACTTCTACTACTTTTAGGCGTCCAAACAGCCTTTCATGTGTCAACAAGGTGTGTGTTGCTTCAGACGGGGCCCAAGTGGAATGGAGATTATTAGCATGAGCAGTTTCGTTTGTTTATCCTGCGCTGCTGTTGTGTAGTTCCAACTGCACATGGTCTCACCCTCCTCCGGTGCTGTATCTGTTTGATGATATTTGGTTTGGTGAGGGGCCGATCTGGATTTAGGAGTCGTCGTCAAGAGAGAGTACTCTTGGGAAATTTCCTCTTCTTGTAAAGAGCTTGAGCCTCCTTCAGGAGTCCTTATCCTTTTACTTCTATTCTTCGTCGTTTTCTCTAATTTAGGGTTTAATTGCCTGAACAATTCCTTAAACGAGATGGAAAACCCCAGCAAAACAAGGGCGACGCTCATCGAAGTGGCATCAGAGATAGACTGATGCTCCCAATTACAATCATGCCATGCGGGCCGGGCCGGGCCGGTGAAACTGAAATTGCCCTTTCACATGAAATTAGTTCCAGCTAGTGGTGACAATGACTCATGACACACCCGATAATTTAAATATACTAGTATACCGCTCCGTAGTCGACGGTAAGAATCGACAGACAAAGCGGAGGAGGAGGGAGAGGGAGCTCTCTCTCTCTCTCAGCTGAAGACGAACAGACAGAATTTGTAAAAAAAAATCTTAAAAGAAAACTACCTTCACTTGTTTTTGATGAAACTTATACATGTCCTGATCTCAACTTTTGAACAATTTTAAAATATATATTAAATAATTAACATATAAGTTTAAATAATTGAATAATCTATAGTGAAGCGGGAGATAAGTGAACATGGTCCATATATGTTAAATTATTTTTTCCAGAAATTTCTGCGTGTTACTTGATGTCATCGATTTGGATAGTGAGGGTAGTGTTAGACTTATTTGAATAAACTCTAAATTAATTTAGGCCTACACAAGTCTAATTGGATTTATATACCCGTCTCTATAAGGCCTATGTATTAAGATCCAATAAAGAATTGATCTATAAGGCCTATGTTGTTGGACCCAATAAAGAATTGATCAAGCCTAATGGTTTGCGTATACACACACTTCATTTATATTTATCTATGAGTGTATTTAAATTAAGATGTGAGACTCATTTACACGAGTGAGACTCATTTACACTTGTGAAACTCGTGTTATCAATCAAGGGTTTAGATCTATAATGAGTTGAACTAGAATTTCTTGATGCTATATATTATAGGCAGGATTTCCTCTCCACCACCAACCATCTATTATGACTATCTCTCTTAAAGGCCTCACATCTTCTCTAAGGATCAAGAAGAGAACTTTGTGGCTGGAGAGAAGATTCCTTCTCTCAACTCCGACGTCCTCGAGATCTTGCAACCTTCTGCATCATCAGTTATGCCTAAACTCTCTTTCCCTTTGATCTTGATAAAGAGGCTTTTTAGTTTATGCATGGATCTTTTATGGAATAATTATTAGATCTAACAATTGTTATCAAAACCTCCTCTTATCGGATCATCGAAATCTACAAAATTTTTTGATCTCGATTTATTAAAATTATAGTCGATCTCTTAATCAAATTCAATAAAGAACTCAAATAATTGAATTAAATTTAGATGATTAAATCGAATTATGTATATATTTTTTTGAATTTTTTTTGTGTGTTATTATTTTTTAATTCTGCTTTTTAAACGGAAATTAAAAAAAATACCAACATAGCCTGCATGCATGCAGGCGCATACATGTAGGCATGCATGGGCGGCCATGATAAGAGGAAAAAAAATTCATGCAGTGCTGCATGCATTATACATGCATGCGGGTGTGATGCATGCGTGCGCATCGATAAAGCAAAATAAAAAAGGTTAATTATTTTGGGTCTTATAAATTAATTGAGATTATGAGATTATTTAGGATTCAGTTATTTAGAGATAAATTTTTAATCTAATAAGGAAATCTGTTCCTAATTAATCTCATATTAAATTTAATTGGGATTGTAGAAATTGATTTAGATTTTATGGTTGAGATAGAATTCTAACCTATTAAGATAATTTTGGGTAGAACTCTAGTCAAATAAAGAGACCTAATCCCAATCAATCTCACATTAAGCTAATCGGATTTTATACAGTTTATTAAATCTGACCTTTAAAGAAAACCCATAACTAATTAATCTCATATTAAATTTTAATTGGGACTGTTGAGATTGATTTAGATTTTAGGGTTGAGACAGAATTCTAACCTATTAAGATAATTTTGGGTAGAACTCTAGTCAAATAAAGAGACCTAATTCCAATCAATCTCACATTAAGCTAATCAGATTTTATTCAGTTTATTAAACCTGACCTATTAAGAAAATCCATAACTAACCATTGCGGGTGTGCTCTGATCCAGATTCAATAAGCAGTGCAGACCCATTTTGCCAATTGAAACTTTAATTTGCCGTTACTGACTCATCCGACCTCTATTTTGGGCACGTAAACAATCATTTCGAAGCTCTTGAAGAGCACTACAGTATTACAGGCACTAGACATGACAAAATAGTAGTTAGTTGACATAAAATTGGCATTAAAGTGTTTATTACCATGGTAATATGTATCCTTTCCGCTTCATCAATATTTATATTATTACTTATATTGTTCTAGCATGATGAAAATTGATGTTTAGTCTAGTTGATAACACTCAGATAAAGACATATACATGTTTCAAGTTAAGGATTTTTTTTTAAAAGAGCTTATTTAATTGCATATAATTCATGCGGACAATAGCAAGCCCAAAGGAAAACAATTATTTGACCGAATTACGTACGACGTCGGATACTTGATGTGGGTAATGAAAGTGGGAGAACCTTGGTGTGGTATTCGGCCCAAAGGAAGCTTGTCACACTATAGGCCCATATTGCATTACCCTCATTAACTAGTCTGACGGCGGAATAAGAATCCAGATGCGTAGATTTGTGTGGCCCATGCGTATGGCAATCGGCCCAAAGGAAGGTTGTCATTATGGCCGGGTCATTACATATATTATATGGTCGATATAGATAATTTAAACTTTGAGACCAATTGATCGTACACATATTTTGCACTCTTTTCATTACACTCTTACATTTAACGTGTAATAAATCTGCTAATTTTCTTATCTTAAATGTCTATTTTGTAGAAGATAATCAAGAAGAGAAAGAGGATTAAACCAAATAAATAACAGTTAAAATCAGATTTAATTGGATCTATTTTTGGTTAGCTGAGGATGATCCCAGATCTAGTCAGTCAAAGTCAGATTTTGGTGAATCAGTTCGGTTAACTAAAAGATTTATGAGGATATCACCACATCTAGAACAAATTAAGGATTAAGGCAAATGTTCAGCTGAAGATAAAAAAAAATCAGAAAGATAACACCAAATGAAAACCGATAAAATTTGAATTTTTATAAATCCATTTTGGTTAGTTAAACATCAATCCAGGATAACGTAAAAAACAAAGTCCAAATTCAAAATCCAAAGGGATAAATGGATAGAGAGAAGATAAACGGATGAGATGAAGAAATTTTGACTCAGATTCAGACTAAATACATTTTAGTATTTGAATCATAACTTTCGCTACTGAAACACAAATCTGATGATTCAAGATGATCCAGAAAGAAGACTTAAAGGACCACAACTCTTACATTGATCATTATTTCTAATTCTATCATTTGATAAGTTATATTCAGGAATCAACATGCCAATAAGCTGCATATCAGAATTGAATATCCACATCAAATTAAGTTTGGAGATAAGGGAAGGATTCAAATTTAGAAATAGCCAGCTCCCCCTATCTTCATACTCCTCTACCCTCTACATTTCTCCTATAAATACCTTTCTCCTATAAATACCTGTAATCTTAAAGGCAAATGGGGACGATGAAGCAGAGATAGATTCTTAGGCCAGTTTTTCATTCTTTTTAGTGTAAGTTTTTATTTTTTCTTTAATGTAATTTCTACTTTTCTTTATGTAACTGAGAGGAGAGATGAGTTTCATGGAGGAAAGAGAGTAAGCTTGTACTGAGGGAGACACCGGTGTAAGTAAGTCTTTTCTTTCATTATT
The DNA here is from genome assembly GCA_038442645.1 of Agave tequilana. Lineage (NCBI taxonomy): Eukaryota > Viridiplantae > Streptophyta > Magnoliopsida > Asparagales > Asparagaceae > Agave > Agave tequilana. The sequence goes on along the minus strand of JAVJIF010005866.1, from coordinate 174,269 downwards.
ATTTGAATCGAATCGAAGTTTCTTTTTCTTCTTTACTCTTGTTTTTATTTACTTTCCTCTGATGTGTTTGTAATCCAAGTGAATCTGATAGCCTCGAGACTGCTTCACCATTGCAAGTGCCCTTGATGGCCTATGGTGATGAACAACCATTCTTTTACTAGTTTAGCTTACTCTTTTATTTGTAGTATAGATCGGGAACGGGGAAGATCCTACACGCAATGCTTGATCGCCTTCAAAGACTAGACAAGTCGTAGCGACGAATCCAAGGTATATGAGCACTGAAGAGGTAAGTAATTTTTAGTTTCTTTCTTTTAATTCTTTAGTTTGGATCACCACAATCTCCTAGCTCTTTTATTAACTCTTTTTATTTCTTTCTTTAACTTAGTTTTCTATTTTTCAAATCATCTCTTTCTATCTACCACTTTCACAATCTAACATAACTTATTTTTCTTTCAAGAACTAAAAGAAGAATTTTAACCATTCTTTGTAACTTAAAAAGAAACAAACTTACTTAAAAGCTTCCATCACTAGTCCCTCCTTGCGGATCACGACCCGCATAGCCACTTGCTATAGCGGTAGTATTGAGTACTTGCACATTCTATTCTTAAGTTCTAAAATTCGGTATTTTCTGTGTGCAGGTCTAAACTCAATCACCAATCTTATAAAGGGACAGTCGGCCCAAAAGGAAGGCTACTGCTTTACATAGGATCTAAACTTTAGGGTATCTATATTGGGCCATTACAGTGTCGGCATAAAAGAGACACAACTTGTTCTGAAAGTTTGGCCGGAAGCTCTATCGGTTAAACTGGTTGCATTTTCTGAACACTTTTTCATGGCTATTACAGTAGAATTTTAGTAATACAAAGTTTATGTTAAATTGATGACAAATTGTATGCTTATGTAGTCTATATTGAATGGTACAAACTTTAAGAAGTGGTAAGACCACGTAAAAGATTGTTCTTGGATTCATGGACCTAGGCTACATCTTAAAGATTGATGGATCTCTACTATCACTAATACAAATTCAGTTAAAAAAATGGTCAATTATGATAAATAGGAGAGGTCCAATAGGATGTGTCTACTGGTCATAAATATTCTATTGCTATAACTATGAGGGGTTATATGCCTGATCAAGTTAGTGCTAAGAGTTTTTCAGCTGAAGTAGCTGATTGAGTTATTAAATCAGATATAGTTGAGGCCAACACACATCTTAGCAAGTTGATAAATATGCGCTATAACGGCAAAGAAAACATAAGGGAGTGCATTATGAAAATCTCCAATCTTGTTTCTAAATAAAAAACACTGAAATTGAAAATCTCTAAAGAGATTCTAATGCATTTCATTCTGATCTCTTTTCTTACACAGTATAACCCCTTTCAAGATTATTTATAATGCTTAAAGGGAAAAGTGGAGTCTCATTAGGCTCATCGGTCGTTGTGTCCGAGAAGAAGGGAGATTGAAACAAAAAAAGACTGAAAGTGCTCATTTAGCATACATAGTTGTTGGCCCAAAGGCCCATCACTCTAATTTTGATGATGATCAACTCATGAAGTTATACTACTAATGATCTTGTGTTTAATTAGTGTCAGATTTATGATCAAGATCTTAGTAGGTGTGGAGCTTCAACAAAGGATTTAAAGTCATATTTTGGAGCTAGCACCGGTTGATTCACGAGCCTATGCATCAAGACCACATCAAGTACTCAAGAGGAGTCGAGCTCGTTGGATTACTTTTGGACCAAGTCTAGATGATGAGAAGACTTCAAGGGAAGACTTCAAGATCAAGACTTGTGTCTAGGTATAAGATTTAGTTTTTAGAAGATTTTTTTTTAGATAAAATGTAAAGGATAGAATAGTTGGTGGATTGCTCAAAAACATATCACTCACACACTCTTTGATTTAAATGTCTTTTCATAAAAGAATTTTCAGTTTAGAAAAGACTTTCATTTTTGAAGAATACTATTTTGGTTTTTGGTGTTTTCTTATATACATGTTTTAAACCAAAATCATGTTATATGCTTATTGTCAAAAACATAGATATTTCATCTTAATTGTGTAGTGGATCATATCCATACACACTATGCTTTAATGAATTCAAAATATCTTGTTTTTGTATCATGAAGAAGTTTGGAAAACAAGTTTTAGAAAAATACAAGTTTTCAATTGAGCCAATATTTCCATATTACAAAAATAGTTCAAAACATTTGTAACATGCCTTGATTTTGTGCAAGCATGTTTGTTTATCAAAGTATAACATCAAAACTATTTTTGTATATTTTCAGTATTTTATGGGATTTTAAGTGAGCCAAAAAGACCAAGTTTTTAATCCCTAATTCAGACCTGACCTGGCTTCAGCCGGTCGACCGACCCGGTCGACCGACGTGCACAGCCAGTTCTGGCAGGAGGGCCAGCCGACCGACCCGGTCGACCGTCCAGAGAGCTCTGCTCTCTGGAAAGGCCCCGGACGGCCGGGCGGCCGACCGGACAGAGAGATTGCTCTCTGTATCCTGGCTCGGTCGACCGCCCGGTCGACCGATGGCTCAAACGGTCTGAAATATGACCGTGACCGGACGGCCGACCGACAGGCCTGACAGACCCCAACGGCTAGTTTTTCTGAGCCTATAGATTTGGGGGTTTAGGCATTGTTTTCACCAAGATTTGGAGAGTATTTTTGAGCCAGTTTTTCTAATCCTTTTCAGAGGTTTTTCTTCACAAATTTGAGAGCAAATATTTCCTATCTAAAGGGAAGATTTTATCAAGAGTGTTTAAAGTTATTCTTTGAGTTTTCCTCCACCTTTCTCATCCTAGTTTTTCTCACACTACACTTGAGCATCCATTGATTATTCATTCTGTAGGAGTGTTGTAGTGAGAGCTTTTATTGGTGATCAAAGTGTTTAGATCACCAAGAGATTTCATTCTTGTACTTTGAGGAAACGGGCAAGTGTGCTCGTGGTGGTTTAGAGTTCGGTTGTGAACTCTTGGTTTGAGGTGCGGCCTCGGCAAGCTTGTGGGGCTTGCGTGTGTACGGAACTAGGGAGTCCGAGGGATTGTAGATGTTGCGGCACCAAGAAGAGATCCATTGGGATCGTGCATAGTGGAAATCCTTCGTGTGTCGAAGGCGGGGATGTAGAGCAAGTGTGCTCGAACCTCGAAACAAATTCCTTGTGTTTGCGATTGCTCACTCTCTCTCTTTGTCTCTTTTATATCTTGCATGCTATTACTTGTCTTTATTTTTACATGCTAGATATTCATTGTGCTTAATTGATATACTTGCTTAGGATTGTTTGCTAACACTTGTATTCAACCAAGAGAGCCAACGCGGCACCTCAACCCATATCCAGGGGAATCTTGAGGAGTTAGTTCAGAGCCCTTCACGGGGAATTCGGCTACACTCTTGAGTTATACATAGTGTTTAGTGTAAAAGTTTTATTTGGTCATAATTGTTTTTAGCTTCCGCATTATTTGGCATCAAGTGACCATTAGATTAGCCATCACCTATTCACCCCCCCTCTAGGTCAACTTACAATTGGTATCAGAGCTTGGTACTCTGATTTGGGTCTAACAACCTAGAGTTAAAGATCCTCATTTTTAGGCTATTCACAATATTTTGCACACACACCATGGACTTCATGTCACCACCCACTTTTGACATTCTTAACATCCACATTTGAAAGGTTAAGATGTCCTTGTACCTCAAGGCCTTAGGTTTTCATGTTTATCTTGCCACTACTAATAATGCATATTGTTTAGATGGTAAGAATTTTGAGGCTAATGTAAAAGCCCTTCATGCTTTAAAGTCAACCCTAAATGATGATTATTTATCTAGGGTTTCTAACTTTGATTCGGCTTTTGTAGTATGGAATATCCTCATCTCCCTTGGCGAAAAAGATCAATACTATGCGGAGAGCGATTCGGGTGTTGGAAGCGACACCTCCAACAAATGCTATATGGTCCAAGGGGATAACCCCCTTGAGGTAACTACCGAATCCGAGGATGAGGATAATAACATGTCATATGAAGAGCTTTCTACATTTTGTCAATTGTTGCTTGAAAAATATGACATGATTAAGAAGGAAAATAAAATTTGAAAAAGAAGTTTGATTGCATGCATATAGAAAATGATTCATTTAGAACTAAGATTGCATTCTTAGAAAAAGAAAATAATGTTTTGAAAAATGAAAATGTTTCTCTTATGTCTAAATTAAATGATTTGTGTGAAGGGAACACTATTTTAAAGGATAAAATTGATTTGGTGGAAAAACAAAGAGAAGTTATTTTTCAAGAAAATAAATCTTTGAAAAGAAAAGTTTTTGAAAATGAAAAAGATTTTGTTTCTAAAAAGAAAAGGAAAAATGATTCTTTATCTCATCATGTTTTACATGCCACCACTAATGAGATTAATGATTTGAAAAATAAAATGGTTTGTTTGAGTTCAACTTTGAACTCTTGTGCATTTAACCATACTAGGTTGGAGTCAATGTTTTCAAAGAAACAAACTCCACACATTCATGCACAACATCATCATGCATATGCTTATGTTGCACGTCATGATCACACTCCTACACATAAGTATCCTAAGGTGTACACATGTACACATTGTGGCCGCAAAGGCCATTTAGCAAAATTTTGTTATGACAAGTTGCATCATTTTAATTTTGCTAATAATAAAATTTTTTGGGTTCCTTACAAGACTAACCCCAAAGGACCCAAGAAAATATGGGTACCAAAATTCCCACCTTGTGTATTTGATGTAGGTGAGGGCTCTCACAAAACGTGAGAGATTTGATGCCTTGATGGTGGGTGCACTTGAACTAAAAGGACACATATTTGGAGCACCACTATCAAGGAGTTTTGGTGGGAAAGACCACCATGCTTGGAGCTTTGGAGTTGGTAACAATCTCTAAACTCCTACTTTTTATGTACATGCTTTTTTACTTATATCATATTCATAGCATGTTCATGTCTTGTGTTTTTATGTGCTTCATGTGGTAAAAACATGCTTAGATGTAGTTTTTATCAAAACTTGTATTATTCATGTACAAATAGTGAGTTACATTTGATTTATATATATTTGCACTTCATGCTCATTTGTACCCACTATATGCACATGTATAGGCTAGTTTTGATGATTCTCTCATTTATACATGCTTTGCCATTTTTTATGCTTTACTTTATGTATATGTATTTTTAATTCAAATCTAATAAATATACATGTTTACCCGTGAGTCTCTTGCCTTCATGCAAATACATTTGATAGACTCTTTTATGTTTGGATATGTATGTGTATTGTTAGTTTTGGATAAATCATACATATACCATGAAGATTAGTGTTTTAATGAAAAATGATTTTTCATTATTAAAATGTGACTTATGATCTTTTTGAGCTTAAATGACTATTTTCATAAAAATACTATTTACATGATCTTTTAACACTCACATCTTCATTTATTATTTCATGACTTAGTTTCATGATCATTTTGAGCTTTATAGACCATGAGTGATTAAATCTTTATGTACTTAGTTATGTTTTATGAAAAACATATGATTTGATGTATTTGAAGGATTTTTAACTAGTTGTTTAAAAACTATTTTATACTAGTTATTTATTCTTCAATTAGTTTATAAGTTATACACATGATCCTATTTTTAATCCATTGGATAAATTCTTTTGTATTCTCAAGATTTGATGCTTCATGAATTGAATATTAGTTTAAATGTTAGTTTTGTCAACACTAGGATTTATACTTGTACATATTATGGGTCACAAATAAATCTATATATGGTTGGGTTTGATTGCTTATTTGTGCCTATTTAGTGTGCTAGTATAGCCTAGTTTTGATAATTCTACATTTTTAAACTTGTATTCCTTTTTCGAATTTATTTTATGATCATGTGTTTTCATTTCATGTATATATTTATTTTGCCATACTTTAAGATATACATGGATACCTCTTGAGTCATTTGCCTTTCATGCAAATCTATATATATGGACTCAATTGAGTTTAGGGATATGTATGTATACTTCTTGTGTTATCAAAACATACACAAACCTTGAAATATTTTTTTAAAATGAAAAAATTTGTGATGATTTTCATGTTTTCAAAATTTATGATGATTTTCATATTGTTTCATTTAAAGGAATATTAAGCTTTATTGCCATTTTTATTTTATTCCTTGATTGAAGAATTCCGTACTAGTTTTCAAACATTTTCATTTAACTAGTTCGAGTTCTTCATGTGGTAGATTATATGATGTATACACTTAAGCTTATTTTTCTATTGGTATCATGGATATTTTCAATTGGTATCAATATAAACTTCTTTTGTATATACTCATATTTTGTTTTCCCATATATGTATGTATCAATTTCTATTGGTATACTCTTTTCATACATATATATGATTTGTTATTTGTGCTTGAGCTAAAGTTGACTACATATTTAAAGCACAAAGGTTGTTAATGCTAAGCTTAATTCAAATCTTATTTTTTTCAAGCTTATGCATTAGTTTTTAATAGGTATCAATGAGGTTGATCATTACTTTACTATTGATCACTATTTTACAATTGATCATTTTCAAAATTGATATCAAAATTCAAAATTTTTGATGTGTATTGCCTATATGCAAGGAGAGCTTAACATCTCTTCTACATATAGATTCATGTTGAGTGCATCTTATATTGCGGAGCTTGACATCTCTTCTTTATACGGTACACGTGTGTAGGGGGAGCTTCACATCTCCTCTTATGCATTGCATATTTTACGTTATGTGAATTAGGGATTGTCATCCCTCTTTCATGTAATGTATATGTGTAGGGAAGTTAACTTAGCGTCTTCCTCTTCATGAATGTATATCGCATATAACCCTTATTGATCGATTTGTTTTACCCCTTCATTGGTTCTTTGTTTCGGAAAAAAAGGGGGAGAAAAATTTATTTTGTTTTTACTTCAACCCCTTTGTTGATGATTGACAAAGGGGGGAGAAGAATTTGAGATTTATATGCATGTTAGTAGAATTTATGTTTTATGCATATATGTTTTGTTTTGCAAATAGGAGAAAAAGATTTGATTTGTTTTATCTCCATACATTTGCATACATATTTATGAGCATTCATTGCGTATTTATATTGTTTATTTCTATGCATGAGTTAAGGGGGAGCTTCTTTGAAGCTTTACTTTAATCCATGCATATATAACTTCATGAGTTTTGTCATCATCAAAAAGGGGAAGATTGTTGGCCCAAAGGCCCATCACTCTAGTTTTGATGATGATCAACTCATGAAGTTATAGTACTAATGATCTTGTGTTTAATTAGTGTCAGATTTATGATCAAGATCTTAGTAGGTGTGGAGCTTCAACAAAGGATTTAAAGTCATATTTTGGAGCTAGCACCGGTTGATTCACGAGCCTATGCATCAAGACCACATCAAGTACTCAAGAGGAGTCGAGCTCGTTGGATTGCTTTTGGACCAAGTCTAGATGATGAGAAGACTTCAAGGGAAGACTTCAAGATCAAGACTTGTGTCTAAGTATAAGATTTAGTTTTTAGAAGATTTTATTTTTAGATAAAATGTAAAGGATAGAATAGTTGGTGGATTGCTCAAAAACATATCACTCACACACTCTTTGATTTAAATGTCTTTTCATAAAAGAATTTTCAGTTTAGAAAAGACTTTCATTTTTGAAGAATACTATTTTGTTTTGGTGTTTTCTTATATACATGTTTTAAACCAAAACCATGTTTAATGCTTAATGTCAAAAACATAGATATTTCATCTTAATGTGTAGTGGATCATATCCATACACACTATGCTTTAATGAATTCAAAATATCTTGTTTTTGTATCATGAAGAAGTTTGGAAAACAAGTTTTAGAAAAATACAAGTTTTCAATTGAACCAATATTTTCATATTACAAAAATAGTTCAAAACATTTGTAACATGCCTTGATTTTATGCAAGCATGTTTGTTTATCAAAGTATAACATCATAACTATTTTTGTATATTTTTCAGTATTTTATGGGATTTTAAGTGAGCCAAAAGACCAAGTTTTTAATCCCTAATTCAGACCTGACCTGGCTTCAGCCGGTCGACCGACCCGGTCGACCGACGTGCACAGACGTGCACAGCCAGTTCTGGCAGGAGGGCCGGCCGACCGACCCGGTCGACCGTCCAGAGAGCTCTGCTCTCTGGAAAGGCCCCGGACGGCCGGGCGGCCGACCGGACAGAGAGATTGCTCTCTGTATCCTGGCTCGGTCGACCGCCCGGTCGACTGATGGCTCAAACGGTCTGAAATATGACCATTGGCCGGCCGACCGGACGGTCGACCGACAGGCCTGACAGACCCCAACGGCTAGTTTTTCTGAGCCTATAAATTTGGGGGTTTAGGCATTGTTTTCACCAAGATTTGGAGAATATTTTTGAGCCAGTTTTCCAATCCTTTTCAGAGGTTTTTCTCCACAAATTTGAGAGCAAATATTTCCTATCTAAAGGGAAGATTTTATCAAGAGTGTTTTAAAGTGATTCTTTGAGTTTTCCTCCACCTTTCTCATCCTAGTTTTTCTCACACTAAACTTGAGCATCCATTGATTATTCATTCTGTAGGAGTGTTGTAGTGAGAGCTTTTATTGGTGATCAAAGTGTTTAGATCACCAAGAGATTTCATTATTGTACTTTGAGGAAACGGGCAAGTGTGCTCGTGGTGGTTTAGAGTTCGGTTGTGAACTCTTGGTTTGAGGTGCGGCCTCGGCAAGCTTGTGGGGCTTGCGTGTGTACGGGACTAGGGAGTCCGAGGGATTGTAGGTGTTGCGGCACCAAGGAGAGATCCATTGGGATCGTGCATAGTGGAAATCTTTCGTGTGTCGAAGGCGGGAATGTAGAGCAAGTGTGCTCGAACCTCGAAACAAATTCCTTGTGTTTGCGATTGCTCACTCTCTCTCTTATCTCTTTTATATCTTGCATGCTATTACTTGTCTTTATTTTTACATGCTAGATATTCATTGTGCTTAATTGATATACTTGCTTGGGATTATTTGCTAACACTTGTATTCAACCAAGAGAGCCAACGCGGCACCTCAACCCATATCCAGAGGAATCTTGAGGAGTTAGTCCAGAGCCCTTCACGGGAATTCGACTACACTCTTGAGTTATACATAGTGTTTAGTGTAAAAGTTTTATTTGGTCATAATTATTTTAGCTTCCGCATTATTTGGCATCAAGTGACCATTAGATTAGCCATCACCTATTCACCCCCCTAGGTCAACTTACAATAGTAACACCTCTAATAAGAAAAGAAAAAGTATAACTAAAAGGAGGAACTAAACACCACAACAATTGCTGATCTTGAGTGGCAAAAGTGTAGGAGAAGAAGCCTAACGTCATTGCATGCTTCTTCTGCAAGAAAGTAAGCCACTTCATGTAAGATTGCATAAAGTATCAAAAATGACTATTTAGCGGGTATATCTCATATTTATGTTTGTTCTGAAATTAATTTAGTTTTAGTGTCACTTCAAACATGGTGGATAGATAATTCACATAAGCGATTCAAATGCGAAACTTTCAAACTCAAAGGAGGCCAGCCCAACTGAGCGACATACATACATGGGTGATGAAAATAAATTTGCAATTGAAACTGTTAGAGTTTGTAGGCTTAGTGTAACCCCTTGACACTTGATGTATGTATCACAATATCTGTACTCGCTACGGTATGCCAAGTCAATCTGACCTTTCTAGTAATTAAATTGAGCCAATTTCAGTTTCAGATATTATTTTTCAATATTTTAAATTTTAAGATTTTTCTAAAAATTTTCTGAATTATTTTGAAAAATCTCCAAAGTCGGTGTTCACCGATACCGATAATCGGCTCCACGATTTTATTTCACAAATGGAGTTGAGTTTCTTAAATATGTTTTCATATTATTTTTCAAAATCATATTTTTCTGCTTTTCAGCCATTTTGGAGATTTTTTTGAATTTATCAAAAATCCGGCTAAACCGGTGTCACCCAGTATCGATGATCCATTTCGGGATTTTTAACTTGTAAACCCGACAAAATTTCTTGAATCTAATTTCACATTGCTTCTCAAACGTAATATTCTTTATTATACAAAATTTTTGAGAACTGTTCGGGACTAGTTGAATTTTGGGCGAATTAAATAATATTAATTTAATCATATTAAATCCTTTTTTTCTTTTCTTTTTCTTCTTATTTTCCCTTCTCCAAACTTCCCACCGACCTATCCATTTCCATCACCTCTCTCAGCCACCGCTATTCCTGTCTCTTCCCCTTTAAATCTCTCCTCAAACTCTCTCTTTCTCTCTCTAACTCACCCTTCTTCTCAATCTCCCGCTAACTCTCTCTACATCTCTTTTTCCCTCGCTATCTCTCTCTTCTCTTGTGGGGGAAGGGGGGCAGATCTGTCGTCGTCACCGTTGGTAGGCCAGCGCGCCACCCCATGGCCACCAGCCCAGCCTCCACGCAAACCCCCTCTCTCCTCATTCAAGCTCTCTCTCCCCCCATTTCCCTTCTTTCTTTCTCTCTTTCTTCTTCTAGTTCTTCTTCCCCAATTCCTCTGGATAACTGGCCACCCCACCTGGTCGCTGGCCGCTGACTGCCGGCAGGCCCAGGTCACCGCCGACAGCTACAGAGCCACCTTCTGCTCTTCTTTCTCCTTTCTCTCTCTTCTCCTCTCTCTTTCGTTTTCTTTCTCCCCTTCTTTCTTTCTCCATCTCTCTCCCTCGCCGTGTAGCGTCCAGATTGCCACCTACGGCCTGGCGGAGTTACATGCATGTAAGTTTTACGGTGTTTGGTTGGTAATATAAAGTTGTAAGTGAAAAAATGTATTATATTTTACGGTGTTTGGTTGTCGTAATGGTTAAGTCGTAAGTGAAAAAGTTGATCACAAAATTAACTATTTGGTGATTTAAAAAGTTTTAATATTGCAAATAAATATTAAAAATGTTAAATATTTAAAAAATTAATATTAATATAAAAAATAATATAAATTTGCATGACCACAAAATTAACTGTAACTGGGTTATAAGTGAGTGGTAATTGGGCTGCAAGTGAGTGGTAGTTGAGTTGCGTAAGTCTTTTACGAATTACGGTCCAAACAAACGTCGTAGTTGTAATTGAGTTGTAAGTCATTTACGAATTACGAACTTTTAAGCCTTTTACGGCGAAACAAACAGCCCCTTAGCTGACCATTATATTTATCTTATCATGAAGTCAACTGCGTGGCAGATTGGGATGCAAATCACGGGCGCTCATCAGGTAAGGAATTTATGCTTTTTAATAGTTTTGATTCGTAAATGTTGTCATAACTAGTACTCTGCGCACGCCATGCACGTGCATATTCAAATATTATTATCAAAATTAATTTTGAAAAGTAGGACTTGCAGAGTTCAGTTATAACCAAATAACGGACAAAAACTGAACCTGATCCCGAACCGAACGCTCTAGTTCGGTCGGGTTTCAGTTTTTGGTTCCCGAACCCAACCGATCCCAACTGAATCTCTCACCCTAATATATCGCCCCACTCAAATTTAGCTTACTGAATCATGTGATTCATAATAAAAACCGGTGGAGCCTTATCTTATTACTTCAAGTATGTCATTTTTTTTATGTTGAGCATGTGAAAGCTATATTAAATGGCTCATCACAATTAAGAATAATATTTATATTAGTACAATTCTTTCTTGTATTCTTGTCATTAGAAGTTAGTAATAATTATGAACTTTAATAGTTAAAGCCCAAATACAGTGTAAAAGTTTTAGAATATGAAATTTTCAATTCACAATGAGGTTAAGGTTTTCTTGTTTCTAATTTGTGTATTGAATATTTGAGATTAGGGTATTAGAGAATGATGATTAAAAAATGCAGGAAATGATGAAAATATATGAGCCTAATTGAAAAAATTGAAAAATCGAACTGAACAGAGCCGGCTCGGTTACGTTCGATTTTTAAGTCTAATCAGTTTGGTTCAATTTTGCATCAATTAGCAAAAACCGAATCGAACTGACCGTTGCTCGCCCAACGAAAAGGGTTCTAAAATTTGTTCGGAAATAGATTGTTTAAAAGTGTGGGAGGCTTAATTTTTTCTGCTTGATGTTTTTTAAATAATAAAGAGGGGGTGGCTAGCTGGCCGGGCCGGCCACACCGGTGAGTTCTAACATTAGAAGATAGAGATTATTATTCAATTTTCAGACAAAAGAATGCACCAAAGATGAATTCTGAAATTATATCAATCAGCCCAACATGAGCTTGGCTCAATTATGCTATAGCAATTCTGAAATTTCTTCATTTGAGTTCGGAAATGGTCAAGAAAAAAAAAAGGTCTATGTGACGCCCCTTGTTTTCGTTGTTCTAATGTATCTCTTTAATTACAAATATTAATTCAGTTATTTATCTTATAATTTTTTTCTCTCTTCTTATGTGGTAATCTCCAGCTCTCTCTCTCTCTCTCGGACTCTGACTCAACTCGAATCCAAACTCATTCTCTCAATTATTTCTCTTTTCCTGCGACTTGGCACGAACATGACCCCATGGCTTTTCATCACGTTCTCTTTTCCCACATACTTGTTTCTTTCAATTAAAGTTATTCTTGAGTAGCAATAACAATGAAAAAAAGCTTGAAATTTTTAACTATGACAATTAATCATAAAGAAACGAATAGATAACATTAAATAAAAGCATGATTAAGTAATACACAAAATAAATTGAATTTAAATTTATAATATGTGATCGCTTCTCACATGTGTAGTTTCATATTGGGCGTGTTTGGCTATAGGGAAGGAGAAGTAGAAAACTTATTTTTCACTTTTTTTGTTTGTTTGAATCGGAAATGGGAAATAGAAAAATCCCTTTTTTTTCCTTTTTCCCTTTTACATTATCATTTTCGCTCTTCCAGTTTGCTGCAAGCAATTAATTTTGTGGTCATATAAATTTCATTTAAAATAAGTTGTAATTCAAAACAGTTAATTTTGATATCATGTAAATCTTACATGCAATCCAATTACAGTTTTAAAACGTTACCTCACAATTAATTTTTAATTTAATATTATTTTATGGTCAATTTTTCACTTCCACTTCCACATTACTAATCAAATATTGAAAACACAATATAATTTTTCACTTACACTTTTACATTGTACAAAACTCAATTTTTCATTATACTTTCACATTTTCATCCTCATTTCTCACTTACACTTTTTTCTCCCACTTCCATCAAATCAAAGACAGTTTAGTGATTCTCGTTCAAGAATAATTACCTGATAAACTTACAAATTCACTACTCAAATGTTTTTTTAGTTTAGTCTAATAGTATCACCAGTATGTTACCTGAATGATTATCTATAACAAAGTATAGCATTTTATTTTTTCCCAAATGATTTAATTAATAGACCGTATTATATGTATATCCAATAAGACTATAAATAAGATATTAAAGCTGTATTCAAAGAAAAAATATAATCCAAGTCCACTATAATACAATGATAAAATCTCTTTGCAACAGGCAAGATATTCGGAGTATAAGTCTCGCTTGCCTTAGGTTACGACCTGCATTCCCAAAAAATAAAATAAAAAAAAGAAGAAAAAAAGTGCAACATCATTTCTTGTGCAGCCCATTGACATCCTTCCACTGTTGGAGATAAGTCACTCTAAGAAGACAGCGAGGGTTTGATGTGAGACACCAAAAGTGAAGATGAATACATAAGAACATTTAAGAGAATAATCTTGGTTGGACCCCTGGGCCAAAGTTAATTAAGGGTGGCTGAGCTCTTACTTGGACCCCTGGGCCAAAGTTAAAATGAAAAGAAAAGAAAATTTGGGTCAAATCTTTTTAGTTTCGGAGCAGTCAATTTGTCACTAAATTCTTGTCATTCACATTCCTCAGCAGAGAAAACTATAGTGGTTCGTTTGGCCTGAGCAAAAGGTGATGGAAATGGGGTCCATTTTCATGATGAATTGTCATGGTTATGAACCATGAGTTTGGTCTTCTAGTTGGGTTCACCCAATGACTTAATCAATTTTCAGAATGCAGTTTTTTGAGGTAAGATGCGATTTTGGAGGGCAATTTCAAATATGGTGCAGTCATTATTTGGCTCAGTTATCAACACAAAGTTGTAGAAGAACATTCCAGGATTATCCCAGGCTTTGAATCAAAGCATTTGGATGAGTATTTATGAAGTTATTCTCATTTGAAATTGCATGTTCAGTCATATTCTGCATGCACGAAGGCAAATTTGTGGGTTTTCTTTTATGTCTTGAAAGATGGAAGGGTTGCTCTTTGGTTTCTCTAGGCATAGAAAAGAGTGTTCTCATTTTAATGTAGGGAATACAAAGAGACTAGCCTTCTCTATATAAAGAGGAGATATGAGAGTTGTAGATATAACAATAAAAAATTCACTATACAAGAGAGGTGTGAGTGAGTGTTCATCTTCTCAAGATCATTGTGAGAGAAGATGGAAATCCTCAAGCTATGCTATGTTGGCTTGAGAAAAACACCTTTGTGTTTTGCATTTCCTATAAAGAAATTGGCAGAGAAAGGTGTGGGAGGACGTAGGCACCACATTAGAGTTGAACCTTGGTAAACCATTGGTGTACTATGTTTTTGTGTTTTTCTCGTATACTCTATTTTCATTTTTATTTATTATCACAACACAAAGAATGGAAAGTATTTGCTTCCCGACAAGTGGCATCAGAGCGAAAGTTTTCTAAGCTCATGTGTAAAGCTATGGAAGCTACATCCAATCACATTCGTATGGTCAACCTCAACGAAAGCAACTGGATGATCTGAAGTCAAAGATGGAATATCTCCTCTACTGTAAGGATCTCTTCGCACTAATAGAGGGAGATTCAGCCAAGAAGGAGACTACATCCAAAGACAATTGGAAGAAGCTCAATCGGAAGGTAGTGGGATACATTCGGCAGTGGTTCGATGACAGCGTCTTTCACCATGTGTCCACCGAGATGTCTGCACATTCTCTTTGGAAGAAATTGGAAGATCTCTATGAGAGGAAGACGACGGGGAATAAGGCGTTCTTAATCCGGTGGCTCGTGAACCTGAAGTACAAGGAGAATCGCTTAATCACCGAACATCTGAATGACGTACAAAGTATTATTAATCAGCTCTCTTCTATGAAGATGACTTTTAATGATGGACTGCAGGCCCTGCTACTTCTGAGCTCATTACCAGATAGTTGGGAAACTCTTGTGGTTTCACTAAGCAACTCGGCCCCCAACGACGTTGTCACTATGAGCCAAGTGACCGGGAGTCTGCTAGATGAAGAAACAAAGAGAAAATCGTTGGGTTTTTCTTCGCATTCAGAAGCACTTGTCACTAAAAGGCGAGGGAGAAGCAAGAGCTGGAGGCCTAGCAAGTATGACGGATCTAGGGGCAGATCAAAATCAAAGAACCGAATTGCAAGAAAGAAAATTGAATGCTACTACTACCACAAGAAGGGACATATAAAGAGGGAATGCCGAAAGTTCAAGAAAGAACAAGAGAAAGATAAAGACAATGAGGAAGACAAATCGATAAAGGCTGCTACCTCTGATGGTGAGGTAGTAATTGTATATGATGATAAATTTATTGGTCTTATTTGTGACAACACCAGCTGGCTCGTAGACTCTGGTGCTTCTTTTCATGTCACTCCATGAGCGGACTTTTTTCCATCCTACACATCTGGCGAATTCGGTTATGTTTGGATGGGAAATGAAGGGATCTCAAAGATTGTCGGAAAAGGAGATGTGTGCTTAAAGACTGGTCTTGGGTTCACTCTGGTACTCAAAGATGTAAGGCATGTCCCAGACATCCATCTCAATTTGATCTCTACTAGCAAGCTTGATGACGAAGGCTACATCAACCATTTTGGCGGAGGAAAATGGAAGGTAACGAAGGGATCACTGATTATTGCAAAAAGGAAGAAAGAGAGTTCTCTTTACACCTTGCATGCAAGCATATGCAAGATGGAGGTAAATGCTATAGAAAAGAAGATCTCCATTGAGGTATGGCACAATTGACTTGGTCATATGCGAAGAAAGGTATGAAAATCCTTGCAGAGAAGTCTCTCCTATCTAGTATAGAAGGTACAACATTAGAGACATGTGATGATTGCTTAGCTGGTAAGCAATATTGAATTTCGTTCAAATGATTCTTTCACTCTACTAAATCAAATGTATTAGATGTTGTGTATTCTGACCTTTGTGGTACCATGAAAGTCAAAACTCTAGGTGGTGCACTCTATTTTCTCACCTTTGTAGAATACCACTCACGGAAGGTGTGGGCTTATGCCTTGAAAGCCTTGAAGTCCAAAGATCAAGTGTTGAATATGTTCCAACAATTTCAAGCAAGAGTTGAAAGGGAAACTATGAGGAAGCTGAAATGCATCCACACCGACAATGGCGGCGAATACCTTGGTCACTTCGACAAGTATTGTGCTGAACAAGAGATCAAACATGAGAAGAGATCCGAAAGACACTTCAGGAGAATGACATTGCCGAAAGAATGAATAGAACCATCGTGGAAAGGATCCGGTGCATGCTATGTCACTCCAAATTGTCAAAAATCTTTTTGGGGTGGTGAGGCAATGAGAACAGCAATTGATCTTATCAACCTATCCACTTCAGCTCGCCTGAATGGAGATGTACCAGAGAAAGTTTGGACGGGAAAAGAAATATCCTAAAAGCATCTGAGGGCTTTTGGCTCGAGCCTCAGTTCACATTCCCAAAGACGAGAGATCCAAGCTAGACGATAAAGCAAAGCAGTGCATCTTTGTCGGTTATGCCTATGAATTATTTGGTTACAGGCTATGGGACCCTATTGACAAGAAAATCATTCGAAGTTGGGATGTGATTTTCCTTGAAGACCAGATCATTGAAGACTTTGACAAATCGAAGAAATTTGAAGTCTCCAATGAAGCTTTTGTGGATCTCATCTCTCCTCTCGCGGTGCATGGTGATAGAGGGGGGAGATGAGAATGACATCCCTACTGATGCTGCTGACAATCAAGTTCCTACTAGTGACGAAGAACAAGAAGATCATGTGGAGCAAGCGCCACATGTTGAACTTCAGCTAAGAAGGTCCACCAGAGAGCATCAGCCATCGAGGAGATACTCTCCCAGCGAGTATGTGCTTTCACTGACGGGGGAGAACCAGAGAGCTAGCAGGAGGCTTTGGAGTATGAACACAAAATAGAGTGGTTAAAAGCCATAAGGGAAGAGTTGAAATCCCTTCATGAGAATCACACTTATGATCTGGTAAAGTTACCAAAGAGCAAACGAACACTCAAAAACAAGTGAGTATTCAAGCTGAAGACTGAAGAAGGATGTTCACATCCAAGGTACAAGGCCGAATTAGTTGTGAAGGGCTTCAGTAAGAAGAAAGGAGTTGATTTCGAGAAAATCTTTTCCCCAGTAGTAAAGATGTCATCCATCCAAGTTGTGCTTGGCATGGCCGCAAGCATGAACTTGAAAATTGAACAACTCGATGTAAATACAACATTCCACCATGGTGATCTAGAGGAGGAGATATACATAGAGCAGCCAGAAGAGAGCAAAGTTAAAGGTAAAAAAAATCTAGCATGCAAATTAAAAAAAAACTTGTACGGTCTCGAGCAAGCTCCACGTCAATGGTACAAGAAATTTGAAATATTCATGGATGAGCAAGGATACTCAAAGTCGACGGGGAACCACGTGTATTTATCAAAAGGTTTGTTAGTGACTTGAATATTCTCCTATTATATATTGATGATATGCTGGTGATAGGTAAAGACATTGGAAAGATAACAAGTTTGAAGAATGAGCTTAGCAAGTTCTTTACTATGAAGGACTTGGGATCTGTTAAGCAAATTCTTGGGATGAGGATATCCTGAGATTGGCAAAAAGGCATGATCTGTCTATCTCAAGAATGGTACATCGAGAGGGTGCTCGAGAGATTCCATATGGACAAGACGAAGCCAGTTAGTACTCCGCTTGGTGCACACTTCAGACTCAATTCCAGCCAAAGTCCTACTAATGAGAAGGAGAAGGCAGGCATGGCAAGGATCCCTATGCATCGGCAGTCGAAAGTCTTATGTGCGCGATGGTATGCACGCGTCCCGACCTGGCTCACTCAGTCAGAATTGTCAGCAGGTTCCTCTCAAATCCAGAGAAAGAACGCTGGCAAGCAGTCAAATGGATTTTACATTATCTTCGAGGATCATTAAAGACATGTCTGTGCTTCGGCCAGAGTGAATCTTTGCTACAAGGCTACACAGACGCTGACATGGCAGGTGATGTTGATAGTCGTAAATCTACACCAGGATATCTAATTACTTATTCTCGTAATGCAGTCTCTTGGCAATCTAAGTTGCAGAAGTGTGTAACATTTTTCACTACCGAGGCCGAGTTTATTGCAACTACTGAAGCATGCAAGAAAATCTTATGGATGAAGATGTTTCTACATGAGCTAGAGTATGAGCAAGAGAAATACATTCTCTACTATGACAGCCAAAGTGCCATCCATCTAAGAACTCAAGCTTTCACTCAAGATTCAAACACATCGATGCGTGTTTTCATTAGATACGCAGTATGTTGAACGAAAAGTTACTACAGCTAAAGAAGATCCATACAGATGATAACGACACGATATGATGACGAAAGCGCTGCCAAAGAAGAAGCATGTTTTTTGCAGAACTTTGGCAGGCATGACTATAGTTTGAAGATCCTTCCTCATACGGATAGAGGGGGAGATTGATGGGAACGAGGTCCATCCCATGATGAATTGTCATGGTTATGATCCATGAGTTTGGTCACCTAGTTGGGCTCAGCCAATGACTTAGTCAATTTTCAGGATGCAGTTTTCTATGACAAGGTGCGATTTTGGAAGGCAATTTTGAATATGGTGTAGTCATTATTTGGCTTAGTCATCAACACAGAAGTTGTAGAATAACATTCCAGGATTATCTCAGGCTTTGAATCAAAGCATTTGGATGAGTATATATGAAATTATCCTCGTTTGAAGTTGCATGTCTAGTCATATTCTGCATGCACGAATCTGAACAGATTTGTGGGTTTTCTTCTATGCCTTGGAAAATGGAAGGTTGCTCTTTGGGCTTCTCTAGGCATAGGAAAGAGTGTTATCATTTAGTGTGGGGAATACAAAAAAGCTAGCCTTCTCTTTATAAAGAGGGGAGATCAGAGTTGCAGATACAACAATAAAATTCACTACACAAGAGAGGTGTGAGTGAGTGTTCATCCTCTCAAGATCATTGTTAGAGAAGTTGAAAATCCTCAAGTTACACTATACCGGTTTGAAAAAGACACCTTTATATTTTACATTTTCTATAGTGAAATTAACGGAGAAGGGTGTCAGGAGGACGTAGGCATCACATTGGAGCCAAACCTTGAAAAATTATTGATGTACTCTGTTTATGTGTTTTCCTCTCTTACTCTATTTTTTTAATTTATTATCACAACACAAAGAATGAAAGTCTTTATTTCCCGACAAGTGGTATCAAAGCGAAGGTTTTCTAAGCTCCTGTGTAAAGCTAAGGAGGCTACTTCCAATCACATTCGTATGGTCAACCTCAACGGAAGCAACTGGATAATCTGAAAGTCAAAGATGGAAGATCTCATCTACTGCAAAGATCTCTTCGCACCTTGCAACAGTAGTATGCAAAGCACTAATAGAGAAGAGCAGAACACAATCGAAGCCATGCAATAATTTTACGATGAAATAGCTTCTTATATAGCAAATGAGAGGGCCACATTGTTGCGCCCTCCGGAGGAATTCCACCAATCAGCGACACGTCAATCACCCGAGATCAGCATTTCGACGTCGAGTCAATCACGAATAATATGTATGAACACAAATACAAAGAAAGAAAGCTATAAACAAATGATTTAACGAGGTTCAACAAATTGCCTATGTCCTCAGGGCAGAAGGGAGAATATCTTATTCAAACAACTGAGTAACAAGGGTTACAAATTGATCCGAAGATCCAAATTGAAAATCTACGCAATTTGCCGTAGAATTCTGTCAAACAAACTAACATGAGAACTCTCAATACAATTCACCTCTCAAAGCTTACCATGAATGAGGACAATACCCCTCAATATATAGCCAAAGAGTCCATGAAGAAAAGAAAACTAACAGACTAAATTCAGATCAGAAATAATTCTGAATCTAACTGGAAAGTTTCAGGTTGGCTCCATTGGTCGACTAGTCCAATGGATCGGTCGACTAATCAACCTAATAAAGAGTTATGCTGATCTCAATAGTCGATTAATCAAAGCTGCTAGTCGACTACTTTTCCCAATAGAAAGTGGGTGATCTCAGTAATCGACTGGTTCATCTGCTAATTGACTTGCTAGTCGACTAGAACTTCTTCTAGTCAACTGATTTGTGCACAACTATACAAATTTGTCAGTCTTCTTGCATGTACTCACTTTGTACTCATGTTCCTCTCTCTTGGTTATCTCCAAACAGTTAGAAAACTCCAATTTTATCTTCTCTCCCACATTTTTAGAAAACTCCAATTTTATCTTCTCCCCACAATTCTCCATCTCGATGAAAAGTTCTCAAATCTGAGCCGAACTCGACTAATTAACCCCAATAGGGATTAGGGTGATCTCAGTAGTTGACTAATCTAAGCTGCTAGTCGATTACTTTTTCCAACAAAAAGTGGGTGATCTCAATAGTCGATTGGTTCCAGTCGACTAGCACTTTTTCTAGTCGACTTGCTACTCAACTAGCACTTTTTCTAGTCTATTGATCTATGCACAACTGCATAGATCTGCCAATCTTCTTGCACATACTTGCTTTATACTCATGTTGTTCTCTCTTGGCTATCTCCAACGAGTTAGAAATTTTCAATTTCATCTTCTCCCACAATTCAAGTCGACTAATCTATGCACCACTGTATAGATTTGCCAATATTCTTACACGTGCTCGTTTTGTATTCATATTGCTCTCTATTGGCTCTTTCCAACGAGTAAGAAAATTTCAATTTCATCTTCTCTCACATAATTCTAATCGACTAATTTGTACCCAACTGTACAAATTTGCCAATCTTCTTGCACATACTCGCTTTGTACTCGCTTTCCTCTCTCTTGTCTATCTCCAATGAGTTAGAAAACTCAAACCAAGAAAAACACACGTGCATACGCACGCCCACCTCAAATGGAACCATGAAAGCCACATTGATGGCCATCTTCCCATCTGAAAACAATGAGAGACATCTACACGTGAAACAGTCAATTTCATGGTTCCTTTAAAAAATCAATGACTAGCGACTCCGTCTAATCTTCAGTCTTGCATGTAACGGGCCTGTTTGGTTAAGGGTGGAAGTGAGGAAGTGAAGAAGTGAAGAAGTGGTAATAGTTCCCTTTGGAACTTGGGAATTGGTTAGTAAGTTTTCTGGTGTTTGGATGTTGTTGGGAAGTGTGGTTTGGAAAATGTTATGTCTTTTCCGGTGTTTGGATGGTAATGTGGAAGTGAAAGTGGAAAAGTTGACTACAAAGTTGACCGCAAAATAATATTAAATTAAAATTAATTAAGAAAAATAAAAATTAGACTGTAATTAGAATGCAAGTGAGATTTACATGAGCAAAAAATTAACTGTTTTGTGCTACAACTTATTACAAATGAGATTTACATGACCACAAAATTAACTGTAGCACTCTGAAAGTGAGGAAAACGTTGTGTAAAGGAGAAAAGAGAGAAGGAAAATAACTTTTTCCATTTTTCTTTTTCGATGTTTGGATGAACAGCGGAAATGAGAAAAGACACTTCCCACTTTCTCACTTCCACCCAATTCCTTGAATCCAAACAGCGTACATGAACAGCAGAAGGTAGTACCATCCTGACAAATTTTCACAAGAGGGAAGAATCAATTGGGAATCTGGCTGGAATTCCCAACGGAAGTTGACAGTCGGTAAAAAAAAAAAAAAAAAACCATCAGGATATAAATAGTTTTCAAAGGATGGTAAGCATTCCTGATGGTGGCTGCCCAAAAAGCCTAGGCAGACCCGAATCCGAACCCGAACTCGAACCCTTAAGTTTTAAAGATGAATTGTCTTGCGTTGATCTCCAAGCACAATTTGAGAGGACACCAACTAAGCCCACCCTCTCCTCTGTTCAAGGTGGACCAACCACTGGGAGTTCGAAAAGTAAGAAAATTACTAATCCTTGTAATTTAAACAAGTAGAGCATATGGTAGTGCAATCATTTTGGTTTTCCAATTAGTGGTAATGGCGAAATGAAAATGATAAGCAATCTCAATGTTGTGATTATCACAATATTGTAGACAAATGGGTGAGTAATCTACACTCATAACCAGCAAAAGACTTTGCAGCCGCATGATCTTGAAAGTAGTTTTGGGCATATATAGTTTGATACATGCTTCAACATTGTCATAATATCACGATCCACATACATGCATGGTAAACTATGTAGATCTCAATAAGTGAGAGTGTGTCTTGATCTCAAAGGGATTCTCCATGCTAGATTCAGTCTCGACGGTGAAGAACAACACAAACAAAACTACACGAGCGGCCTCGTCATCCACAACCTAGGCAATAACTGATTGGACACCGAGGGAAAAAAGCTGGTGGATTTAAGAAGAGAGAGGCAATATTGATCGCATGACGGAAGAGGGACGGATTGAACTCTTTACATTGAAGTGGGCAACCCTAGTTCTATTATCAATAGGAGACTCAAAACTTCTTTTCAATCTTGACCCTTGATCTTGACCCTTGATCGAGATCGAGCAGCTGTAAAGGACACTCCTCTAATCCAACCCCAACAAGGACTAGGGCCGGCCTCTGGGGGCGCTTCTCCAATTCGAGCGGACCCCACCAAGTCCAACATACTACCACTCGCGCTTTAGTGGGACACATTTCCTCTCAAGCCATACGCCAACTTCACAATCCTTGGGACTACCAGTGATAGTAGTTTGTGGATCATGCAACCCTCAAGACTACTTGTAAGCGGTGAGCAACTGTACTACAAACTTTGTTAAAAAGCACGAGCACATCTCTTCTAACATTTCTAAAGAACAAGGCAGTGCCCAACTTACCCCATATCCAACATGTTCAGTTATTTTGATCAAATATTCTCAATCCCTCTATACATGCAAGGAGAATATCCATCAACTGCGGAAACAGTCCAGAAAAGTTCCACACTTCATCCATATGAAGTTTCGGATGTAGACTCTTTACTAGTAGATGTTTCGGTGATCTTCCTCTTGCATTGATGCCGAGAAGATAAAGCAACTGCTTTTGTAATCACTCTCCGCCTAGCCGAATCTAATCTCTTTGAGTGTTTTGGATGACACAAGTTACCATTGTGTTCTTAAAGATAGAGCTATTGGGGGTTGTCACACTTTAGTGATAATGAAGGGCATAAGATAAATAACATTAGGAAAGTCGAGTCAGATACTTAGGGCATATGAACGAGAGAGGCATGATTGCATGGCATTGAGAAAAGAAGGTTTCCTAGTAGGCCACAAGGATGGAACGGTTGGATTTCTACAAGCACTATCTTTGGAAAAGTAGAAAAGGATTCAATTTGGACTTCTATTCATGGAACAAAATCCGCTTTGAAATTACCTTCGTTGTCTCGGGCTTACTTTCATTGATGACTACTCTAGAATGGTTCGGATATATATGTGCCTTGAAGAGCAAGAGTGATCAAGATCAGGTAAGAAAGAAGGTCAAGTATCTTCACACGTACGAAGACATGGAGGTTTTTCTCAAGGAGTTCAATGAGTTCTGTTAGAAGACGGGCATTGTGAGACATCGCACGGTGGTGAAAACTTTGTTGGAGGAGAGAAGATATTAAAGGAGGTGATGTCATGCCAAGTGTCGTCGAAGATCGTCAAGGAAGTCGACGATGAGAGGCAAAGGGACAGCGGCAGGAAATAGCAGCAGCAGCAGAAGACAGGAGGGTCGGTCGACCGGCCCGATCGACCGACGTGCACAGCATGCACAGAGGTTTGGGCGATCGACCGGCCCGGTCGACCGAAGTGCTCTGACTGCAGGACCAAACTCTCGGGTTTTCTGGGTCGACCGGAACAGACTGACTGTAATCAACCCAACTCTCGGGTTTTCTGGGTCGACCGCCGGGTCGACCGGAAGAAGGGTCGGTCGACCGTCCCGGTCGACCGACAGTCGGGTTTTGGGTGAAATCTGCTGATGTGGGGTATTTAAGCCTAAAGTGATTCTAGGGTTTAGAATCTCTGCGAAAAAGGATTAGTCTGAGTTCTCTTGCATTCAAAGAGAAGAAGAGCTATTGTAATCATCTTCCTAAATATAAATCTCTCCATTGATTGCCCCGAGGACGTAGGCATTGAGGCCGAACCTCGTTAAATCTTGTCTTTGTGATTTGTGCGTTTTTCATGTGATTGTTGGGTTGTTCTTTGTGCTGGAGATCTTGGGATTCTCTATTATTTGGTTGTTGTGATTGGATAGCGCTCGCACAACAAGTGGTATCAGAGCATCCGGGTTGCACTTGGGATTTCTGAGGATTCGGAGGGCTCGAAATCGGATCCGGTGGAGATCGTGTGTCGATCTCAGATCTGAGGTATTGGGTGTTCGAGGAGATCGTGTGTCGATCTCAGAAGGACTCAAGGAGGGCTCGTTGAATCCGTGGTGGAGTAGATCTGGTGAGAAACTCGATCTAGGGTTTCGAGGGACAGGTAAAAATCATATTTTTATCTGTGTATAGATCTATTTCAAGGTAGTTGATCTTCCGCATAGATAGAGGATCAGGGAAATCTCAATGGCAGAAGTAACTGCATCTATTAAGGCAATGAACAATCACCCAAGGATTGAAGTTGTTAAGTTTAATAGGACAAACAATTTTGGTATGTGGAGATGCGAGGTTATGGATGCGCTGAATGCATCAAACCTCAAAGACACTCTCCTATTGACGAAGAAGAAGAACACTATCACTGATGAAGACTGGGCGAAGATGAACAGATCGGCATGTGGCTTGATACGGTCATGCTTGTCACAAAACATAAAATACCTTGTACAACATGAGACGTCAGCGAAGAACTGTGGGAAACCCTTGAAAAGAAGTACCTGACGAAGAGTGTAGAGTCCAGGTTGCAGCTTAAGAGTAAGCTGTATCAGTTTCGGATGAAGAAGGGGAGCACAGTAAATGAGCACATCAACCGATATACGAAGCTTCTTACAGATCTGCTAAATGTGGATGTCACGGTAGATGATGAAGATAAGGCGGTCATCTTTCTAAATTCACTTCCTGCAGAGGAGTACGAGACATTTACACTGACCTTCATTAATGGAAGGCAGAGCTTGGATTATGATGAGGTGTCGTCTGCACTGATGAGTTATGAGACAAGGAAGAAGGAGAGGCATCCTTCTCAGTCAGGGCATCGGCGGAGGCATTGGAAGTAAGAGGCAGAGGTTCATCAAGGAAGGGAAAGGAGATTAGAGGAAGATCGAAATCCAGGCCGGGTTTCAGAAATCTGAAGAGGAATTAGTGTGCCTTGTGCAATGAACTAGGACACTGGAAAGCAGAATGCCCTAAGGCTAAAGATAAGAAGGTGGAGTCAAAGACCGAGGCGAATCTCACACAGGCGGATGGATCGGATGATGACTCTTCAGTGTTCTCTCTCTCGGTTACTACACCTACTATTAGTAACTCAGATAGTGCTAGTGGATCTTGGATAGCGGAGTCACCTATCATGTGTGCCCGAACAGGGCCTGGTTTTCTAGCTTTGAGAAGCTGGATGGATGTTACACGGTCATGGGGGATGACCATCCGTGTAATATAGAAGGGATGGGTACAGTTCGCATCAAGATGGATGATGGGATAGTTCGTGAGTTGAAGGAGGTGAGGTATGTACCTCATCTAAAAAGGAATCTAATCTCAGTTGGCACTTTGGAAGCATCGGGCATGGTGATATCTGTTCGAGATGGCGATCTCAGGATGATCAAGGGCTCGATGGTGGTGATGAAGGGCGTCCGCCGAGGAAATCTTTACTACTTGAAGGGTAGTATGATGACAGATCAGGTGGAGACTTCGAATTCTTCAGATAAAGGTGGCCCGGAGGACTGGCAGGGAAAGGTCAGACACGATGACAGAAGGTCTTTGCAAGCTCCTGCAAAGAAGAAATCCATGAAAGGTGCTGCTACCTGCAATTTGGAAGGTGGACACAGCGTTCTGGACAAGAAGAAGGTGAGATTCAGCACCAG
Source organism: Agave tequilana (assembly GCA_038442645.1). NCBI lineage: Eukaryota > Viridiplantae > Streptophyta > Magnoliopsida > Asparagales > Asparagaceae > Agave > Agave tequilana. Next base: position 148,068 of record JAVJIF010005866.1, on the reverse strand, counting down.
TACTCATCGACATGAAGGTCTTCTTGATTGTGTTCACATGAGTGTATGGGGACCTGCTAAGACGACAACGCTTGGAGGTCACAGGTACTTTGTCTCGTTTATTGATGGTTCATCTAGGCAGGTTTGGATATATCCGATGAGACAAAGGGGAGAAGCCCTAGATGTGTTGATGAAGTGGAGAGGAAGAATGGAGAGGCAGATAGGTAGGAAGATAAAGGAGCTTCATATTGGTAATGTTGGAAAGGACATGTACCAGTTCCTACAATTTGGCCAGAACACAGGGATTGCAACTCACTTCACAACAGATAAAGATGGGTTGGCTAAAGATTTAGTCCGTTCCTTGCTGGAGGAGGTTCGGAGGCTGTTGTCTAATGCAGGATTAGACAGGTTGTTTTGGGCTATGCTAGCCATCTCATGAACAGATCGACTGCAATTGGAGGTAGAGCTCCACTGAATATTTGGTCTGGGAAAGCTGCTCAAGGTCAGTGTTTGCTGCGGGAGTTTGAAAGTCCGGCCTACTTCAGTGCCAAGAATGGCAAGGTGAATCCGCGGGCAAAGAGGTTTGTCTACTTGGGTGTCAAAAGGAACAGCTGCAGGTTGTAGGACCCCGAAGACAAGAAGATCGTGATGAGCAGGCATGTCACATTTGGAGAGACTTCAGTGTTGAAGTCCACTGTCTCTCAGCAGGTGGAGAGGACGGAGACCAAAGAAGGATTGCAGCGGGTGGAGGTTGATGCTACTCCATCATCTCCAGTTGGTTCGGCATCAAAGGATACTTCAGCGGAGGTGACACCGGGTGGAGTTCGTGATACCAAAGGTGATGCTGAACAGGTCGACGACATTGTTGAGGATGTCGAGTTATTTGCAGCCATTGGAACTAAGGTGAAGCCACGCTTGTGGAGAAAGAAGCATGAATCTCAAGCTTGTGGTTGTGACAAGCTGAAGTTGAAGGCCGTTGCTCTCCATGATGGTCGGGAAGAGGTTCATATGACTCAGTCAAACAGGTTCGCTACTGCAAATAGAGGTACCATTGTTTGAGCTTGTTGAAGCTCATTTAAATGAAATACGGTTGGCTTGATCCTTTTGGGCAAAGGTACGTAGGCAGCCGTAAAGGCGCAACCATTTGGTGATGCAACTCTTATGAAGCTATTTGGGTTCTCGAGATGTTATTTTGGATCTTCACGTAGAGGTGAAGAGTTGTGGCTTATTGAAGCTTCAAGTAGAGATGGAGAGACTTCACGTAGAGGTGAAGAGACTTCATGTAGAGGTGAAGTGGTGTGGCCAGTTGGATCTCACGTAGTGGTGAGATGGTGTGATCTCGATGAACAGGTTTATCTTCCGGTTAGAAGATGTTGAGCTTGCATAAGGAGTGGTGTGCATCCAGTTGAAACCGATGATGTTTGGTGTGTTCTACGCAGACTTGGTTGGACCGTCAGGAAGATAGGTAGATTGGATAGAGCTGGTCATTGGAGAGTCAGTGTTGGCTCATAAGGAAGTCTTCGTGAGGTCGTGAAGTTGCGGAGAGGGAGCCACGGATAGTGATCAGCAGGTATGGAAATTCTCCTAAGGTGAAGTGCAGGGAAGGCATGTGCGATGTTTTCCAGGAATAGATGAGTTAAAGATTCCAAGCCGAGATCGTGTGTCGATTTCGCCGAGATCGTGTGTCGATTTCGCCAGGTGATGGACTGGGGTTCGTTGGAGTTCGGCTCAGATTTGGAAATCTTCGCCGAGGTGGAGAATTGTTGGAGGAGAGAGGATATTAAAGGAGGTGATGTCATGCCAAGTGCCGTCAAAGATCGCCAAGGAAGTCGACGATGAGAGGCAAAGGGACAGCGGCAGGAAATAGCAGCAGCAGCAGAAGACAGGAGGGTCGGTCGACCGGCCCGGTCGACCGACGTGCACAGCATGCACAGAGGTTTGGGCGGTCGACCGGCCCGGTCGACCGAAGTGCTCTGACTGCAGGACCAAACTCTCGGGTTTTCTGGGTCGACCGGCCGGTCGACCGGAACAGACTGACTGTAATCAACCCAACTCTCGGGTTTTCTGGGTCGATCGCCAGGTCGACCGGAAGAAGGGTCGGTCGACCGTCCCGGTCGACCAACAGTCGGGTTTTGGGTGAAATCTGTTGATCCGCTGATGTGGGGTATTTAAGCCTAAAGTGATTCTAGGGTTTAGAATCTCTGCGAAAAAGGATTAGCTCTGAGTTCTCTTGCATTAAAAGAGAAGAAGAGCTATTGTAATAATCTTCCTAAACATAAATCTCTCCATTGATTGCCCCGAGGACGTAGGCATTGAGGCCGAACCTCGTTAAATCTTGTCTTTGTAATTTGTGCGTTCTTCGTGTGATTGTTGGGTTGTTCTTTGTGCTGGAGATCTTGGGATTCTCTATTGTTTGGTTGTTGTGATTGGATAGCGCTCGCACAACAAACTTCACTACGAAAAAGAGTGGCAGAGCTCACGAACAAGACCTTACTAGAGAAAATCATGTATATGCCATATAAGGCTAGGATATGAATGACTTCTAGGGCCGAGGCAATATCATATCTAACTATTTTGTGAATCCTTCCCTGGTGTTGCAATTAATTACAAGACTCCTATTGAGGTACGGCTTAGAAAACCTTCTCATCACTCTGATTTAAGGATATTTGAATGTCCAACATATTATCACGTGAAAGGAAAGAAAACTTAATCTAAGGGCAAAGAAAGTTACCTTTGTTGGTTTGTTTCAAGAGTGGAAAACTTATAGAATCTAGAAGATAGATCCTAAACCCAGGTTGGCAATCAGCTGGTGATGTCACATTTAAATCTACACTTCATCCAAGGAAAGGTAGGTTGTTTTCATAAGACTTGGGGGTGTTTGGATGCAAGGAAGTGGGCGGAAGTAAGGAAATGAGGAAGTATTATTGCTTACTTTCTTATCTATCCAAATACTGGAAAAGAAAAATAAGAAAACTCCTTTTCCATCCCTCTTTTCTCTTTTACACAATCATTTCCTTACTTCTAAAGTGCTACAATTAATTTTGTGGTCATGTAAATCTCATTTATAATAAGTTGTAGCACAAAACAGTTAATTTTTTGATCATGTAAATCTCACTTGCATTCTAATTACAGTCTATTTTTTATTTTTCTTAATTAATTTTTATTTTAATATTATTTTGCGGTCAACTTTGTGGTCAACTTTTTCACTTTCACTTTCACATTACCATCCAAACACCAGAAAAGACATAACATTTTTCAAATCACACTTCCTAACAACATCCAAACATCGGAAAACTTACTAATCAATTCCCAAGTTCCAAAGGGAATTATCACCAATTTCTCACTTCCTTACTTCCTCACTTCCACCGTCAACCAAACAGACCCGAACGGTGTTAGCAAGCACATATTATAAGAGAATCAATATACGTGTTAATGCGTGATTGGCCTTCTTATTGTATGTATGTGTGGCTCACACACATGAACCGAACACATAAAGTATGAAGCAAGTTCAGAAAGAAATCGAGCGCACACACCACTTCAATCCATTCAGAAAGGTGCTCATAAATCCAGCAGCAAGGGCGAGGCACATAGAAGAAAGAGTACAATATTGTTGCAAGTTGTGTGTGTGTGTGAGAGAGAGAGATCATTTACTTTCAGAGATATAGTTATGAAGATCTTATTGTTTATGATTTGAACATGGCAAATTCTCTTTGGGAGACTTTCAGTCATGATAATGCCATTAGTATCAAAAAATCTGCTCAGTTGGACTTCATGAACGAAGACATGGAGTCTCTTCGAGAGAACCAGACTCAAGAGTTGGTCAATCCACCAACACCCGCGTACGGATTTCAAACGATTCATAAACCCATCCGAAATATGCGTTCAAATTTAAAACATCCCCAAACCCCACGTAACTCATGAAAGTGCGAAAAATTCATGAGATCATCTTAAGCGGATACAGGCTGAACAATAAAAAATTGTGCACATGCAATCTTATAGATTTAACGAAGACTGAAACTACTGTACACATTACATTATCACTCAACTCACTGAAGTCCATCGTACACACCACATTATCAATCAACTCACTGAAGCTACTGACTCAAAAAAGAATCTCACTTTGTTGATGAATCAAGTGACAAGTATAATATACACCAGAGACATGGATTCATAAATTTTGTTGTACACATTACATTATCACTCAACTCACTGAAGTTGTTGACTCATAAAAGAATCTCACGTTTATGAATCAAAATGACAAGTATAACATGCACATGTCCATTAAACATTTCAGGTTTAAGAGTTTAAGCACTCATAATAATCATGAGGTGTTAATTTTTTAATATAGTCAGTATATAGAAAATTACTTCAACTTGGTCTTGTCCAATACGTATAAAGTGCATTAATGCAATAATCCGAAACATCAAACAATCTCTTATAGCCAATATAGACTATTCTAAAAGATTGTATTACAATCCTACCAATGATGTATCCAACTCTATCTAAAATTGTGAACTTAACTTATGTTCTATAGAGATCTAATGATCTGATCTTCTGTGTGTAAGTCAAACTCTACACACTATGCTATCTAAAATATAGAGCACAAGACATACATGTATATAATACAATCATTTGCCCATAGAAATTCTCATAAAATGAAAATGATATTAAATCATATATTAAGTTCTAATACAAAAAAGTTAAAACTTATAGTATATCTCCAACAACTCGACCTATGAATAGCCCGAATCAGCTCAAGGTTTGAAATGAACATATGACAATTTGAAGGTAAAAAATAGTTGTAAAAACTATTCCCCACCCCCAACAAAAAAACGAAAACAACTACTAACAACATTCTATTTTTTTATTTCACATTCAAATATAAACTGACAATAATATTGGTGGTAAATAATTGAAGGGCATTTTGGTAATTAGAGGTAACTCTAGAATGAACCAAGGGAAGAAGCATCACCAACTAAGGGCATGTTTGGCTCGGAAAAAAAGATTTGAGAAAACTAACAGTGAGGCTCACAGATCAATTTTTCTTGAGAAAATTTAGTTAGTGTGCTCCACGTTGTAAGATCTCCACCCAACTTCCAGCTTTTTTGCAGTGGAAACAACATTGGGAAAGCGCTGACGTTTTGCTGACATCCGCATCACTTTTCTCGTTTTTGGAATTGTTTTTCAAACAAACAATTTTTTTTAAAAGCTGAAAAAACTGACAGTGGGACTCACGAAAGCCCCACTTTTCCAACAGCTTTCTGCAATCCAAACATGCCCTGAGGCCAGGCTAATCTCTCTTGGGCCCTGTTTCACAGCTCAACACCCCTCCTTCCTTTATATTTTCCTTGTTTCTTTCCACACAGCACCACCTCTCATTTCCTATCCAAAACACCATGGCCTTCAAAAACCCCTCTCTCTTCTTGTCTCTCCTCTTCTCTATTCTCATCTCTACTCTCCCGAGCCCAGGTCCCTTCTTTCTTCTCCTCTCCAACAACATTATCCTTAATTTTTTTCCCCTTTCTTTCTTGTCATAAATATTTCACTAACACACATTTTCGTTCACTTGCCATTTTTGCAGGTACAGGTACAAAGGATACACTTACCCTTCACCATTTTGACCCAAATTTCCCATCAAAGGTAGACATACTAAATTATATGTATCATCTCATTAGGGTTTGAGATGCATCTCTTGTGCTGTGCATATATGTGTGTAATGTGCTAATGAAGCTTGTGTAATTAATGTCACAATATTAGGGTTGGGAGGGAGGAGAAGGGTTTTGGAGATGGAAGGAGAGGAGTGCAAGAAGGTTGATGATCGGTTCCATCGCTCCGACTTGCACCTACAACGAGTGCAGAGGGTGCAGATTCAAGTGCAGAGCCGAGCAGGTCCCCGTGGACGCCAACGACCCCGTCAACAGCGCATACCGCTACCGATGTGTGTGTCACAGGTGGTGATGTGGAGAAGAAGCCTAGCTTTGTGTGATTAGTCCATCCTATATCATATATATGGTCTGGATCTTATATGTTTAGAGAGAGAGAGAGAGAGAGAGAGAGTTTTGGTGTGATTTTGTTCTCTATTTAACAAGAGTTGGAAGATTTTGTCAAGTTTATGGCTTCTCTATTCAATCCTTTTGAGAGAGAGAGAGAGAGAGAGAGAGAGAGAGAGAGAGAGAGAGTACTATGGGATCTTGTGAGCAAACAAAACAAGATAGTAAAAGATAAAAAGTCTGGGCATTATGGGATCTTGCGCCTACGTTTTGTTCTCTGCTGCTCCTACATTGTGCATGTTCTTTGCACAGAGGAAAGGAAGGGGGAGCAGTAAAAATTCCAACTCCATCCCCAATATCCTCCTCCCCTTGGGGTGAAAAAAAAAAAACAGCTACTTTTTACTCACGAGCGTCACCTTGACTACTTGGAAAATGGAACCCTAATTAATTGCATGCAGATATTTATGAGGTCAAATGTCATGGGGGGAATATTTATAATGCACCTATTTGAACACCCATTAGTACACCTATCTTCTCAAGGCCAATAGCGATCGTCGTCTATGTTTAGCTAGCTGGATTTGTATTGCATATGTTTAGCAAACTAAAAAGGGCAGTTAACTCGCAATATCAACTTCTTTTTATCTCCTAAACACAATACTAACAAACTTTGTGTGAAGCAAACTAAAAAGTTAAAAGGGAAACTTAGAGCTCATTTCTTGCAACACAAATACTACATTAATTGCAGCAAATGCCGCAATTCTTGCGCAAGAAAATCAAAAAACTTCAAAATGTTTGTGCGGCACTTGTTACCTACAAAACATTTTGGCTTCGCTGATACAAGAAGTTGCCTGACAGTGACACAATAATAGTTCTGTGATATTGTGACAATGACCAAATCCAGATGAAAATCTTCACTGAACGAGTGGGGCCTCAAATCCCTTAATGTTAGTGGAGCCCCATGCAAGAGAACAGCAAGAAAGCTGTCTCCTAGTCAAGAAAAATAACTCCTGTTTTTCTTCTTTGTGGTGAGAGGGATGGAGGCAAGCCTAATTCCTTGTCTACACACAGCTGACTCGCAGTCAATAATAGATGCTTATGGGTCACAAACTCATCAATTTAGAGACAAGGGAGATGCTTGGATAATAATGCTTGTGAGCATGCTCGATACTTGGCATGATTGTGAATCTGTTAGTAACCCCACTTATTTTAACTTGCACTAGGTCGACTCGTATGACCCCATGTGGTGAAAGGGTTATTTTGTTGAATCTCGCCTTGAGTGAGAGCATCTATACCCCACTTGCTCTCCGTTAAGTTTTAGCATTGCTTGGTATACATCATTCCCATATGGTCTTGTTTTGCAAGGAGAGTTTGCAAGGAGTTAGCCGCTAAATGTTGCTAACTTCTGACAAACGCCTCGAAATGAGCTGTAGTTAGGGTGTAGTGATCTATGAGAGTTACTGCAAACCACTGACAAAACCACCTCAAATGACTCCTACACCAAGCTGGAATTATTTATGCCTAACAATCACACACAAATCTCACACAAAATTGGTTATTTCTATACCTACAAGTTGCTAACTCCTCCCTCTAAAAACTAATTACTCCCCCGCTTGTACTCTTGCCAAAAGGGAACCTTCTCCTGGTTATATAAAGTGGATGGCGACACCAAATTTTACAAGGCCCAAGCTTGAAATCTCAGCATTAGCAATTTAAACATGTCTATTTATCAATGTTTATTCTACCTTTCCAAGAAAATCATCTTTATGCTGGAAACTTCTACATAGTGGGTATACATTACATGGTGCTAATAAGAATAATACTAGATGTATACATTATGGTTCTAAAATCCATCAACTAGAGCTTTTGATAATTCAAGTGGCCGTATCACAAGAAGAACCATGTTACATAGAATTGACCAATGTTTTGTTAATAATATGATGTTTCCTTACATTTTCCCCTAGCTATCTTATTGTTTTACAGTTTAATTAAATACCAAAGTTATGTTTTGCAGTTTATGCCCATGGTAAACAGTAAGCACACAATTATCAAAATTAATGCTCTCACAGCAAAATTTCACATTTGGGTTCTACTGTTGAACCTGTGATTGAAGGAATTGAATTTGCATATGATTAGGGTTTGAGTTGTTGTGTAGCAATTTGATTGTTTGTTCAATTAGAGTTAGGGATATGATTAGGATATCAGATCCTTAAAGAGGAAGGATAGGAAAGATGACAAGTATAATACTTCACTGTAGAGGTAAGTTTAAAGAGTTGACTGTAGATCCATTCTAAAAAGATTTATACACAGAAAAGAGCATAAAGACAGACGGATGGTTATGAATTTTGGGGTTTGATTTTTCAGTGTGCAGAGAACAAAACCTATGAAGAAGAACTTAACATATGCATTTATAGAAAGGGTTTAGTAAGAAGAGAACAAACATAAGCCTGTATAAAACAAAGATTAAGAGTAAAAAACGATGTCCACAAAAAGATCATATTTTTGTCACATAGGCATGTTCTAGTTACACTCCAACACCACACAGTCATGGAGGTAACATAATACAAATAAACGAAACACTAGCATGTGTAAACAAACAGTAGAATCAAAAAGCAAAAGGTATTTCAGTTCGAAAGTTAGCAAAACATTAGGCTAATATTTTGCAATGTTGCCTAAATAACTAGCTGAAGAAAACCAACTTCAAGATGTGGCATCATCTGGTAATTGTCAGATGTGAATCCCTGAAGCAACATATCAAAACACTAGTAGAATGCTCGATGCTAGAGACAGGAATTCAAAAGGTAAATAATGTTGAACTTTTACCTAAATAAAGGCTGGTCCTGAACCAATCCTATAGTACTTTTCAGAGATGTTATTCCTGGAACCAATAATTCTTGTGTTTCGACAGTATAAGACCGGTTCAGCTACAAGTCGCGTGAATAAATAGGGGTTTTGCAGTTTGTGTTTCTTCTTTTTACCGTTTCCGGGACGAGGCCAATGTACCCCTTACTCACTGTACCTATTCATTTACAGAAACAAGTAAACCTGTGTGCCTAGCCAATTCTCTGGGGTGCAGTATATGGCATAAGAAATGAGCAAGTTTTATCACATAGAAAAAAGTGCTACCATGAAAGTTCATGGTTGACAACTAATGGCATAACAATATTATTCTTCATAAACACTCATATTTCAGGCTTTCTAAGTGTTGATTGCATGAGAGTTCAGTATTTCAAATGGTACCAGGTTATTATTCAAAATAAAAGAAAAAGAAAAGAAAGTACTAGCCTCTCTGACCCGGACCCCCCCTCCACCCAAATTGAAGTTATTCGTTACTAGGACCACATGTAGTGTCCACCATCATTCACCTAATGAAGATGTACTCCATATTCCAAAAGAATCAAAGCTAACTTTCAGCTTTAGCTTATGTATGCGATTGCTGGTGCCAAGCTTAATTTTGATTCAAAAATTAACACCCCCTACTTCCCTGAGAATTACCTAGTCCTATTTTTTCAGATTAGGAATCTCATATGTGAAGTCCAACATAGCAAAAGGTTTGGGGGATGGCAAGAGAAATAGAGAACTGAAGAGAAAGATGACTAGTGACTCTAAACATCAATCACTTGTTACTAAAATTCCATACAATTACCTGGATAATAGTTGATTCTGAAAGTGGTTTTAAGAGGGGCAAAACCCAGACAAACATTCCAATCCTGGCATTAAAAGCAATGTTGAACTTGTACCCATTTGACTGATTGAGAGAGGTCCTGAGCCCTCTGCACTAGCGTGCAAAAGAGGGGAAAGTGAACACGTGAGTAGTGGTCCCAATAGGACTCTCAACAAGGATCACATGTGCACCACCTTGGCTGGTTTGAATCTACTACCAGGACTGCATTTGTTTTGTGCTGCATGAGATGCCTAGAGGAGGATATACAATGGGCCATGAAAACTAGGCCTCATCTGCTCCCCTACCATCAGTGTTGCACATTGTTGTAACGCATGGCGGTGGTCCAAGGGGTTCTCATCCTTCTCCTGGTGTTGCTGCCCTCATTTTTATAGACATGATCGATCAAATTCAATGTCGATATGAAGTTCACTGACCACGCTGTTCTACATGTTGAACATGCCAAGCTACAACAAATTTAGACCCCTCAATCGACCAAACTGTCCTACAGATCGACCATGCCAACTACAACAAACATAGACCTATCGATGGACCGAGCTGTCCAACTACAGCGAACTTAGACCTATCGATTACGCATGCTTCCAATATAAACAGTAGTAGAGTAGGATGGGTACCTCTACATGCACACGTAGATCAAAGTCTCTTAGATAGATCTCTATGGTGGTCCACAGCAAATGCCACTTTGGCTTGTACAACATAAAAATGGGGGCATTGACACATGTCTAAATGGGTACCATCTGTACAAGCCTGAAAACTGCAACCGTGCATCCTGAGAACCCCTAGTCATCCCAACCAGAATTTACGCCGGCCTGTGGAAAAGGCGGACAGTGACCTTTGCCACCTTAGTAGCTCACTTGAACGTCAACCCAGGGATACTGATAACGAAGGCTGAACATCAGCCCGTAAGCTGATAAAAGAAAAGTGTGTAGAAAGAACTTTTTACAAAGTCGTTGAGGACCAGAAACCACAATTTTGGCAGAAAATTTGGGACCATTCATCAGTGGTTGTATACCACAACTTTGAATGTGTTATGCACAAACATACCATGTAGTGCGAATAGAAGAGTTCATACATAGGGAACTAACAGTCATCCAACAAATTAATCTCTTTTGCCCGCTCCCCGAAAAAACAATATGCACATCCACACCCATCCACCCAACGACACACACACAGAGGAGGAGAAAACTACACTAACACATACAAACAGGCAGAGAAAGAGAGAAGAAGGAAAAAAAAACATTTAAATTTTTGGATATATCGTCCATCCAATGCAATACCCTCTAGTATGACACTAATATTGTCCATGCCTTACGGCTAGTTCAAGGGTCTCATTCAACCACAAAACTTGAAGGGTCACATGACATCACGCGACAAATATACACTGGTCTACTGTTTGTATTGGAAACACCCGCAATCACCTTAGACAAGTCATGGGCAGATGCTTATTGAACTACAAATGAGATGCTACTTTGGTACTACTAGAATTAACATGAGATGGTCTCTCACGATTTGGTAGCGGTCAATTTTTCAAAAAAAAAGCCTTTGTTTAAATAATCCCAAAAATCAACCAGCCCCAAAAATAATTCTAAAAACCGACCTCTAACACGCCACGTCAGCTCGGCCCGCCGGCGTGGCGCTGTCGTTGGCAAGAAGAGATTATTGATTCAATCAGGGTTGACAACCCCTATTGAACGAAATTTTTTTTTGCGTTGTATTTTCTTGGTCGGGGTCGGCAAACCCGGCCGAGCAACAAAATGAATTTTTGGCTCGGCCGGGGTTGGCAACCCCGGCCGAGCCCAAAAATCAAAAAAAATATTGGTCGCCGGGGTTGGCAACCTTGGTCGACCGAGCCCATGGCACAAAAAAAATAAAAAATTGATTCTCCAGGGGTTGCCAACTCTGGGCGAACCAAAAATCACCCCGCGTTTGCATCAGCTTCACGCTGGCGGCCAACGCTGACATGGAGCTGACGTGGCATGTCAAAAGTCAATTTCTGAAAATATTTTTTGAAGAAGTTGATTTTTAAAATTATTTTTAAAAATAGGTTTTTTTTTAAAAATAATTGCCCATAGCCTTTTTGGGGGTTGTAGGACCCACACCTGGAGAGGATTTAAAAAGGGAATTCAATAATACCGTTAGGGCAATTTTTCAAAAAAATTAAAAATAATTTCAAAAAAAAACTCCTCCAAAAAAATATTTCCAAGAATAGACCTCTAACAGGCCAGTCAACGTCACGTCAGTGCTGTCCACCAGCATGGCACTGGTAGAGATCATTTTTTGTTCGACCGAGGTTGGCAATCCTAGTTGAAAGATTTTTTTTTTTGGCTCGGTTGGGGTTGCCAATCCCGATCAAACTTGCTTCCAAATTTCAAGTGAAAATATCCACTGCATGACTTAGTCGGGGTTAGCAACCCCGGCGAAACCCAATTATTTATTATTATGTTTTTGTGCCATGCACATGCATTCAAGCATGTGCATGCCATGCGATGGACGTTCAAGCATGAATGCAAGCACATGCATGCAAGCATGAACATGCATGTTCATGCGCGAACATGAAAAAAAAATGAGTTTGGCCGGGATTGCCAACCCTGGCCAAGCCTAGACATTTTCATATTTTTAGAGGGAAATTCGGCCAGGGTTGGCAACCCCAGCTGAGCCAAAAAATCTAAATATATATATCTTTCAACCGGAGTTGTCAATTACGATTGAACCAAAAATGACTTCCGCCAGCGTCAGCGCCACGCTGGCGACCAACGCTGACATGGAGCCGATGTGGCGCTGACGTGGTGTGTCATAGGTTTATCTTAAAAATATTTTTGGGAGAGGTTTATTTTTGAAATTATTTTTAAAAAAAGATTTTTTTTAAAAATTGCCTTTCCGTAGCAGCACCCACATAATAAACCATATCGATGTATCAAAACAGTACCAAATTAATACAAGAATTTTGATACATTACTAAAAAAGTGTAATGCGCTAGTGGTGAAAGTGTAACATTAGAACTTTTTCTAGGAGAGGGAAGTAGGCTCAACAAAGGCTGGGAGATGAGATGACTATACGAAATGGAAAATAGGGTATTCTGGGTTCAATGAATAGTAACGTCTGAGAGGAGACTATCCAATTTCAATAGTATGATTAAAATGTTATTTAGTTATATCTACTTATTTTATACCAATTAAATTCATGACGAAAAAATAAAATAAACTTCTCACGAAGAAGAGTATAAAGAGGAGTGAAGATAAAAGATGAGTCAAATGAAAAGAAGTGAAGGATAAAAAGATAGGTGGAGATAGAGATGTATGGTTGAAGGGTTATGGGTGGCAAGACTGACAAGGAGGAAAATTGTGTGAGAAATGGGTTGTGAGGAAGTAGGTGGAAGAGTTCAAAGGGAGAAAAAGGGGTGGTTGAGATGCGTGGATACCCTTGTGAGGAAGAGAGGAAAAAGTGATGGTATGTGGAGAGGAAGAGGACACTATGAATAGATGGGGGGAGAGAGGATGATGATGGAAATAAGGAAAGGAAGAAATGTGTTAGAGGAAGAATTAACAGGTATAGGATTACAAGAGAGGATATTATCTCTCTAACCTCTCCCTTTCACTCACTAGTCTCTCTCACATCCTCCTCTCATTCCCACACAATGAGAGAATGACAACCCACCTCTTACATCAAGAGATCCTTCTATGATACTAATAAATCCTAACACTACCCATTGTTTAGTAGTAGCCCACATCACTAAATAATCATGGTCCAATGACCCAAGTCCAATATGGACTCTCACGATCGACCGCAAACGGCACAAAGCCAAAATAGATGCTAAACCAAACACGAGGCACAAACCCAACAACTTTAACCACCCAAACAATATATTAAACTCTCAATTCTAACGTAACCTAACCTCGGGTGTGATTTTAGCAACTGTAACCAAATGTACTATGTAAAATTTATAGGCAGATACGGACCTTAGATAATTTTTAAATGTGGGTTGAGATTCTCCAACCCAAGTCCAATCAAATGTGCAAATCTTCAACTCAACTCAACCCAACATATTTGTTAGGTTAGGCTCGGGTGCACAGGTTCAACCAACCAGCACCAGATATGTAATAAATATAGACTGCCATATTGACGACTTCTAAATTTTGTGCAGGCACATGTTCAGAAATTTTACAAAATTTTACTCTAAAAAAAGAAGAGGACTCAAATCATTGACAAAGAGAATGTGCTTGTGACGGGAGAAGTCATAGACAGAAGTTAGGCTGCTAACACAGTTAGAGGTATTTTATTCACCGCTAATGAAGAGCGTGGTGAGTGCCATTGTACCACAATGGTAGGCCATTTGTGCTTGTGCAAGTGGTCTAGCTGTACTAAACCTTCTCACTGAAAAAATATTGAGAACATGGGAGTTGTCCACCTTATTCATTGAGAACAAAGAAATTTACTTAAAGATAAAATCAGTGATTTTCTGTCATGGTTGCAACTTGCAACTATCATGTAGTAAGAAGATACATGTTCCCCTATGCATGAGTCCATCTCAAGCCAAAATGCACAGAGATGATTTTAGGCTAAATAGTAAGCTAAACAAAGTGCATATTCTACTATTATAAGCATGAATTTGAAGCTACAATAAGCCTACCCTGCTGAAACCCATTTGATGCAATGTTGGAAATTGCCCTCAAAATTCGCGGATAATTTAGAGAAACTGGATGTAAAGTGTGTTCTAGCTGTCTAAAGCTTTTCAGATCAGTAGTACAGGACATATACCACTGGCAGGCAATAAAGATTGTTAAATGCCACTTGCGCTTCTGTTAGTTATATATCCATTCATTACTCTCATAACAATGATCAGCAAAATAACAAATCTCTGTAATAGAGACAAAGGGTGACTCTCTAGGCTCGAATCCTACTTCCAAACAAGGAATTTGGAATTTACGACCCAGGATAAATTGAGCAAATGTGAGACAAGATGGAATTAGAAATTCGGACTTATCAATGAGGTAAGCTCGAAATTTGATCTGATTCAAGATTTTCCAGATTATTTAGTCTCTGCAGCCAGTTGTGCATAAACATCGCAAGAATTTGAAATTTCCAGTGTTATATAGTAATGGTAATCCAACCCAAGAACTGAGACGAGGACTTTGATGACGTAGTGTTCTAGTTTCCTGATGATAATAATAATAATAAACTAAATTTTAGAAAAAAAACAGTTGTGTTTGGATATTTCTATCTTAGAATTACAATCAGTCTTAATCTCCTAGATTTGGGAATTATAAGATTCTAAAATCTGGATTGGGGTGCGAACTGGCCCGGGCCGGCCCGCACGGGCCCCGGCCTCGTCCCGGCCCGTGCCCGCCCTCATACATGGGGCGTGCCAGGGTTTGGGAAAGCAGGCCCACGGCCCGGCGCGGTCGGGCCAGGACAAAACCGCCCAACGGCTATTTTTATAGCCATTGGTAGGCCTGTCAATGGGTCGGGTCCAGACCCGGACCCGACCCGATTAAGCGGGTATGAAAAGGGTTGCTCTGGACCCATACCCGTATACCCGTATACCCGAGTATTAAATGAAATGGGTCTGATTTTACTTGAACCAGACCCGATTACCCATTTGCCCATTTCAAAACATAAATATAAATAATACTAATAGAATTAAAACCCTCTCAAGACTCTATCAGTAAATGATCCCTTTGTGCTTTAAATGTTGAAGACTGTTGGTTGATTAGTGGGTGATTCTATTGTTATGTTTTCCCAAATAAATTTGGGGGCCTTGATTTAAATTTTTTTCTTTATTAGGGTCTTTCAACGAAAATTTTCCCTCCACCTCTTGTACCTAGTTGCATTTCATCTTTTATTGATATTAAAACATGCTTTCTTTATCTTTTCAAAAAAAAATTTCCCTCTCTTCATGTGTTTTTGTTACTGTATTTGTTTATGTTTTTTTTTTTGTTATGGGTCTGGGTAAACGGGTCTGGACCCGCGGGTACAGCGGGTCCGAGTATGGAAACCCACCTTCCGGACCCGCGGGTAAACGGGACGGGTATGGTACCCTTTTAGGTAAACGGGTCCGGGTATGGTACCACCTGTACCGCCCCAAATCCGACCCATTGACAGGCCTAGCCATTGGGCAGTTTCGGGGGGTTTGCAAAAAAAATTGCAAAATACCCCCCAACGTCTATTATTGCCTAAGATTATAGCTGTTGGGGGTTTTTTGTAAATTTTTTTTACAAATACCCCCAAAGGCTCATGGGTCTAAATTTTTTTTTGGCAAAAAAAATTACATTTTAACACCCTCTTCCCCTTTATAAATACTCTCTTCCCCACTACATTTTAGCACCCTCTTCCCCTCTATAAATGCACTCTCTTTCCCACTTTATTTCATGACTGATACGAGAAATCGTCTGGCTCAGAAACCATTGAGATGAGCATCTGCGGGAAGGATTGGCTGGATGCGAAGACGGGAAGTTAAAATAAATCGATAGAAAAAACCACTGAAAACTCTTCAGAAGATGATTGAAGAAATGAAGATTTTTGTATTTGTATCAATTTATACTTCATTTGTATTTTTATCAATTTATATTTCAATTTTAATCTATATACTTCATGTGTTTTTGTATCAATTTATCCAATTTATTGGATTGTTAATAAAAAAATTTACATTTACATTTTACAACTTGTAGCAATTTTGTTAAAATTTGTAGAATTTTTGGTATTTTTTTGGAATTTTTAACATTTTTTAACAATATACCTTTAAAAAACATTTTTAGGATTTTTAAAAATAAAATAAAACACCCAAGCCAGCCCGGGTCTGGCCCGGGCCGGGCCGCCCAAAAATTGTGGGCGGGCGCGGGCATGGCCCGGCCCGGTCCTTGACCCGTAAGGCTCGGGACTGGCGCGGGCATGGCCCGGCCTGGTCTTTGACCTGTCAGGCCCGGGACGGGCCGAGCCAAACCTGTTGGCCTAGCCCGTTTCGCACCCCTAAATCTAGATAAAGTTTAGTTGTTCTGTTGACCCAGCCATTTTCGCACCCCTAAATCTGGATAAAGTTTAGTTGTTCTGTTACCAAAATATGGATTCAAACCCAGAAATGCTTCCATGTGATTAAAGGAACATAATCACAAATTTTGAATTTTCTGCTCAAAGTAGAAATTTTTCAATATCACGAATTTAAGGATTTTGAGGCATTTTATCCTATTCAAATACTCACATAGTTTAAACATTGATTACTTCAAAATTAAGCCAACATAAATAATTTATTATGATTTATCTCTATATCCAAAGTTTTGAATTTTGATCCAGTTTATATACCCCGTTTCATAGCGCCCAATCCCAGTCACCAAAAATGACTAGCCAAGAACTAGAGAGGAATGAGGACTAATTGATTCACTGAGATATATCAATGTATTTTACATATTATTTACTTTTTCTTATTATACTTATTTGTGGTTTCTGAAAATTATATTATTGGCTTTAAAAATTGGCTTCGAACATGGGTTATTTAACTTAGATAGAATATCCTTGTGTTTTTTCTAATATTAAAATACGTGTTTATTTTTTTTCTTTCATTCTTTTCTTTTTTAATAACAAGCAGAGCTTTATTGATGTTAAAAGATGCATGCCCCTGTTATCTCCATCCAGTAGAAGCAATTATTCATATGCATGCAACTGTGGCTTATCTCTTTCAATTGAATGCTAAGTTGTCAATTTAAATGAATTTAACCCGTAAAAACATGGCATAAAGTAACAAAAGCATAAGTTTTTCAAAAACAACAATGAATATGATGTAATACTGAGAGCAAAATTTCCCAATCCTGAGAATAATTTGCTTTAGATGGAAATAGACTGTTTACACTGATTATGCATTTTTAGCTCTCAAATATACATTTGATATTGAACCTTGTTCTCCTATAGCTCTGTGCACAAAAAATTAAATCTAAAACAGTTCCAATTGAACAATTGACACATCAAGTATCAATCAGTAGGTACTTCTTGTCAAGTAACCAAAGAAGTATTCAATTATACAGCAAAGAAACACACCTGAATTTTCATCACGGTAAAGCTCATGGCACGCGTCCTAATACCCTCTGTACTGCTTTTTTAATGCCCTCTTGATCAAGTGTAGTCGTCAAATATACTTCCTGCACCTGTCCAGGATAAAACAGTAGGTTCTGATTACAGGTTTTGAGAGGAGACAGCACATGCTGAAATTGCTGAAATTGCAGAGATCTAGCTACAGACTGATCAAATGATGGATTATATGGAGGCAATTGAATCCCAAGCTCTCTAAACTCTTTGAAAAAACTTCGAAAATTTGCTTCTCACTAGTTTATGGGTAATAGATGACATCCAATGGTGTGGATCTTGAATTTGAGTTGTGTGTTAAAGTAAAAGTATCCGTATTCTTAATACTACAAAGTAGCCGAGCTCAACTCAGACATACGTGCACGTGCGCACGAACACACCCACACACATACATATTCATCTCAACTAAAATTAATCAGGTGAGATATGACCCTAACCTGACCTGATTAACCATCTGGTCAGGCGGGTGGACCCATAAGTAACCAAACCAAAAAATTCAGGTCAGGTTCGGGTTTGGGTCATCGGATCGAGTTAAAGTTGCCACCCTAAGTATAGTTGCTAACATGACATTGATAAATTGAGGCCAGTTTTATCTTGCATATCATAAGCATTAACTTAATGTTACAGTCTAATTTATTAAAAGTTGCAATAAATTTAATTATCTTCCATTGTTGATTATCAAAATATTCAGAAGGTGAGATGAAATGCAGGACATTACCAAAATATAGATAGATAACAAAATCCTTTCTTTTTTAAAGTTTTTTCCCCTGTGCAGGAAGTATTGATAATATATATTCGTGTATATTTTCAAACCTAGAGAAAGAGGAATTTAAACACCCCAAAGAGTATCTTCTGAGTAAAGAATCACAAACTGACCTGTCTTCCTGCTCGAGCTAGGAGGGTGAACTGCTTGTCCTTGGCGGGCACCTGATGACATTGGAAAAAAAAAATACAAAAAGTTCAATTAGGGGACATTCCACTAGAAAGCAAAATGTTTCTCAACAATTCTTGGAATCTGACATTTGAAAGCCACAGCTCCAAGTCCTGTGAGACCACGCGCTTCTCCAATCCTTGTCGCCCAAGTCGTACATCCGTTATACTGCAAACAAGGATCAGAAAGTTGATTCAAGTTCCAATTAAAAAAGTTTATTGATCTTTGATACATATGCCTCGCAGACAAAATACACGTCTGTGCAAAATTAGTACATCATCAATAATATGTCAAACTAACAGGTCCTGAACCATACGCATCTTCTTGCAGAAGCTCTTTACATATGCTGTCAAGTCCAGGAAGAGGTTCTATGCTCAAATTACTAGACACATTTACAGCATCAGACATGAACTGCCCTTCCTGCAGACATATTTAGAACATAAGAAATCATCAGTCATTACACATATGATTGTATCCGTCCAACAACTCACCTGAGGAATCACTTTGTCTAATGTCTCCAAAAGAGGATCTTCCTCTAACTGCTTAATGGACAGAGTAATCCTCGATTTTCCCTGAAAACCAGAGTCAAATAACTTTTGAAGATGGGTACTTTCTCAAAACCCTACTATCCTTTAATGTTTATGGGAGATAAATTGTATATTCTCAAACAAAAATTGAATCTGCATCAACCAAAGGACTGACTCAGTTTAGACAAGAGGAAAATGAACACAATTTGGCAATGTACAGATTTACTGAATTTCTTGTGTGCATATGTATCTTTACATTAATACATACTTCTTATACACATGACCAACATATGCTTGTCTGCATTCATGGTCTGCTGCAGGTCATGCATTCATTAATCAATACATTGAGGATAGCAAAATGATATAGCATGTCTCATATCAAACCCCCAACCCCAAACTCATCAACCCCCCACCTCCCCCGAACCCACCCACCCACCCACCCACACAAACAAGAAAAGGAAAAAGAGAAAAAGGACCACATTTGCACACGCCCAAACACACACACACCAGAAGAAGGTCTGATCAATCATTAAGGATAAAAAAATGAAAAAGGTCTTCCCATCTCGTCCAATCAACTAGCCTCAACTGTTTTCACCCCCAGCCCTCCCTGCTCTCTTGAATGGTCCTCCTCCATCTTGTTTCGTCCTCCAATAATATATTACTCGCCAAAATCATCTGAAAAGAAAAACCAATACTTCCATGACATTCTGATTTTGTATGAGGGGAATTTAAGGTCTAAGGGATACTTTTGATTTTAGTTTATAATATAATCTCACAATAACTGTTAGTGTGAGATTGGATTGGTAAAATAAATCATATACTGATATTGAAGATTTCCATGATCTAATGCAATGATTTACTCTTGTGACTCATTTTGATTTATAATTTCTTCATTTGTGTTATTCGTTGACAGTTTCTATACTCTTCAACTGTTTACTCCTTAGTCATTCAACATATGACAAAAATACGGTATAAAAACATATGTGTATAATATATTTCACATTTAATAAAACAAAAAAAATAAATAAATCCAATAGAAAATGTGAATGTAAAGCATTCGGGTATATACATTCTAGTATATAATATTCGTAAAAAGTATGGGACCAAAATTTTTCTATAGATATATTAAAGAAAATGAGAAAGAAACAATAACCTTATAACTAAACTTAAAGAGAACATAACCAAATAGAAATCAATAAAACAAGAAAATATAATGAAAATAATGAGCTGTGAATTTTAACTATTATGTCAAAGAAAACTCAGATCATATTTGGAAATAAATCTTGGGCAAATCATGAGGTTATTGACCGCTATAGTTCTTCCAAGTGCAACTAATATAACATTGGAGTATTATCTTTTGAGTATTATTCATGTGTATGGACGACAATGAGTGTATGAGTATTCTAGCGAGCTCTTAGAAACAAATGTGTACACATGCAGAATCCGTTAGATCTGTGTAGTAAGTGAATAATATGCACACTAGTTTTGAACAACATGGGTTTACTCCATCAATCCATTTTTCACATCCGTGATCCGTCATTTGATGACCATTTTTTTCCTTCTCAAATGACGGTAGCACCCCCAAGACACCAGTTCAAATTCATAATTAAGAGATGGCAGATACATAATACATATTTTTGCCTCTCCTTAGATGGTATATAAAGAAATCACAATCAAAAGATTACATAAGTGATGTATTATGGATGAAATGGATGATGTGGTATGCCTGATAGCTGTCAGTCTGTTAGACACTGAGTTAAGCATAAAAATGCACAGAGAAATGCGCGCGCGCGCACACACCCCCCCCCCCCCCCCAACCCAAAAAAAAAAAAAAAAAAAAACACACACACACACACACACATGGCCCCAAATTTCTTTGAAGTTTTAGGTGAACAAGTTATATGAATATGTATAAGTTTGAAATTATGAGCAGTTGTTCCTAACAATTGTTTGTACTACTAACTGATGCAATTGATAAAAAGGTCAGCAACGTTACCTATCTATATGAATAACTTTAACCTTCACTTGGTTGCCTTCATTTAGAAAATCTCTCACATCTTGAACTAGATCCCAGGAAACCTCCGAGACATGTACAAGTCCTGTCAGATAATATCGACCTGATAGACCGAACATAAGCCGTCATCCTTTATGTGAGTCCCGGCCAAGTACAAACAATAAAATAAATATTTGCTAATGAAAGATAAATACCATCAGGGAACTGTAGGTGAACAAATGCACCATAGTCTTCCACCGAGACTACTCTTGCTTCAAAAATATCCCCGACCTTGACTTTGTTAGAATATTTTGACCATATGGCATCCTTTTCAGAGAAGATTAGTTTCTTGTCCTCCTCATTTGCTTCAACTACCTGTAGCATCAATCATGTAGTCCAAATCACAGATATATACAAGTCAATATTCATACCAAATTAACTATTATCACATACCTACCAGAATTTTAAGCTATCATGCAGTTGGTCAAAAATACATATCAAGATCACTTCATATAACATGTCCAGAACCCTTATAAATGAGAAGAA
Source organism: Agave tequilana (assembly GCA_038442645.1). Taxonomy (NCBI): domain Eukaryota; kingdom Viridiplantae; phylum Streptophyta; class Magnoliopsida; order Asparagales; family Asparagaceae; genus Agave; species Agave tequilana. The sequence goes on along the minus strand of JAVJIF010005866.1, from coordinate 126,356 downwards.
AGAAATAAATGGTGGTGAAGCAGAAATTGTTTAGGATGAGACTCAATATTAAGTCATCCACAAATCTGACTTTTAAAAATACCATGACAAACATGAAATGCTTTAGCCATTAGTAGCAGGTTAACAATGTAGCTTGACCCAACTTTACAATAACTACTCCAGAGTGAGAGAGTCTGATAATTACAGTAAGGCAAGCAAAAGAGAAATGTAAACATCACTGATCGTATGAATGGATAATGTGTGTAAGTGAGTGCACGCGCAGTTTAGCTTTTCCAAATAAACTATTTTCAAGATATGAAGTTTTTGGACATCTAGTCCTCAGCCCAAATGGATCTGATGGAGCTTAAATATGAAATATATTTATAACACACTTGAAGTCTCCAGTTTAGAAGAAAAGGTGTGATTGTATAATGACTAATGGATAGAAGATAAAACCAGAGAATTATATATCACCAATGGGTAGAAGATAAGCAAGAATATGAAATTGAAATCAGTGAAAAAAGAATAAAGGAATGTAAAGAAATAAAACAGAAGGAAAGGATGAGAAACATAAGGACTTTGACCTATTCAATAAGGGGGTGTTATTGGTTTAAAATTTCTCGGCTGCACTCGAACTCGGACGGGACTAGGACTCAGACTAGATTGGAATTTTAGTTGGATTTACTAAGACTTGGATTAGACCTTGGACTTTTTTGTTGGATTTACTAAAACTTGAACTACACTTGGATTTTTTAGTTGGATTTACTAGGACTTAAACTTTTAGTTGAACAATTTAGACTAATAATTAGGACAATTTTATAGGAGTTTTATTCATTATTTGATCGTATTAAATTCTAATCTAACAATGATTAACTATTTTTATTGAAACAACAGGAACAATAAATCGTTTAAACATTAAAGTGACTATTAGTTATTATTAGATATTATTGATATATTATATAATTTTCCATAATTAGTTAATATTTCTACGCTACCTATAAATCACCAATAGTGTTTCCGCCGAGAGTGATTTAAGACCGTTGGATTATCATAATAAGTCGACACGTTAAGAAAATAGAAAGTCAATTAAAACTGATTTCAAATCATACTAGCATTTGTGTATTGAGTCATATAGCAAATCCACACCATTAATTGATAAAAGAAATCTCAAATAAAAATTAAAAAAGATTTTTAAACCAAACCAACTAATGATTGACAAAAGAAGAATCCAATTAAGAATTTCTCATGCTTCTTCTATTGTCTTAATCTTTTCTTCTAATTTTAATTATTATTCCAAAATTTTAATTTTCTATTATTAGTCAAAATGTAAAAAAAGGAAAGTTTATTTCTTCAATTTTCTACTCTAATCATATTGTAGTTGTAAGAGCTATAGGATTCAAGAGAATAGTTTCAAAAGAAAATTAAGTTTACATTTTCTCATACTTTGGTTTTTAGTTTTTATTTTTTATTTTTTTACACGTACTTTTATTTGATAATAACTATGTCTTTTGCTAGAATTTTTTATATAAAATTGGATAGAATCCCATTTACATAATTTTATTTGATGACTATGAAGTTGAAAGAAACTTTTGTATTGATTAAGAAAAAAGAATCTCAAATAAAAAGAATTTTAAATTCATGTGCACTTGATGCACATGCATTTTACTAGTATACTAAAATAAGAAATTATACAATAGTTATAAATATTCAACGCAAACAAAATTTTAGTTACAAATAATGAGTGTTCACAATTACTAATGTTGACATGACACTATTTATTACTTTATCTTACATACTAAGTAGGCTGAAATTGAGTTAACATCGTTGCTAATTTTTTTAACTATATAATTAGATTTATCACAAGATTGCTATAAACATTTCATAATGAATACTAAAATAATCAGTCAATATTACTTAATTATACACGATTATTAATTAAAAATTAATTTCTATTTAGTTAATTTTTGTTAAAAATAATTATTAAAAATAATAACTATTAATTATTATTTTAAAATTAATACTTTAAATATTATTATCCGATTATTAATTACAATATTAATTGGTGAAGTATTAATTGGAAGGGAGAGAGAATATAGAGAATCCAAATCCAAATAAAAAGTCCATAAGTTTTCACATGGACTTTGTTTAGTTGGAATGGTTCAAATGTACATACATGATTATAAAGTAGGATTCGAAAGTCCAGTCCAAATCCAAGTTCTATTAATTAATAACACACTAGATTTAGAATTCCAAATCTTAGTCCCAAACCAATAGCACTAAAGTTTTGAAATTCAAATCTCAAACCCAAACCCAGTCCAAATCCAAGTTCTATTAATTAATAACACACTAGATTTAGAATTTCAAATCTTAGTCCAAAACCAATAGCACTAAATTTTTGAAATTCAAATCTCAAACCCAAACCAATAACACTAAATTTAAAATTCAAATCTCAACCCCTAATGAATAAGATCAAACTTTGAAATCCTAAAAGTTGTACGTATCCAACTCAAGAATCCCGAACCAATAAATACCCCTTAAGGTTTAAACCACTCATTGTCTAAAATACACATCTGACCAACACCCCATTTTGAAGAACATCCTAAATGACCATTCACTCATAAAGAACAACCAACAATTGGTAGCAGGCAAAGATCCAACAACCAGTTAATCAATACTGTGTAAAACCTAAGGCGTGTTTGGTTGCAAGGAAGTGGGCGGAAGTAAGGAAATGGGGAAGTATAATTGCTCACTTCCCTATCTATCCAAATACCGGAAAAGAAAAATAAGAAAATCCCTTTTCTTTTTCTCTTTTCTCTTTTACACAACCATTTTCTCACTTCCAGAGTACTACATTTAATTTTATGGTCATATAAATCTCATTTATAATAAGTTATATTACAAAGCAATTAATCTTTTGATCATGTAAATCTCAATTGCATTCTAATTACAATTCATTTTTTATTTTTCTTAATTAATTTTTATTTTAATATTATTTTACGGTCAACTTTGTGGTCAACTTTTTCACTTCCACTTCCACATTAACATCCAAACACCGGAAAAGACATAACATTTTTCAAATCACACTTCTCAAGAGCATCCAAACACCAAGAAACTTACTAACCAATTCTTAAGTTCCAAAAAGAACTATTATCACCTCCTCACTTCCTCACTTCCACTTTTAACCAAACAGGCCCTAAATCAAATTGTGACCTATACGCTCATAGTATTAATGAGAAATTTTAGGATACTTGAAAATCTCTCCCTCAGAATGGTGTAGTTAAGCACCAAGCTAGAAGAAACATTAGTAATTTTTCTTATCAAAGCTTCAGTGGACTCGTATGATGACTTTTGGATGGATAAACTATGCAACAACTGTTTTCCTTATTTCATCACAAATTACATCATCATCATCACCATCTAAGCGTTTCCCATCAAATGGATTCGTCTATGGAGGAAAAGGCGCCATGAAAGATTTGACAAATATTAGTTATGACCATCAACATGGCATCAATCCTCTAAAATTGTGCTAAAATTGACAATGACAATGACAAAAGAAGGCTTATATACTTTCTAGAATGTAAGTTCGCAGGTAAGAGATTCTACCTATGTGGTCATGCGTTTTAAGCTCATGCAACCAAGGACAAAAATTCACCTGGACTAAGAAAAATCTAGAAAAAGATAAGATGGTTGATTCACAATCATCATATATCCAGTTTCTTCAGTGAAAAGTTCAATGAGAAATTTTAGGTTATAGTACTCATATAAAACATTGGGCCCATGCTATGTCCAGCTCTATCATCAGAGTAGCCCAAGCGCTTATTTCACTTAGATTGTAGATTTCTATCCTCAAAAGCAAACTAAATTAGCTGCAGTAAACCTTAATACTAACAAAAGAACAACTAAACCTACATCCAAGAATCCTTCGGCATAAACATGAGTATTATTCTTATAGCTATATTATTTTTTTTTTGGGGGGGGGGGGGGGGGGAATATGAATTGCTGGGAATTTTAGGTGGATTGCTTTTTGAATCTGCTGAGGTGAAGAATATGAAAAGAAGACTATGTCCCCTCAATTAAGGAGTGACAGTTTATCTATAGAGAAAAGAAATACATATCCTAATAAAACTAGACTAATCCAGAATGTTCAACTTGGAGTAAAAAATCAAAATAAAGAAAAATTCTACTACTATTCTAATACTCCCCCCCCCCAAGCTGGAGCATAGATGTCAATCATGTATAACTTGCTACACAAAATTTAAAACCTCTTTCTATATTAAGTTTAAGTGAAGATATCTCCAAGTTAACAACTCGATATGACAAATAAAGTAACTATCCAATTTGTCATCATCATATCTTGGATAAAGTGACAGTCGATTTTAATATGTTTCGTTCACCTATGATGCACGGATATAGACATGGACACGGCAAAATCCAAGAAATTAGGATACGGGGACACGACAAGAAATATTTTATTATTATTTATTAATTATTATATAAGTAACTTTATAAAAATAATGTTTGTTAAGCAATTTTTCTCATATCCTAAGCAATTAATATTTTAAACAATTTTTCACATAATTCATAATATCCTAAGCATTAAGCAACATACAGAAGAATTAATAGCCACATAATATCTAAGCATTAAGCAATTTTTTCACATAATCCATATAATCTCTCTGCTCTAATAAGATCTTCTGTCTTCCTCTTTTCTCCTCTTAGTGATATTAACTTTCTGTTAAATAAGGTGGATAATATGTTATTCTGTGATATTTTATTTTGCAGGTCCCACTTTTCTTTCTTTTAAACTCTTTGATTAGATTAGTTACCTAATTAAGGGTCCTATTGTTTTATGTATCAGGAGTCTTATAATTACCTAATTAGGAGTCATGTTCCTTATGTATTAGGAGTCATACTCAAACTATGAGTTGTAATTGTATTTGTCTATAAATAAGAATATAGAGGGAGGACTCATAAACTCTCTAAGATCATTCTCTCAGAGCTTCTCAAAAAAATTCACTAATCATCATTCTCACCACATCCTCTATCCTGCACTGGGCCACACTCATATAGCACGTGGCTAACATTGAGCTACGTTTCTACTTTCGTCTTCTTCTACTTTTACTAATTACAGTATTTTGCTAATCTATTGATGTTGCCTACTACCTACTACCTACAACCACCTATTGCTTCATCTGCTAATATCAGTTCCTACTGTTGTTATTAACTCATCTGATGATATTGCTTACTACTTATATTGTTACAAGTTTCTTCATCGATTACTATTGCCAAAGTCAAGGGGAAGAAATACTTTATGGGTAAAGTTTATTGTTTTCCTTGGTGTTTCTTCGACTGAGTTTGAGAATCTCTCAAAACCTCTTCCTACTGAGTTTGAGGATCTTTCAAAACCTCAATCTTTATGAGTTTAGGGATCTCTCAAAATCTCCTCTTACTGAGTTTGAAAAACTCTAAAATCCTAAATATATTTAAGGAGATTTTTCATGAAGTCTTCGTTCATAACTATTTTGGTCAGCAACTTCAGCATTGGACATCAATGATTCAACAGTGTGACATCAGATTCGCAATTCATTATTTATTTGTTTTTCACTTTTTGTATTTTGTTTAGAAAAGCTTTATTTAGGAAGTCTTTATTTAGTCTTTGTAACAAACTGGGCATGATTGATATCTATGCTTCAACTTGAGGGACATTATTTAATTCTTTGATTATATTAGTAATCTAATTAGAAGTTATATTTGTTGTGCCTGATGACAACAACCCCAAGAGGATCTCACAAATCTCCCAAGCACAAGAATAATCAAACAGCACAAATAATCACCAGAAGAAAGCACAAACTCAAACACACGATCTAACGAGGTTCGGCCTCTACGCCTACGTCCTCGGGGCAATCCAGAAGAGAGATTAATTACTTTGAGGAAGATTACAATTGCTAATAGCCTCTCTGAATGCAAGAGAGCTCCAGCAAAAATTTTTTCGCAGGTACTCTAACCCTAGAATTAAACAACAGCCTTAAATACACAGATTTCCGAAACAGCAGATTTTCACCCGAACCCGACTATCGGTCGACCGGTCGGTCGACCGACCCTTCCACCAGTCGACCGGTCGGTCGACTGGGTGCCCAACAGAGAGTTGGGTACTTACAGTCGATCGACCGACCGGTCGACCGAGCTTCAATTTGTGCACGTTGTGCACGTCCGATCGACCGGGCCGGTCGACCGGAGAACCTGTTCTGCTGCTGCTATTTTTCTGTTATTTTTTCCTTTGCCTTTCGTCGTCGATTTCCTTGGCGATCACCTCGACGACCCCCTCGGCAATCCATGTCAACTTCCTTAGCAATATTCTCTCCTTCCAACAATTCTCCACCTCGGCGAATATTTTTCAAATCTGAGCCGATCTCTAACGCTATCCCAGTCTATCACCTGGCTAAATCGACACACAATCTCGGCGAAATCGACACACGATCTCGGCTTGGAATCTTTAGCTCAGCTATCCACTGGAAACATCGCACATGCCTTCTCTGCACTTCACCTTAGGAGAATTTCCATACCTGCTGATTACATACCGTGGCTCCTACTCCACAACTTCACGACCTCACGAAGACTTCCTTACGAGCCAACACTGACTCTCCACTGACCAGCTCTATCTAGTCTTCCTGTCTTCCACTGACGGTCCAATCAAGTCTGCGTAAAGCACACCAAACATCATCAGCTTCAACTGGATGCACACCACTCCTTATACAAGCTCAACATCTTCTCACCGGAAGATCACCTGTTCATCGAGATCACAACACCTCACCACCACGTGAAGTCTAACTGGCCGCAACGCTTCACCTTTACGTGAAACCTTTCCACCTCTACGTGGAGTTCCATTGGCCACAACTCTTCACCTCTACGTGAAGATCCAAACAGCTTCTCGAGAACCCAAATAACTCCATAAGAGTTGCATCACCAAATGGCTGCGCCTTTACGGCTGCCTACGTACCTTTGCCCAAAAGGATCAAGCCAACCGTAGTTCATTTAGATGAGCTTCATCAAGCTCAAGCACTTGCACCTCTATTTGCAGCAGTGAACCTGTCTGACCGAGTCATATGAACCTCTTCCCGACCATCATGGAGGACAACGGCCTTCAACTTCAGCTTGTCACGATTACAAGCTTGAGATTCATGCTTCTTTCCCCCACAAGCGTGGTTTCACCTTTGTTCCTATAGCTGCAAACAACTCGACATCCTCAACAATGTCGTCAACCTGTTCAGCATCACCTTTGGTATCATGATCTCTACCCGGTGTCACCTCCGATGAAGTCTCCTTTGATGCCGAACCAACTGGAGATGATGGAGTAGCATCAACCTCCACCCGCTGCGATCCTTCCTTGGTCTTCGTCCTCTCCACCTGCTGAGAGACGGTGGACTTCAACACTGAAGTCTCTCCAAAAGTGACATTCCTTCTCATCACGATCTTCTTATCTTCGGGGTCCCACAACCTGTAGTTGTTTCCCTTGACGCCCAAATAGACAAACCTCTTTGCTCGCGGATTCAACTTGCCATTCTTGGCACTGAAGTAGGCCGGACTTCCAAACTCCCGCAGCAAACAATGATCTTGAGCAGCTTTCCCAGACCAAATTTCCAATGGAGTTTTACCTCCTATCGCAGTCGATCTGTTCATGAGATGGCTAGCATACTCGGTCGCCTCAGCCCAAAACGACCTGTCTAATCTTGCATTAGACAACAACCTCCGAACCTTCTCCAGCAAGGGACGGATCACTTCTTTAGCCAACCCATCTGTACCTGTTGTGAAGTGAGTTGCAATACCTGTGTTCTGGCCAAATCGTAGGAACTGGTACATGTCTTTTCCAACATTACCAATATGAAGCTCCTTTATCTTCCTACCTATCTGCCTCTCCATTTTTCCTCTCCACTTCACCAACACATCTAGGGCTTCACTCCTTTGTCTCATGGGATATATCCAAACCTGCCTAGATGAGCCATCAATAAATGAGACAAAGTACCTGTGACCTCCAAGCGATGCCGTCTTAGCAGGTCCCCAAATGCACACGTGAACACAATCAAGAAGACCTTCTTTGTGGTGAGTACTGGTGCTGAATCTCATCTTCTTCTTGTCCAGAACGCTGTGTCCACCTTCCAACTTGCAGGTAGCAGTACCTTCCATTTTCGTCTTCGCAGGAGCTCACAAAGATTCTTCTTCTTCCTGTCTGACCTTTCCTTGCCAGACATCCGGGCCACCAACATCTGAAGAACTCGAAGTCTCCACCTGATCTGTAATCGTACTACCCTTCAAGTAGTAGAGGTTGCCTTGGCGGACGCCCTTCATCATCACCATCGAGCTCTTGATCATCCTGAGATCGCCATCTCGAACAGATATCACCATACACGATGCTTCCAAAGTGCCAACTGAGATAAGATTCCTTTTGAGATGAGGTACATACCTCACCTCCTTCAACTCTCGAACTATCCCATCATCCATCTTGATGCGAACTGTACCCATCCCTTCAATATTACACGGATGGTCATTCCCCATGATCGTGTAACATTCATCCAGCTTTTTAAAGCTAGAGAACCAGGCCATGTTCGGGCACACATGATAGGTGACTCCGCTATCAAAGATCCACTCAGCACTATCTGAGTTACTAATAGTAGGGGTAGTAACCAAGAGAGAGAACACTGAAGAGTCATCATCCGATCCATCCGCCTGTGCGAGATTCGCCTCGGTCTTTGACTCCACCTTCTTACCTTTGGCCTTCGGACATTCTGCTTTCCAGTGTCCTAGTTCCTTGCACAAGGCACACTGATTCCTTTTCAGATTTCTGAAACCCGGCCTGGACTTAGATCTTCCTCTAACCTCCTTGCCCTTCCTCGATGAACTTCTGCCTCTTACTTCCAGTGCCTCTGCCGATGAGCTTGGCCTAGAAGGATGTCTCTCCTTCTTTCTCGTCTCATAACTAGTCAGTGCAGACGACACCTCATCATAATCCAAGGTCTGCCTTCCATTGATGAAGGTCAAAGTGAATGTCTCATACTCCTCCGCCGGGAGTGAGTTCAGAAAGATGATCGCCTTATCTTCCTCTTCTATCGTGACATCCACGTTTACCAAATCTGTAAGAAGCTTTGTGTATTGGTTGATGTGCTCATTCACTGTGCTCCCCTTCTTTATCCGAAACTGATACAGCTTACTCTTAAGTTGCAACCTGAACTCAACACTCTTAGTCAGGTATTTCTTCGCAAGGGTTTCCCACAGTTTCTTTGCCGACGTCTCATGTTGTGTAAGGTATTTTATGTCTTGCGACAAACATGAACGTATCAATCCACATGCCGACATGTTCATCTTTGCCCACTCTTCATCAGTGGTCGTGTTCCTCTTCTTCTCCAATAGGAGAGTGTCCTCGAGGTTCGATGCATTCAGCGCATCCATAACCTCACATCTCCACATCCCGAAGTTATTTGTACCATTGAACTTCACCACGTCGATCCTCGGATGAGGATGCATGGTCTTAACCGAAGTACTTTCCTCTGCCATTGAGATTTCTAATCCTCTATCTATGCGGAAGAATAACCATCTGGAAATAGATCTATACTTCAGATAAAAATTGAATTTTTACCTTTCCCTTGAAACCCTAGATCGAGTTTCTCTCCAGATCTACTCCACCACAGATTCCACGAGCCCTCCTTGTGTCCTCCTGAGATCGACACACGATCCCACGAACACTAATACATCTAATCTGAGATCGACACACGATCTCCACCGAATCAGATTTAGAACTCTCCGAATCTCCAGAAATCCCAAGCGAAACCTGGAAGCTCTGATACCACTTGTTGTGCCTGATGACAACAACCCCAAGAGTATCTCACAAATCTCCCAAGCACAGAGAATAATCAAAAAGCACAAATAATCACCAGAAGAAAGCACAAACTCAAACACACGATCTAACGAGGTTCGGCCTCTACGCCTACGTCCTCGGGACAATCCAGAAGAGAGATTAATTACTTTGAGGAAGATTACAATTGCTAATAGCCTCTCTGAATGCAAGAGAGCTCCAGCAAAAACTTTTTCGCAGGTACTCTAACCCTAAAATTAAACAACAGCCTTAAATACACAGATTTCTGAAACAGCAGATTTTCACCCGAACCCGACTGTCGGTCGACCAGTCGGTCGAAACCCTTCCACCGGTCGACCGGTCGGTCGACTGGGTGCCCAACAGAGAGTTGGGTACTTACAGTCGGTCGACCGACCGGTCGACCGAGCTTCAACTTGTGCACGTTGTGCACGTCCGGTCGACCGGGCCGGTCGACCGGAGAACCTGTTCTGCTGCTGCTGCTATTTTTCTGCTGCTGTCTCCTTTGCCTTTCGTCGTCGATTTCTTTGGCGATCACCTCGACGACCCCTCGGCAATCCATGTCAACTTCCTTAGCAATATTCTCTCCTTCCAACAATATTGTTTTATGTATTAGGAGTCTTATAGTTACCTAATTAGAAGTCCACAACTTTATATATTATGAGTAACATACTTACCTTATTAGGAGTTTTATTTCTTTATGTATTATGAGTCATGCTCATATTATGAATTATAATTGTATTTATTTATCTATAAATAAAATATAAAGAGATGACTCATAAACTCTCTCAGATCCTTTCCTCTAAATTTCTGATACTTTCCTCCGAGTGATTTGATACTTCTATTCAGTAAGGTGGACATGTAATAATGTGATTGTCATATTTTGCAGATCCTATCCTTTTGAAACTAAGTAAATATCATGGGAATCACCTTGACACCTTCTAAATAAGGATAAAGAAGGAAGTTTTACATATTGACCAATAGTTCCTCTCAAATATCAAAGTAACCGGATGGTGATTCTTCCTAGAAAGAAGACTTACAGTTGAGGAAAATGACAAAATGAGTGATAATTTGGAACACTTTAAATAAATTGAGAAAGAAAAGAAAAGAATAAAAGAGGAAGAAGTGAGCCAAATCTAGGCACCTGCTTGGCATATGAGAAGTCTATTGAGAATCACGGAAAGTAGAATAAAATGCACTGATATAATTGGCATAGTTATTTGTATTTTGAGCAGTGGAGTCCTGAAAGTTAGCACTTCTCGTTTAACTAAAAGATAAGTTGAACAATGCAAGAGGCCTGAAACATAGAGTCAGTATAACTTCAGGTGGTATTGATGGCATGTCACAACAAAGACCTATTGTCATTTCTCAAAACAAACATTATTGCATCCTTCACTTAGAGAAAATGATAGAATATACTGGATCATCATCCCTGATACTTGAATCAAACAGGCTTCCTAATTTTAATCTTAAAAAGTAAATGTATTGCGCTCCTAATCAGATGTCAAAGTCCAGATTATGCATCTAGGGCCAAGGTTGATTATTTATTCCCCGCACGTAGCTAGCATCCTCATAAAGTACCCGCAAACCTCTCAGTTTTTGCATTACCTTCACCAGAAACAAACAAGATCGTAATACGAGCTAGTATGCTTGTAATTGGACGTCGCATGGCTTTCTATGGAGCAAAATTTAGCTATTATTTCTTGTATTTAGCATTTTCCTTTAACCTTTATGTATTTGTCATATATATCAATGATATAGATCCGGTGAAGAATGAACTTGCAAGTAAAGAAAAAGAAACAAGTATACCTTTACTGAAATTGATGAACCTACTAGATCTTTTGCAATATCTTGAATAGCTTTTTGTGGGTCTACAAAAACAAATAGACACAAACTTCAATCATGTGTGCAATTATCAATAAATGGGACATCTATGTGAGCTTAAAAATGGGAATAAAGAGAACTAAGATCAATAGTCAACACGTGAATATACAATAAAGTCTATGATATCAAACTTCAGCAGTATTTGACCTTAAAAAAAATGGGACATTTACTAGTGAGTTAAAGAATAGTTATCAAGAAAATAAGACCTAGATCAATACTACAACTGACTTAGGCCGTATAGTAAATGAATAATTAAGTATATGGTATTCGATCACCACAAAGAAAGTTGAAATGTCCTGTTAAACATATAAACCATAAACTCAAGTACCAAAAACTTACATCAACCTAAGAAATTATGCTCTGATGGCATATACGACAAGTTCTTTTTTTCACTTGGAAAATGGCCAAACTACACAGTGACCACTCCAGTGAACAATCCACACTTTTCATCTGATCATCAAAAAAAAAAAACCTAAAATGTGTATAAATAGAAAACTCTCTGTTTAATGGTTTACAACACATAACAAATGCCTTTTCAATAATACAAAAAACATATAGTGTAGAAGCTTTTAAACACATGTTAAAGCACAAATTATGGTGTGTAGATTGAGATAAATGCTTGTGGTGGAGATTTTTCGCTGTGAATAATCAGACGATCGATCCACACCACAAGCGAAAGAGGGACACTAGAGTGTAAATGTAAAGTAGTGATCACAACACAGACAGTAAACGAAAACAATGGATTTTTACGCGGAAACTCAAATCGAGAAAAACCACAGGGAGGAGGAAAAATTTACTATAACTCACGAGTTTACAAGAACTACACGAATTAGATAGTGTGTACTGAGTTTGGATTGAGTGGAAGGAAATGAGCTCCCTTTACGCTGGAGGAGAAGGTCTATTTGTACTAAAGTGTTGGTGGTGAAGGAGAGTCGGCAGGGTTTCTCCACGATCTCCACATGCGGGTTTGTTGTAACGGCCATGATTTTGGGCGCTGGACTGTTGAGGTTACATGCAGAAATATCTTCACTGTTCATAACGGTTCGCCTATAATGCAGGGGTGTTACACGTCTTCAACACATGGCATAATTGCAGGTGAAAATCTCGGTGGTCGTTACTGAGGATTTTCGGTGAAGTCGAGAATCTTGGACTGCAGGTGACTCCGGAGAGTGATGTCTTTGGAACATGAGGTAGCTCTGGGCGGCTCTCGGTGGAGGAGATTGAAGGGAAGGACTGGGAGCTGTGAACATCTCGATGAGAGGATATCAATTGCATAGACACGTGTCAACATCATGAGGGTCAATTTTTGACCACTACTGATGCCCCCCACTCTTTCGCTTGTCGGAGCCTGTAGGAGGGAAGTCAGAATAGCGGAGTTGGTAGAGATCCTTTAAAGGCCTTGAATTTTTCTTAATGTTGGTGAAAGGGAGGAACTGGTCCATCAATGTGAATCTTCGGGATTTTGCATGCAAATCTTGTGGCTAGATGACAGTTGGCGTGTCAATGATTAGGCGTGAAATTTGTGACTGGCATCTTTCTAATCATGGCACCATAATAATTGAGATCGTGTGGCAAAGGCGGTTAATATCCTTCCGATTCGATTGACCGAGGATTTTGGGATGTGGACCGACTTTTTCGGTGATTAGAGATTTGAATTGGAGATGTTTTGACTCCTCCATCTATAAATAAAGTGGAGCCCTAAGATAATATTTACTTATCTTCTTCTTTGAAAAATCCCTACTTTCAAATTATTTGATTTAGTGGGTTGCCATGTCATTCTTCTTCGTCCGGTGGAGGAAAGAGAGGGAGAGGATGGAGATGGTAGAAATGGTTGTTGGGATCTTGCCATTCAGGAGTCTGGCGCTGGCGCAAAACATCAGTATTCGCGATGAGTTTATCACAAAACATTAGTTTTCGCGATAAATCTCTGCTATAAGGAAGGATAGTTAGGGCTCCTGCGTCGACCAGGTTTGTTTGTCTGATCTCTGATCGGATCAATTTGGTTCTCATCTTGGGGCTCGGAGTTCTTCTTTCCTGGTAGCGTATATGAGGTAGGAGTGGGGGCTGTCCCGAACGGTTACTGAGGAGGATGTGACTCCGCAACAATCTTACTTGTCTTGGAGTCTTTATTCTGATCGGGCACCGCTATCTCGCGCTTGGAGACTCTTTTATGGCGATGAGCAACAGGAGGTAGGCGTGGGGGTATTCGTTGGGATGTCGTCGATGAAGCACGCCTTCCAGAGCTCCGACCTCTTCCTTAAAGGGTCGGTGGTGTGATATCATTAGTGACTTGCGAACTTTCGTCTGAGGCTAGAGGCAGAGAGGAGAAGATTCTTCATATGAAGGATCTTTCTTTTTGAGGGAACCTCTCGCAGCTTTCTCCGGGATCTTCTGGGCAGTGGTATGAGCAATGGGACTGCCCTCTGACGGATGTTCTCCGTACGACATGCTTTCTGAGCTATGAGGTATGGTCGGACATTGCAACAGGATGGAAGGGTCGGATCATCTGTATTTCTTTTCAAAAAAGTATAAACACAGACTGTAATGGAATTTTGTATTACTCTTGTTAGATGTAATCAAATATATTGAATGGATGTCTTCGGAATAAAAAGACTTTAGGAATAAAACATGCATAATGTTCTTCGAAATGGAAATGTTTGTTTAGATCTTGCCTGATTTGCTTTACCATTAGCTTTGTTCAGAATCGATCATTTCTCCTCAGAATTCCCGCCTTAGCTCCGGGATATTTAATTTGGCATGTAGATGGTTTGGTAAATTTGCATTGTTGTTCCTGATTGGGGGTAATCCCATCAGCAGTACCTACAAATTTTTAGCCTCCGACTGGGAAAATCCCAGCAGTGAAGTTGAATTCACGTATGCTTCTGAGTGGGAATTTGACTCATCAACGGAGTGGTGAACTTGAGACTCTAAGAGAAAAAATCCCTACAGCAGAGTTAGGCCTCCGAATGGGAAAAATCCTAGTAGCGGAGTGTGTAATCCTATAGGGCTTTAAGTGGGAAAATCCTACAGCAAAGGGGTGATGCGCATACAAGCATGTAATAGTGCAACTTGAACTAAATGTTAGATGCAATATTGAAAACGAAATTCGTAAATTAAATAGATTGGGTCAACAGGATTATGTATGCTTAACTTTTAATTACAAGAGGGATAATCCAAACAAGAAAACCCTTGTGTATAGACCATGTGTCTCGTGCAATTATAGACTAAACATACACAATCATGTTGTTCTAGGATGAGTAACACATGCACTCATTCACAAGGGTGATGTTTGGATAATATCTCAGCAACTGTGTCTTCTCCAGTTTCCTTGACGTTTTCAACCTGTAATCACATGAAAGTAGTACGTCGAGGGTATATACCTTATATTTCATACAATCATAGACTTTCTTGAATGGTTACCTGTAAATTGAAAAAAGACCTGAAGTGGGGGTATCACCCATCGACAGATTAGATGCGTCGACTCCGAGTAAATCCCAGAAACAGAGTGACGATCCGGACCTCAAAGTGCGAAAAATCCCAGCAGCGGAGTTAGGCCTCCGATTGGGGGACATCCCATCAACGGAGTCGGGTTCACAGTTACTTCCGAGCCGGAAAAATCCCATCAACGAAGCCGTGACCTCAGTAGGGACCTAAAGTGGGTGTATCACTCATAGATAGATTGGATGCTTCTACTCCGAGTGGGGAAAATCCTAGCAGCAGTGGCGATCCAGCATGGACCCGACAGATGGAAACTGTCTCAAGTTCATTCGCCTGTGGGTCAGATGAGGGAGGTCGTAGGCTAATGTTTGTGTTTTCAAGTAGAAAAAATCTCATCAACGGAACATCAAACGGGGGCTCTGAGAGGAGAAAATTTCTGCAGCAGAGTACGGACTCCGAGTGGAGGAAATCCCAGCAACGGAGGGTTTTGATTCCCGTATGCTAATCGAGAAAGGGCCTATATGCAAGTCTGCGTTGCCATCTCCAAGTGGGAAAAATCCCATCAGCGAAGCGTACAGACAAGTCCTCCAAGTGGGGAAAATCCCACAGCGGAAGGACCAACTCCGAGTGGGGAAAATCCCAGCAGCGGAGTAGTTCCAAGTAGGAAAAATCTCATCAGCGGAACGTACAGACAGTCATCCGAGTAGGGAAAATCCAAAAAGCGAAAGAACCGAGTCTTAGTGGGAAAATCCCAGCAGCGGAGTAGTTTTAAATAGGGAAATCTCATCAGCGGAACGACTAGACACAGTCCTTCGAGTAGAAAAAATTCCATCAGGGAAGGACCGACTCTGAGTGGGAGAAATCTCAGCAGCGGAGTAGTTCTGAGTAGGGAAATCCAATCAACGGAACGTCTAGCCTGGAAGGACTATAAGGGTTAGGAGCAGAAATATCATTTTATTCAATATTGAAATGGAATACATGGAACTGGAATATAGGAAATAGTAGGGACAGGGGTACTGCCCTGCCTCTTGAAAATGTAGAATCACTCAATTGCTTTGTATTGAGTGGTCAGGTGTTGTGACTGGACAGACGGTGGAGCGTTGAGCTGTCCGGATCCAGGGCTGCTTCAGGAGTGAGGATGTAAACTTTGAGGAGACCTTATTGGATGAGCTCTTCCAGGTACTTCCGAAGGGCCCAGCAGTGAATGGTCTTGTGTCCCTTATAGTCATGGTAGGAGCAATATTTTTCTGCTCCAAAAAGTGAGAGATTGTACCATATTGGTCTCAGGTGCCTAACCCACGGCCGGTCTTTGATGGTGTTAAAGATCTCATCGATAGGGAGCCTCAACGGAGTGAAATGTTGTTTCATCGGCTTGTGGGTTTGGAACAGATTCGGTGAAAGGATGGGGAGCGCTTATTTTTTGAAGGCAGGTTGTCCCCGGTTCTGATGTTGGGCATAGGTGGAGACTTCTTGCGGAGACTTCAACTTTCCTCCGACATCGTCGTGCTTCGCGATATGGTTGAATGAAATTTTCATCGCTTCCTCCAGATGGATGTAGGGCTGAGCTCGTGACAAAACCTCGCTCATCCGAGTAACATTGTGCTTGAGGAGGTGCTTATACAGGAGGTGAGAAATCTGTAGCCCGCTGATAAACGCAAGTACAGAGACATCCTCATCATAGTTGGGGACTTTGGAGAGTTAGCTTTGAAAGACGCTGATGTATGATATGAGGATGTCGCTCTGCCTCATCTTGAGGAAGAGAAGATGATGATGGTATTTCTTCTTGGCCTCCTGACGAGAGGCGTACTGAGTGAGGAACGCTTTGGTTACCTCTTTGAAGTTGCGGAGAGAGCGAGGAGGCGGAGAATAGAACCAATCTGATGCCACACTTTTCAAACTGGAAGGAAAAATGATGCACAGAGTGAATCGTTGCGGAAATAGACCACCATCTTGTCCCGAAAATACCTGATGTGTTGGACGGGGTCGCTCACCCCAGAGTGATAGTCGAAGGCTAGAATCTTTGAAAACTCGCATTCTGGGATATCTACGGTGAGGGGGGTCGGAGATCTTGGCAGCTGAAGGCGTTGGGTGGCCTTGCAGCTTGGCTTCTGTGATCCATCTTTAGATCAGCTCGTCAAGAACTAGGAGGTCAGGAGATCAACCAACTCAAGCTCATTTTCTGACTGCGTCGATGGCTGGTTGTTTTGGAGGGCAGTGATTTGAGCCTAAAGTTCATCGTGAGCCGCCGCAATGCCTCCTGCTCACGATGACATTCTCGCACTTGAAACCACCTGTTCCCGATCGTGAACTGATTGGGCTTATTATTCTTTCATCTACTCTTTCATGTCAGTGAGCACCGCAACAGTGGTTGGACATTGACGGTTGCTCCCTTAGGCGAGGAGTCAGTGTCCTCGGTGGTACGCATATGATTGTTGGCTGGTGGAGGAACCGTGCCCCCAGCGATTCCGATGACCTTGTCTTTAGTTGTTATGCTGTTGACGACTTACTTTTTGGGGACATCATCGATATTGAAGAGGTTTTTTAGGAAGGTTTTTGGGTTTTTAAGGGAGAGACGTTGAGTATAGGGACTAAGATGTCAATGAAAGTTGTGATAAAGATTTTTTGCTGTGAATAATTAGACGATTGATCCACACCACAACTGAAAGAGGGAGACTAGAGTGTACGTGTAAAGTAGTTATCACAACACAGACAATAGACAGAAATACAGGATTTTTATGTGAAAACACAGATCAGAAAAAATCACGAGGAGAAAAAATTCACTATAACTCGCGAGTTTACAGGAATTGGATAGTGTGTACTGAGTTTGGATTGAGTGGAAGGAAAAGAGCCCTTTTCTCACTAGAGAAGGTTTATTTGTACTGAAATATTGATGGTGATGGTTTCTTCATGATCTTCACGTGCGAGTTTGTTGGAATGGGCGTAATCATGGGCGCTAGACTGTTAGAATTACATGCAGGAAATATCTTTACTGTCCATAACTGTTCACCTTGAATGCAAAGGTATTACATGTCTTCAATGTGGGAGAGAAGGCGTGGCGTAATTGCAGAGGAGATCTTGGTGGTCGTTACTGAGAAATCTGGGGTGAAATCGGGAATCTTGGACTGTAGGTGACTTCGAAGAGTGATATTTTCGGAACATTAGGTAGCTTCGGAGTGGTTCTAGGTGGCGGAGCTTCAAGGGAAGGACCGAGAGTTGTGAATATCTCAGTGAGAGGATATCAGTTGCATGAACACATGTCAACATCTTGATGAGGGTCAATTTTTTACCACTGCAATGCCATAGTTCACCTTTGTGATTACCATCTTATAATTTGGTGAGTGTGAAGAAGCTTATAATTCTTTATGCAAATTGTTGCCAGAAAGTAAGTCACAGAATAGACTCTATGCATGAATACGGACTTTGACATGCAGAATTCAGAAATTACGCAAGGCACCTATAAAATTAATATGCCAAGAAATTAAATCGGACCTTTTTATCCTTAATTCATACTTTTAAGACCACGAGTAAAGTTGTTCATGCCTTCAAATTATAGGACCTCAATTCGTTTTTTTCCCATGATATTTGGCAATGTTAATCATAGTCATGTCACTCCAACAAATATTTATGTAAATGATACAATTTATAGATAAATTTCCCAATTAAACATTACAAACATAATTTTCTTTAGGATACCATGGGATAAAGAAGAAAACCATGTCAACCTTTAGGAACATGACAAGTTCGGCTGTTCAGAAACCACTCTAAAAAACAGAAAAATAAAATAAAAGGATAATATGAACTTGTTAAAATATAAAAATATTACCCTCAACTCTCATCATAACTTTGAAATTTTGGTGCAGCGGCAACGACTAAAATGGTACTCGAGCAATTCAAATTCAATTTCACCGGCGTGGCTTCATGAATTGTTTGTGCTCTAATATCATTTAAAGCCCTCGTCATTGTACCAAAACTCCAAAGCTATAATAAGGCTCGAGGGTAATATTATTATTATATCCTAACATAACTCCAACACCTAAGTTTATGTACATTAGAGGCCTACTGGTAAAAAAAAAAACTTATGTTAGATTGACATTCTAGTGATAAAGAATTTAAACTAAAGATGCAATAAAGACAAGAAAAAAATTAACAAATAATATGGTAAAAAAGTTTTCCCAGGTATAATTGAAATGGATAACTATTTAGAGGATAATTAGTTCCATAGCATGCAAACATTCCAAAGAACATAGCACCTAATTCCATGCCAGGATGAACATTGTTGTGTTTCCTAAATACAGTTAATCTGATAGATACTTGATGTAATATGAGCGAATCACAATCATCTTCAATCTAAATAGAAGAGAAAACTAGGGTTTTGAAAAAGAAATAGAAAGTGAAAAATTAGGATTTGAGAAATTAAATAAGAACTGGATAACTTTGGTCTTCACGCCCCCAATTGATGTAATATGGGTAAATCACAATCGCCTTCAAATCTCAATAAAAGAGGAAATTAAGGTTTTGGAAAAGAAATAGAAATGAAAAAAATTAGGATTTGAGAAAAGAAATAAGAACTGAATAAATTTGAGTTTCATGGCCCTTGAATCACAGGCTTCACGCCACAAATTCAAGATAATAATCTCAAAATTTTAACTATAAATTTTAATTTCAATCATTCATTATCAATAATAAAAGTCTTGGGCCCATTTATAGACTTTACAAATATCAACTAACAAGATATAACCGATGTGGTACTAAAACTAATACAAAGAAACTAAAAAAAACAAAAATACAATAAAAAAACTACATAAAGACTACTTGAACTATTCGAACACAATCGAACCAACTCACCTTCTCCAACTGTGATATATGCGTCGAGCTCGTGGCTTGATGTCCTCATCATTTCCCCATGTGGAAGAAGACTCGACAGTCTAGTGTAGAAAAGCTCTCGTATTGCTCCACAGCATCCAGTTCAATCCATGCATGATCAGCCGGTGTTTTCTCTTTCCAACGGACTAGATATCTTCGAGTCTCACCATCACCGGTAGCGATAATCTCATTATCCAATATTTTATCGACTTTTATCATGTAAAATATCTTGGAGTGGAGGAAAGGAAGGTCTCTCAAAAAATAGGTTCAGAAAAAGGCTCATCTACTAGTGGATAAAATCAAAACCCTTATAATTCACTAGGTCTTTAACATTGAAAGTAAAACTGATATCAAAATATATAACATAAACATTGTTCAATATATTCAAGGATTGAAATGGATCAGCACTACAACTTTTTAACATCCTCACCAACACTAAAAGTTTTTAATTTGTTCCTAACACCAGCTCATAGCTCATCATTGGCGTTATTTCGTGCAATTTTATTACTGATTTTTTTGTGTAATTTGTGCACATGTGATGTAACAAAAGATGCAAGTGATGATACGAACAAAGAAACTTTACAATGGTCAGCTATAAGGATAAGATCGATGGGTTGTCTAGGCTCTAAACCATGAACAATCTCATCAAGAGGGTTTTCATCATTGTCCTATTAACATATGTGGTTTCGATAACTTTAACACTAGACAACTTAAGACCAACTTGTCTTTTGAGCTCTACATGCTTTGCAGGATTCACTCGGTAACGTGACAAGTTGGGAAGGCTTGCTCCTGAAACTAAACCAATAGCGTGTTTCCTAAGAATTTCAAAAAACCTAACACGCCGTCCATACTAATATTCTGTCATGAATAGTGTGGGACCGGTAGTAGAATATTAGTGGACGATAAAGCAAAAGAAGAAAGGGATGGTGTTTGCAGTAAAAGAGAAAAGGGTGGCGACCAGAGCAAGCAATGATACTAGGGGTCGCAGTGAATGAGGAAGGGGATGACGATCAGAACAGGTCACGACATGAGAGAGAAGGAAAGAGCAACAAGTGGTGGAGGGAAGGTGGAGTCAGCAATAGAGCCAGAGAAGGAAAAAAAATGGGCGTTAGTTATGACAGTGGCAATAGGGAAACAGATGTGGTAGTCGGGAAAACAACACTAAACTCCTTAATCACGAGAGTGATTTTAAAGAAATAGCGCTTTTAAACTCAGGGGATACAATGGAAACTCTGTTAATAAAGGCAATCATAACAGGAGTGGTGCAGTCAACAGCTAAATGCCTATTCCCTTGGCATTGATTACATCTATTGTTTGGACACATATATTGCATAAATATTATTACATTCCTACATATATTCTGTAATGAATAGTGCAAATAACTTATCTTAATGTCTTAATTCATGTAGGATATGACAGGGAGAAGATAATCATGAAATTTATCCAATTAAATTCAAAAGTTCAAAAGAAAGGGGATCGATTCAAATCCAAAATTTCTAGAAGCTATCTTATCTGAAAACTGGATATATCAGATAAGATAATATTATCTGATTTCAAGAGAAAAATAGATTGTTTGAAGACCCTATCTGTTTCACTGAAGATAAGTGAATATCTTATCAATTTTAAAAGATAAACTGAAAATCCAAGAGGATAAATGGATAGAGAGAAGATCAACGGATGAGATGAAGCAATTTAGATTCGGATTCAGGCTTGATACATTTTAGCATTTTAATCATAAATTTCGCTACTGAAACTCAATTCTAATGATTCAAGATGCTACAGTAAAAAGACTTAAAGGACTACAATTCTTCTGTTGATCACTCGTTCCAGTTCTATCATTTGATAAATAATATTCAGCAATCAACACGCCAACAGCCTGCAGATCAGAATTGAATTTCTGGATAAATCAAATCAAGTTTGGAGATAAGGGGAGAATTCAAATTCAAAAATATCCAGAACTTCTTATCTTCATACGCTTTCTATCCCTCTAGTTTTCTCCTATAAATACCCTCATACCTCAAAGGCAAAAGGGGCACCACTTCTGTAACACCCCATCCTCAGAATACGTACTCAGATTCGTATCCTGATTTTTTTTAAACACTTTGTTATTTTTTTATTTATTATTTTCTCTTATTTATTTCTCTTACAATGGAAGTACTACATAATTTGATCTCTCTGGTAATCAGATTGGGTTAATTTTCATTTTAAACACTGTTTCCCAATATTTTAGATTTTTCATGATTTTTCAGATTTTTTCTGAATTATTTTTATAAACACCCTAAAATCGGGATTAATCGGTACCTCTGGTTTATTCCTGGATTTTTAATTTACAACTAGGGTCAAATTTTGAGAAACCGCTTTCACATATCTACTTAGAATAATATTTACTATCTTAATTCATTTTTGGAAATTTTCAAAATTTAACAGATTCTGCCGAATTTGGCATCGACCGATATTGGCGGCTGATTTCAGGATTTTTAATTTAAAAATTATAAAGAATTTATTGAAACGAATTTCACCATGATTCTTAGAATAATATTCTTGATTTTTGAGAATTTTTGCAGGTCGTTCCAAGATACTTGATTTTCGGACGATTTCGGTATTTTTCCGAAAGTTTTCCGCTTCCGCAACCGAATCCCGGGAATCCGCCACTCAAATTATTTTTCCTTTTTCTTCCAAGAAAATATCTTCCTTTTTCCATTTTCTTTTCCTTTTTCCTATTTTCTTTCCTTCCTTTTCCTTCCACCAAATCCTACAAAATTCTCCATTCTTCCATTATCTTCTACAACTTTCCACCAAAAATATCTAAACACCAAAAATATCTTCTCCAAAATATCCAACCTCTCTCCCATCACCATGGCCGGCCAAGAGAGAGACACCTCACCCTCTCCATTTTACAAAAAACCCCCTCTCTAAACATTTTTTACATCACCTTCACAAATCCAATTCCTATATAAACCTTTCCTTCATCTTTCCACTTCATTTTTCTCTTCACCAAACTTTAACCACCACCAACTCCTCCTTCATCTCCACCACAACCACAACCACTACAACTTCTCTAACTCCCTACCTTCACCTTCTTCCTCCTCCATCTCCATTTAAACCACCACAACTCCAAAAAACTCCACCAAAGCCTCCACCTTCTCCTTTACCTTCTCCAAAACTGCCACCACAACAAACCTCTCCACAAAACCACCACCCCATCATCTTCTCTAGGGCCGGCCACCCTCCTTGGATTGGGGCCGAGCTCTTCTTCGTCGGTAACATCGCCGATGATTATTCCGGTAATCGTTCACGATTATTCCGGTAATCATTCCGGTGACGATTACAACGACAACAACTAACATCACCATCACCTCTACAATTTTCCACCACCATCTTCACTTCCACCATCACTTTCACCATAACAACACCACCTCCATCTCCACTACTTCAACCTCCAAACATCACCTCCTTCACTTTCTTTTTATTACTCCACCAAAATCCATCTTCTTCACCAAATAACACCACCACCAAAGAAATCACCTTCCCTTCCTCTCTCCCTCTCTCTCCTTGGGGCCGGCCACTTCCTAGGCCACCACCAAGGGTGGCGCACCACCCTAGGGCCGGCGGCCACCGAAGGGCCAAGCCCCCTTTCGTTTGCTCGCTTGGTGTTTTTCCTCTCCCGAAGATTCGGACGCGCAAAGCTTCAAAA
Source organism: Agave tequilana (assembly GCA_038442645.1). Lineage (NCBI taxonomy): Eukaryota > Viridiplantae > Streptophyta > Magnoliopsida > Asparagales > Asparagaceae > Agave > Agave tequilana. The sequence goes on along the minus strand of JAVJIF010005866.1, from coordinate 102,636 downwards.
GTGGCGTTTTAGGCGAGTGACTTTCCTCGCCAAGAAAATGGACTTGCATCAAAATCATTATTATGTTGTATTTTGTATCAGTGCGGTGTGGTTGTATGGGTGTGTGTGTGTTGTAATCTGTGGACATGTCTTCACTTAAACATGACTGATATACTGTAATGCTTGTAATAGGATAGAACAACTCGTGCGGACCATTCAGCCTCCGGTCTCTCACTATCTTTAAAGTGATAATATCGATGCATTCGGGTTTTTCCATCTATAACACGTTGTGCCCCCTTTACATGCTTATTATTCATAATGCTATGTCAACTCTCATACACTTATCTCTTATGCCACTTGGCTGTAATCTGAACATTTGTTTGGGAGGTTCTGACTCCCTTGAATTTGTATGTTTAGGTTCCGAAGCTTGGATTGAAGTGGAGCCCTCCACCGAAGATCAAGCTTTCCTTTCAGAGCAGGCTGATTAGTCTCGGTTCCTTTCGTACCCGACTCTTCCTTCTAGCTCGCGGGATTTTCCTTCAGCTCGTGAGCATCTTGTATTCATATTGTAAATTTTACTTTTGTACCTGGCTGTGATATAAGATACATGTAATAGTATATCACACTCAGTGATAACTTTGTAAATTGTACTCCTTATGTTGGCATGTGTATAAATACTACGTTTTGCCGTACTGTGATTCTTGCTGTACTGATGCTTAGCGTATATACGTATGGGTACTTATGACCTGCGTATATACGTCGCAGTAATGTCTACGTATCCGCGGGATCGGGGCGTTACAGGTTGGTATCAGAGCCTAGGTTCTCACACCTACAGTACAATCAAGCAGCAAATTAATGGAATATTAATTTGCAATTGCTATGCATGAGTCTCAGCTATACAATCCAACTACAATGTACAAAGTTATCTATTCCTTCTTGACTCCTTTCCTTATGTCCTAAAATCCTTCTATCTTTCCAGTTTCCAGTCATCTTTTACCAACATAAATATGGATAGAAGGACGGATCGTAACAGCTCCGGACAATTACCAAATGGACCCACGGGAGAGAATGCTGATATTATGAGGGTTATCCAGAATATGATGGAGAATCAACAAAAGCAGACAGAACTCCTTCGGCAAGAGTTAACAACTCCTAAGGAACAAAGGCCGGGAAACGTATCAGACTTTAGGCGGTTGCAGCCGGCAATATTCACAGGAGGAGAGAGACCACTAGATGCCGAACAATGGCTGATCGACACCACAGATCTTTTGAACGCAGCCCGGGTCCCAAAAGAAAATCAGGTAGGGGTTGCCAAGATTCAACTAAAAGATGTAGCCAGGACCTGGTGGCTAGCCGAAGAAGCAAGACTGGAGAAACCCATCACTTGGGACCAGTTTTCTAAGAGCTTTTATAATAGATTCTTCCCTGCCACAGCTCAGAAAGAGATGGAAGAACAGTTCATCAGACTTCAGCAATGGAACCGGTCTGTGATGAGTATGCCGCTGAGTTCTTAAGACTTAGCCGTTTTGCTTCATATATGGTGACCGACGAAGAGAAGCGGGCAAGTAGATTCCAACAGGGCTTACAAATGGATATTCAAGTCCTCTTGATTCCCCAACAGCTGAAAACATATTCCCAAGTCCTCACTATAACTCGGGAGGTGGAGCGAGGACTGGAGAAAAAGAAATTTAACCTGATAAGGAATCAGGCCATGAAGAGGCCACTTCCACAATTGGGGAGAGGAGGTCCATTCAGAGCTGCAAAAGTCCCGACAATGAGACGACCATTTCAACCAGCCCCCTTCCAGATAACCCAATCATTTCCTGTTTGTAATTATTGTCAGAAATCAGGTCACTCTCAACAAAATTGCCGTAGGGCAAATAGGTTATGCCTGGCATGTGGTTCCCGTGACCATACAATCGAAGGCTGTCCCCATAAAAGAACGGGAATAGTAAACCAAGCCTTGCCAGCACTTCCAATACCAAATGGACAGAGGAACCAGGGACCAATGGCTAGGAGGGCCCTTCCCCCTCCCCAACAACAAGTTATCCGCCCAGTCCAAAGGGGAGTTAGGACTGCAGCAGGTCGCGGAAGGGGACAAGCTTACAACTTGACAGCGGAAGAGGCCGAGACTTCTGAAGAGGTGGTGACAGGTAAGATCAGGGTACACTCAAAACCTATTCTAGCCCTCTTTGATTCGGGTGCTTCTCATTGTTACATATCAGATCGTTTCGTTGCCTTGCATTTTATACCTGTTAAGTCTTTAGACTACCAATGGGAGATTAGTACAGGGAATGGAGTAGTTATCTCCACTAAAATTTGTATCGATTGCCCTGTAGAACTATGTAACAAAACATTGGCCATAGATATGCTCGTACTAGATACCAAAGGGTACGACGTAATCTTAGGCATGACCTGGCTCAGCAAATACTATGCGGTTATTGATTGTCGGAATAAGAAAATTAATTTCAGAATTCCACTTCAGCCTGAATTTCAATTTGACGGGGAACTTAAGTCTGCCAAGAGAAAAACTCAGATGACTACTACCGAGATTCAGAAGAAGGGAGTACCGGTTTGGGATGAATTCCCAGAAGTGTTTGCTGAAATCTCAGGACTCCCACCTGACAGAATGATTGAGTTCTCCATTGATACCATTTCAGGCACAGTTCCAATATCCAAAGCTCCGTACAGAATGTCACCCACTGAGTTAGAGATTCTAAAGAAACAGCTGCAAGAATACTCTGATAAGGGGTTAATTAGGCCAAGTACTTCACCATGGGGAGCTCCTGTACTCTTGGCAAACAAAAAGGATGGTGGTAAACGGTTATGCATAGACTATAGAGAATTAAACAAAGTTACCATCAAGAATAAGTATCCCTTACCCAGAATTGATGATCTTTTTGATCAACTTCATGGAGCCCGAGTATTTTTAAATTAGATTTACAATCGGGTTATCATCAGCTAAAGGTGAAGAAAGGAGATATTCCAAAGACAGCATTCAAGACTCGCTATGGTCATTACGAGTTTCTAGTCATGCCCTTCGGAGTCACCAATGCGCCTGCAGTCTTTATGGATTTGATGAACAGAGTGTTCTCGCCATATTTGGATCAGTTTGTAGTTGTATTTATAGATGATATCTTGATATATTCCAAGAATGACAGAGAGCATGCAGAACACTTGAGGATAGTGTTACAGACTCTCCAGTAGGAACAACTTCATGCTAAGCGGAGCAAATGTGACTTCTGGCTAGACTGTATAGCTTTCCTTGGACATATGATTTCAGAAGAAGGAATTTCAGTTGACCCTAGCAAAATCCAGGTAGTAAAGGACTGGCCAATTCCAAAGACAGTAACAGAAATTAAGAGTTTTATTGGATTAGCTGGATATTACCGGCGTTTTGTCCAAGATTTCTCTAAGATCGCAGCCCCGTTAACAAAGCTCACCCGAAAAGGAGAAAAGTATATATGGAGAGAGGAATGTACTGCAGCATTTGAACAATTAAAGAAAAGACTCATTACAGCTCCAGTCTTGAGGACTCCCTCAGGAAGAGGAGGGATGATTATATACAGTGATGAATCTGGAAAAGGCCTGGGGTGTGATTAATGCAGCATGATCATGTCATAGCTTATGCATCCAGGCAATTGAAACCACATGAGAGAAATTACCCAACTCATGACTTAGAGCTGGCAGCAGTAATATTCGCATTGAAGATCTGGAGGCATTATCTTCTGGGAGACAAGGTGTTAATCTACACTGATCACAAGAGTCTTAAGTATATTTTCACGCAGAAAGAATTAAACATGAGACAGAGACGGTGGCTTGAATTGATGGCGGACTATGATATAGACTTACAACATCATCCTGGCAAGGTCAATACAGTACCAGATGCATTGAGCAGGAAGCCAGAAAATAAAATACTCGTACAACTCACTCAACAGAAGGAGTTGATTCAGGACATCACAAAATTGGACTTAATACTAGTACGAGGAACTGATAAGTCAGGACAGTTAATGACTTTTCAGATTCAATCAACCCTGATGAATGAGATTAAAGAAGCTCAAAAAGAAGATCCCAGATTACAGAAATTCAAAGCTCAAGTAGAGGCTGGATTAAGAACTGATATCCGTATTCATTCGGATGATGCACTTTATTTGGTAACAGAATTTATGTTCCCCAAGGAGAAGTTCGACAAAAAATTTTGGCAGAGGCACATAGTTCGGCTTATTCCATACACCCAGGGGGAACTAAAATGTATCAAGACATAAAGCAGCAGTTTTGGTGGAATGCTATGAAGAGGGAGATAGCCCAGTATGTGGCCAAGTGCTTAGTTTGCCAGCAGATAAAGATAGAACACCAGAGAACAGCTGGACTTCTACAACCCTTACCGATACCCGAATGGAAGTGGGAACATATCACCATGGATTTTGTCACGGCTCTACCCCGCAGTCCTAAGGGTAATAATGCAGTATGGGTAATCATCGATCGCCTCACAAAATCAGCTCACTTCATACCATTCAGAGTAGGTCAAACAACAGAAGTTCTGACAGACAAATATATGAAGGAAATAGTTCGTCTGCATGGAGTTCCGGTTAGCATCGTATCGGATAGACACAAGATTCTGATCGCATTTCTGGGAAAGTCTCCAAGAAAATCTAGGAACTCGTCTGAAATTCAGTACTTCATATCACCCCCAGACAGACGGACAGTCTGAACGAGCTATTAAAATTCTTGAAGACATGCTGCGAGCCTGTATGATTGAATTCAAAGGGTCGTGGGAAGACTATCTTCATTTGGCTGAATTCTCTTATAATAACAGTTATTAGGCCAGTATCAAGATGGCTCCGTATGAAGCCTTGTATGGTAGAAAATGTAGGTCACCATTATGTTGGGACGAAGTCGGTGAGAGAAGACTTTTGGGGCCAGATATACTAATTCAGACAACAGACAAAGTCAGAATTATTAGAGATCACCTCCGAGCAGCACAGAGCCGACAGAAAAGTTGGGCTGACACTAACAGAAGACCATTGGAATTTAGAGCAGGTGATCATGTATTTTTAAGGATAACACCAACAAAAGGGGTAATCCGATTCGGTACTCGTGGGAAACTTAGTCCGAGATATATCGGCCCATTCGAGATTTTGGATCGCGTGGGAGATGTAGCTTACCGATTGGCATTACCGCCGTCGTTAGAAGGAATTCATAATGTCTTTCACATATCACAGTTACGGAAGTATGTCAAGGATGAGAGTCATATTCTAAATCACTCTGAACTGAACTACGACCAGATCTATCCTATAAAGAGCAACCTATGGCCATTCTGGACAAAAGTATCAAGACTCTGAAGAATAAGGCAACACCGTTAGTATTGGTTTCTTGGAATAGGCATGTTCCAGGGGAGGCCACGTGGGAACGAGAGGATGTTATTCGTGAGCGTTACCCTCAACTATTTGCATCTTAGTTGGTAAAATTCTTTCTTCCTATTCTTCTCTACCGTCATATTCCCCTTCCTGAAATTTCGAGGACGAAATTTTTTGCAAGGTGGATTGATTGTAACACCCCATCCTCAGAATACGTACTCAGATCCGTATCCTGATTTTTTTTAAACACTTTGTTATTTTTTTTTTTTTATTTCTTTATTTCTCTTACAATGGAAGTACTACATGATTTGATCTCTCTGGTAATCAGATTGGGTCAATTTTCATTTTAAACACTGTTTCCCAATATTTTAGATTTTTCATGATTTTTCAGATTTTTTTCAGAATTATTTTTATAAACACCCTAAAATCAGGATTAATCGGTACCTCTGGTTTATTCCTGGATTTTTAATTTACAACTGGGGATAAATTTTGAGAAATCGCTTTCACATATCTACTTAGAATAATATTTACTATCTTAATTCATTTTTTGAGAATTTTAAAAATTTAACAGATTTCTGCCGGATTTAGCGTCGACCGATATTGGCGGCCGATTCCAGGATTACTATAAAGAATTTATTGAAACGAATTTCACCATGATTCTTAGAATAATATTCTTGATTTTTGAGAATTTTGCGGGTCGTTCCGAGATACTTGATTTTCGGACGATTTCGGTATTTTTCCGAAAGTTTTCCGCTTCCGCAACCGAATCCCGGGAATCCGCCACTCTAATTATTTTTCCTTTTTCTTCCAAGAAAATATCTTCCTTTTTCCATTTTCTTTTCTTTTTTCCTATTTTCTTTCCTTCCTTTTCCTTCCACCAAATCCTACAAAATTCTCCATTCTTCCATTATCTTCAACAACTTTCCACCAAAAATATCTAAACACTAAAAATATCTTCTCCAAAATATCCAACCTCTCTCCTATCACCATGGCTGGCCAAGAGAGAGACACCTCACCCTCTCCATTTTACAAAAAACCCCCTCTCTAAACATTTTTTACATCACCTTCACAAATCCAATTCCTATATAAACCTTTCCTTCATCTTTCCACTTCATTTTTCTCTTCACCAAACTTTAACCACCACCAACTCCTCCTTCATCTCCACCACAACCACAACCACTACAACTTCTCTAACTCCCTACCTTCATCTTCTTCCTCCTCCATCTCCATTTAAACCACCACAACTCCAAAAAACTCCACCAAAGCCTCCACCTTCTCCTTTACCTTCTCCAAAACTACCACCACAACAAACCTCCACACAAAACCACCACCCCATCATCTTCTCTAGGGCCGGCCACCCTCCTTGAATTGGGGCCGAGCTCTTCTTCGTCGGAAACATCGCCGATGATTATTCCGGTAATCGTTCACGATTATTCCGGTAATCATTCCGGTGACGATTACAACGACAACAACTAACATCACCATCACCTCTACTATTTTCCACCACCATCTTCACTTCCACCATCACTTTCACCATCACAACACCACCTCCATCTCCACTACTTCAACCTCCAAACATCACCTCCTTCAAGTGACAAGTCATGTAATAACCAGGGCAATTATCAGGTAGGAGCTAAGCATAATCGAGTAGAGCTAAGCAAGTTGGAGGCACAGACAGCTAACAGTGTTTAACACTGGAGCGTCTGGCAAGATTACCGGGACAACTCGGCGTACAGTGCGAGTAGCAAATCCGGCAGCATCTTACCTAGACGAATCTAGTGGTAAAGCGCTGAGGGCTAAGTATGCTCACCAGATGGAGCTGAGAAACCTGACGGTCTCAATCACTTCTCTTTCGAGATAGTGAGAGACCGGAGGCCGAATGGTCTGGAGGCGGTGCTGAGAAACCTGGCGGTCTCAAATCACTTCTCTTTCGAGATAGTGCGAGATAGTGAGAGACCGGAGGCTGAATGGTCCGCACGAGTTGTTCTATCCTATTACAAGCATTACAGTATATCAGTCCTGTTCAAGTGAAGACATGTCCACAGATTACAACACACACACCCGTACAACCACACAGCACTGATACAAAATACAACATAATAATGATTTTGATGCAAGTCCATTTTCTTGGCGAGGAAAGTCACTCGCCTAAAACGCCACTTTTGAAGCTTTGCGCGTCCGAATCTTCGGGAGAGAAAAAACACCAAGCGAGCAAAGGAAAGGGGGCTTGGCCCTTGGGTGGCCGCCGGCCCTAGGGTGGTGCGCCACCCCTTGGTGGTGGCCTAGGAAGTGGCCGGCCCCAAGGAGAGAGAGGGAGAGAGGAATGGAAGGTGATTTCTTTGGTGGTGGTGTTATTTGGTGAAGAAGATGGATTTTGGTGGAGTAATAAAAAGAAAGTGAAGGAGGTGATGTTTGGAGGTTGAAGTAGTGGAGATGGAGGTGGTGTTGTGATGGTGGTGAGGATGTGAAGTGAAGATGGTGGTGGAAAATAGTAGAGGTGATGGTGATGTTAGTTGTTGTCGTTGTAATCGTCACCGGAATGATTACCGGAATAATCGTGAACGATTACCGGAATAATCATCGGCGATGTTACCGACGAAGAAGAGCTCGGCCCCAATCCAAGGAGGGTGGCCGGCCCTAGAGAAGATGATGGGGTGGTGGTTTTGTGGAGAGGTTTGTTGTGGTGGTAGTTTTGGAGAAAGTAAAGGAGAAGGTGGAGGCTTTGGTGGAGTTTTTGGAGTTGTGGTGGTTTAAATGGAGATGGAGGAGGAAGAAGATGAAGGTAGGGAGTTAGAGAAGTTGTAGTGGTTGTGGTTGTGGTGGAGATGAAGGAGGAGTTGGTGGTGGTTAAAGTTTGGTGAAAAGAAAAATGAAGTGGAAAGATGAAGGAAAGGTTTATATAGGAATTGGATTTGTGAAGGTGATGTAAAAAATGTTTAGAGAGGGGGTTTTTTGTAAAATGGAGAGGGTGAGGTGTCTCTCTCTTGGCCGGCCATGGTGATGGGAGAGAGGTTGGATATTTTGGAGAAGATATTTTTGGTGTTTAGATATTTTTGGTGGAAAGTTGTAGAAGATAATGGCAGAATGGAGAATTTTGTAGGATTTGGTGGAAGGAAAAGGAAGGAAAGAAAATAGGAAAAAGGACAAGAAAATGGAAAAAGGAAGATATTTTCTTGGAAGAAAACGGAAAAATAATTTGAGTGGCGGATTCCCGGGATTCGGTTGCGGAAGCGGAAAACTTTCGGAAAAATACCGAAATCGTTCGAAAATCAAGTATCTCGGAACGACCCGCAAAAATTCTCAAAAATCAAGAATATTATTCTAAGAATCATGGTGAAATTCGTTTCAATAAATTCTTTATCGTTTTTAAATTAAAAATCCTGGAATTGGTTTTCCGCTTCCGCAACCGAATCCCGGGAATCCGCCACTCTAATTATTTTTCCTTTTTCTTCCAAGAAAATATCTTCTTTTTTCCATTTTCTTTTCCTTTTTCCTATTTTCTTTCTTTCCTTTTCCTTCCACCAAATCCTACAAAATTCTCCATTCTTCCATTATCTTCTACAACTTTCCATCAAAAATATCTAAACACCAAAAATATCTTCTCCAAAATATCCAACCTCTCTCCCATCACCATGGTCGGCCAAGAGAGAGACACCTCACCCTCTCCATTTTACAAAAAACCCCCTCTCTAAACATTTTTTACATCACCTTCACAAATCCAATTCCTATATAAACCTTTCCTTCATCTTTCCACTTCATTTTTCTCTTCACCAAACTTTAACCACCACCAATTCCTCCTTCATCTCCACCACAACCACAATCACTACAACTTCTCTAACTCCCTACCTTCATCTTCTTCCTCCTCCATCTCCATTTAAACCACCATAACTCCAAAAAACTCCACCAAAGCCTCCACCTTCTCCTTTACCTTCTCCAAAACTACCACCACAACAAACCTCTCCACAAAACCACCACCCCATCATCTTCTCTAGGGCCGGCCACCCTCCTTGGATTGGGGCCGAGCTCTTCTTCGTCGGTAACATCGCCGATGATTATTCCGGTAATCGTTCACGATTATTCCGGTAATCATTCCGGTGACGATTACAACGACAACAACTAACATCACCATCACCTCTACTATTTTCCACCACCATCTTCACTTCCACCATCACTTTCACCATCACAACACCACCTCCATCTCCACTACTTCAACCTCCAAACATCACCTCCTTCACTTTCTTTTTATTACTCCACCAAAATCCATCTTCTTCACCAAATAACACCACCACCAAAGAAATCACCTTCCCTTTCTCTCTCCCTCCCTCTCCTTGGGGCCGGCCACTTCCTAGGCCACCACCAAGGGGTGGCGCACCACCCTAGGGCCTGCGGCCACCCAAGGGCCAAGCCCCCTTTCCTTTGCTTGCTTGGTGTTTTTCCTCTCCCAAAGAATCGGACGCGCAAAGCTTCAAAAGTGGCGTTTTAGGCGAGTGACTTTCCTTGCAAAGAAAATGGACTTGCATCAAAATCATTATTATGTTGTATTTTGTATCAGTGCGGTGTGGTTGTACGGGTGTGTGTGTGTGTTTTAATCTGTGGACATGTCTTCACTTGAACAGGACTGATATACTGTAATGCTTGTAATAGGATAGAACAACTCGTGCGGACCATTCAGCCTCCGGTCTCTCACTATCTCGAAAGAGAAGTGATTTGAGACCGCCAGGTTTCTCAGCACCGCCTCCAGACCATTCGGCCTCCGGTCTCTCACTATCTCGAAAGAGAAGTGATTGAGACCGTCAGGTTTCTCAGCTCCATCTGGTGAGCATACTTAGCCCTCAGCGCTTTACCACTAGATTCGTCTAGGTAAGATGCTGCCGGATTTGCTACTCGCACTGTACGCCGAGTTGTCCCGGTAATCTTGCTAGACGCTCCAGTGTTAAACACTGTTAGCTGTCTGTGCCTCCAGCTTGCTTAGCTCTACTCGATTATGCTTAGCTACTACCTGATAATTGCCCCTGGTTATTACATGACTTGTCACTTGACGAATATCACCCTCTTGTCATGCTATCACTTGACACCCTGCATGATATACTTGACTCTCATAATTATCACGATAACGGGAATGATAACCTGACATCATGTTTTCATCTTGATATATTATAGTACATACTGTACTCCTGAGATACCTGTATTCCTGATATTCCTGACTTGTTCCTGCTCATTCCCGAAATCTGATAATTATCTGATAAACCGTAAAATGAGACAACTTAAATTGGGTCGGGGAAAACTTGCGGCTATCAGTATATGTTCGTGTTTACAGTGGTATTAGGCATGTTGTGCAACTAAAACTTCCGGTCTGACCTGTGGGCCTCCAGGCGACCAAGGGGAGTGCTGGCTCCCTCCTTCTTGGTACCATCTTGATAAGGGCATCCTATAAGACCCTCATGATCGCCTTGTGGCAGGTTCCGCCCACCAAGCAACGGAACAATCCTGGGCCGTGGTCCCGGTATGTACGGGACCCACTGTAAATATTGTTCGTTGATACTCCCGCTGGTTTCCAATAACAGCCTCAACTTACTCAAATGTGGATGTATGTGAAGTAGGACGCTATGGCACATACCTAAACATATGAGTAGGATGAGTAATATGATTATTAAAAAGTGATAATATCGATGCATTCGGGTTTTTCTATCTATAACACGTTGTGCCCCCTTTACATGCTTATTATTCATAATGCTATGTCAACTCTCATACACTTATCTCTTAAGCCACTTGGCTGTAATCTGAACATTTGTTTGGGAGGTTCTGACTCCTTTGAATTTGTATGTTCAGGTTCCGAAGCTTGGATTGAAGTGGAGCCCTCCACCGAAGATCAAGCTTTCCTTTCAGAGCAGGCTGATTAGTCTCGGTTCCTTTCGTACCCGACTCTTCCTTCTAGCTCGCGGGATTTTCCTTCAGCTCGTGAGCATCTTGTATTCATATTGTAAATTTTACTTTTGTACCTGGCTGTGATATAAGATACATGTAATAGTATATCACACTCAGTGATAACTTTGTAAATTGTACTCCTTATGTTGGCATGTGTATAAATACTACGTTTTGTCGTATTGTGATTCTTGCCTGTACTGATGCTTAGCGTATATACGTATGGGTACTTATGACCTGCGTATATACATCGCAGTAATGTCTCCGTATCCGCGGGATCGGGGCGTTACAACTTCAGAGAGAGCTTTACTTTAGATTTTTCTTTTCTTCTTCAATGTAATTTTATTTTTCTTTTATTTTTCTTTTTAGCTTAGGTTAGAGAGAGTTCCATGATTAAAAGAGAGGAAGAGTTATTGTAAAGTGACACTATTGTAATCTTTTCTTCAAGAAGCTTATATTGAAGGTGACAATCAACGGAGGTTTCCCACTTTTCTTCATTGTGCTCGATCTCGTCGAATCTTTGCTTTCCTTTATTTTTTTCTATTACTTTGCTTTACTCTATGCTAAGGGCCTGTTTGGTTCGTTGCAAAACGTCGCAAGTCGTAAGTTGTAAAATGAGAATGGAAAAAGTGAACTGTAGCAGTGAAAATATATTGTGTTTTACGGTGTTTGGTTGATAAAGTGATGTGTAAATGGAAAAGTATATTGTGTTTTACGGTGTTTGGTTGGTAAAGTGAAAGCGTAAATGGTAAAGTATATTGTGTTTTACGGTGTTTGGTTGGTAATGTAAAAGTGAAAGTGGAAAAGTTGACCACAAAATTAACTGTAGCAGTGATTTAAATATTATAAATACTATTAAATTAAATCTAATATTGCAAATTAAATTGTATTAATAAATTTGAGATAAAAAATTAATAATCTTAATATTTTATTTATAATAATAATATTAATAAAATATTAGTATAAATAGTAAAATATTACTAAAATATTAATTAAATAAATAATATAAAATTTTAAGAAAATCTAAAGAACATTAATAAAATTTTAAGAATACTAATAAAATATAAATATTAAAAAATGTTAAAAAAATAAAATATAGTAAAAATATAGTAATAATATTAAAAATACTTGAAAATTATTATAGTATAAATTTTATTATAATATTATTGTAACATTATAGAAATATAAAATTAACAAAGTAAAATATAATTATAATTTAATAATAAATTATCATTATAGTATTATTATACTGAATTATTATTACAATATTAACATAATAAAATATTAATATAATAATAAAAATATTATGATATTAATAAAGTAATTTTTATATAAAAATTAAATAACTAATATATAGTAATTTTATATTAAAGTATAATATTGTTATATTAATAAAATATTTACTCTAAATAAAATAATAAAAAATGGAATAAGTATTAATAAAATAATAAAATATTAAATAAAATATTAAATAAAAATAGTAAATTAAAATAGTAAAATATTAAATATTAAAACAATATTAAAAACAATAAAAAATTAAAGATTAAAAATATAAAATAATTAAATACTTAAATAAGAAATTGAACACTATTTAAAATATTAAATTTAAAAATATTAAATTATATATTGATTATCAAGTAACTGTTTTGAATTGGTGTACTACAAGTGAGAGTTACATGACCACAAAATAACTGTAGCAACTGCAAGTGAGAAAATATGAGTGTAAAAGTGAAAATTAAATGACTACAAATTTAACTGTAGCAACTGCAAGTGAGAAAATATGAGTGTAAAAGTGAGAATTAAATGACCACAAATTTAACTGTAGCAACTGTAAGTGGAAAAAGTTTTTGCATTTTGCAAATGGAAACAAACAAGTGAAAAGTGTAAAGTTGCAAAACTTTTACATTTTGCAACCATTTTGCAACTAACCAAACACCCCCTAAGGTAAATTTCATTATGGTTCAACAGTAGAGGTAAATATTCTTCTTTTATTTCTTTTTATTTTAATTTTTGCATCAACACTTTTTTTATCACTTTTTGCTTCTTTTTCTTTTATAATTAAAATAAAACAACACCACCATCATCTCTTCTTCTACCATCTTCTTCTTAACTTAACTTAATATTTTTATTTTCTTTTTATAAACTGAGAAGATAAGTATTAATTAGTTTTTATAAATTAAAAGAAGAAACTTACATAATACTTCCATCGTTGTCCCTCCATGTGGATCACGACCCGTTAGCCCTAGGCTACACGGTAGAATTGAGGATCTAGCACTGTTCTAAATTTCTGTATTTTTTTGTGCAGGTTTGGCTCAATCAAAATTTTGGCGCCGTTGCCAGGGAGGGACGGTAAGTTTTCTTTCTTGTTAATTTACTTTAATGAATTAATCCTTTTTCTTCTTTGTTTTGGTGTACAAGGGCTAATTACAGAAAACTAGGAGCTGCAGTGAACATATTGCTACTCTGTGCCTCTGTCCAAGAAGGCAGAGAATCAGAGTTCACAACTGTGGTAAACTACTAACTGTAGTCTCTTACAGGTTGCTTTAGAAAGATTATCTCTATGCAGTTATTAGTTTATCTGTTTAACTCTGTACATATTTCTAATCAACATATTTCTAATCAACAGTAATTTGTTGCTTTGTAAATGTTAAAAATCGTTTAGACTCTTGCATCTTAGGGTATCAGTCTATTTCGTTTCTTTACATTACTGATGAAGAGTGCTGGAGTAAAGGTATGTGTGTTGCATATAGTTTAGAAAACATATTTTGAGTGATTCATATTGCTTGAATGTTACCTTTTGCTAAATACATGCACAAGAGCACGAAAACGATCTAAGGGCATATCCTTAAACAAGATAAGGTGGGGAAGTCATTACCCTTCCTTAGCCCAAAAACCATCTCCCCACTCACTAACCCAGCCTAACATAAAATTGAGTAGACGTTGGCCCTAGGGATATCTCAGACTCAAATAGGGATTGACCTAAGGGGGAAGTTGTTATAAGTTGACTCTTGCCAAATCGGTGTCTAAGGTTGGGGATTGAGGGGTGAAACCCCGAAGGCTGGTGGTTTGGCATAATTAGGCCCGTTGCTTTAAAGCGCGGATATCTCCCACCAATCTTGCCCCTACCTGGCCGATTAACTTGTGGTCAGGTTATGTAATATACCTCCTGTGGATAATCAACAGTTAGGAGTCGTCTAGGTCTAAGCTCTACCCTAACATAGGCTAGATTTTTCTTTATTTTCTTGTTTGTTTATTTGTTTGTTTTTGTGAAAATGGATTATAATTACAATTATTCTAATTATAACTCAAATCCATATTTCACTCCAACCTCTTTCAATTCGGATATTACCAACCGGCATTACATAACTCTAACCAATCAAGTATGCCAGATTGGTTTTATCTGAATCAATATATGCCCCAATCCCAGTATTATGAACAAGAATGGGACAATCATCACCACTATTCACCGAGTCAGTAGGGATACAACTCCCCCGAGTCTTACCATCAACAACCTCACCAACAAACAGCTTCATATAATCCATGCCAAGATCAACCTATAGAAGAGAAATCTTCTTTAGAAAAGACTTTTGAAGCCTTCCTTGAGTCCACACGACAAGTACAAATCATAGCGGACTCAATTCTCCCAAACAATCTCCAAATCCAAGATCCTTACTCTAATTTTCAAGTCCAACCACAACAAAAAGAAGCGGTTGACTTAGAAAAGACTATGAATTCATAATTCAGTCCCAAAATGATTGTATTCAATCCCAAACGGATTGTCTCAAATCTCTTAATAGGCTAGAAACAAAAGTGAGTTATTTGGTCAACACAATTAATGATAGGAATGAGCAAAACTCTACTTAATACATTTTCGACCTTCCTGATTCTCCTAACCATATTGATGAAGAATCATGGTATCTTAGAGATTTTAACCAAGATTTGATTTCACCATATAATTTTGAACTTGACCAATATCAACCTATTGACAAATTGTCAAGTTTTTATTTCAATGATATTGAACTTGAAGATGAATGTGACATCGATTTTCAATTTGTGATTCAATTTTACTTTTTGAATCTCTGCTGACTCCGGTATCCTTATCCGATTCGGACCAAATTCCGAAACCAACACTGATTCCTATCCCTATAGAGATTGAATATGAACCACTTATTTTGGATAGTCACATTTCATTATTGGGAAATGAATGTGAACTTGAATTCTATGATTTGGATCAAACCCAAGAACCAACTCCTACTCTCGAATCTAAACTTGATTTGAGTTTTATTCCCGAGTCAGTATCGGTTCTCATTCCCTTCATTGTTGAGCCCAAATCATCCATTTCATAAAATCACATTTCATTGTTGGACCAAGATTTAGATCAATATGACTTTGTGATGATATCCCAAGACTGGTCATATAACCGGAAAAAATTTCATACTAGGATCTTGCATGATCCTATTCATATTGGGAATTATAAAAATGTTAATAGAAAAGAGGTTATGAAAGATGGGTTTCATGAAAATTCACAGTATCTAGATTGGGCAGAAACGCTTGGCACAATAAGACCACCACCGAAACCACCACCTTGAGATGAAAACTTTCCTTTCCTCTCTACTTTTTCATGTATTATTACATTTCATTCATACATTGAGGACAATACATAAGTTAGGTGTGGGGAAGGGTTTACTAACATGCTAACTTCACTAATTTAGGTTTACTAACATGCTAACTTCACTAATTTAAAAAAAAATTCCTTTCTTTAAAAACTTTTTGAAGAGAAAAATAATACTTTGACTTATTTTTATAAAAAATTAAGTTAATTTTAAGAAATAAGAGGATCATAATTAGGATTTCTTATACTTGGTCAAAATAAAATTATTTGTTTGATTTTGAGGTTAGGAAGAAAAATTAGAAAAGTAATTTAGTCTTAATTTTTACCTTGATGAAATATGCATACTTTATACACTTACACACTTAGGGTTCTAAAACAAAGATTCTTATGCCTTATATAAAAAATATATATATACATATATCAAAAAAAAAATCTTCTGATTAAGCTAGGTATTTATGCCTCATAAAGCATAAGTATTCACGCCATAAAGTGGTTCATATAAATAAAAATCCTTAATTTTGTGGCCTTATTTGCTCGAGTCCTAAGTCCTTGGGGTGCTTCTCACCCGATGCTCTAAAATCGTCTGATTTGGGAGTCACCGACTAAGGCTCATTACATGGGCGAATTAGAAAGCCTAATAGAGCTAAGGAATATTATCGCCAAAAAAAAGAAAAGAAAACAATAAAGCATAAGAGTTAGAGTTGAAGAATTCTAAGCCAAATTTTCACGATCGGTGCATATAACTTAGGGTAAAATAATAGACTATATGAGAAATATAATTTTAATCCTTACCTTAATTTAAAAAAAGTTTTCAAATAGAGACTAAGTTTAGGAATGACTAAGTTTTGATAATCCTATGACTTATAGATTACTTGAAATTTTACATTAATACTTCAAATATTTTTTCCTTTCAAAATACGTTTTCATAAAAAAACTAACAATTCATTTCTTTTTCTTAATGGATTTTATGGGTGCAATTCACTGAAAATCCTCACGAGACAAAACTCGTCCTCTAAGAGTAACCTAAAGGTTTAACGGGTTGTTGCACGTGCTAAGTACAGCCGTGATTCCTACGAAAGTGAGTTAGATTTGGTCAGTCTAGTTTTTCTTTTCTCTTTATTTTGCTCGAGGACGAGCAAAAGATAAGTGTGGGGGTGTGTTTGGACACATATATTGCATAAATATTATTACATTCCTACATATATTCTGTAATGAATAGTGCAAATAACTTGTCTTAATGTCCTAATTCATGTAGGGTATGACAGGGAGAAGATAATCATGAAATTTATCCAATTAAATTCAAAATTCAAAAGAAAGGGGATCGATTCAAATCCAAAGGTTCTAGAAGCTATCTTATCTGAAAACTGGATATATCAGATAAGATAATATTATCTAATTTCAAGAGAAAAATGGATTGTTTGAAGACCCTATCTGTTTCGCTAAAGATAAGTAAATAGTTTATCAATTTTAGAAGATAAACTGAAAATCTAAGAGGATAAATGGATAGAGAGAAGATCAACGGATGAGATAAAGCAATTTAGATTCGGATTTAGGCTGGATACATTTTAGCATTTTAATCATAACTTTCGCTACTGAAACTCAATTCTAATGATTCAAGATGCTACAGTAAGAAGACTTAAAGGGCTACAATTCTTCTGTTGATCACTCGTTCCAGTTCTATCATTTGATAAGTGATATTCAGCAATCAACACGCCAACAGCCTGCATATCAGAATTGAATTTCTGGATAAATCAAATCAAGTTTGGAGATAAGGGGAAAATTCAAATTCAAAAATATCCAGATCTTCTTATCTTCTATCCCTCTGATTTTCTCCGATAAATACCCTCATACCTCAAAGGCAAAAGGGGCACCACTTCAGAGAGAGCTTTACTTTAGATTTTTCTTTTCTTCTTCAATTTAATTTTTATTTTTCTTTTATTTTTCTTTTTAGTTTAGATTAGAGAGAGTTGCATGATTAAAAGAGAGGAAGAGTTATTGTAAAGTGACACTATTGTAATCTTTTCTTCAAGAAGCTTATATTGAAGGTGACAATCAACGGAGGTTTCCCACTTTTCTTCATTGTGCTCGATCTCGTCGAAGCTTTGCTTTCCTTTATTTTTTTCTATTACTTTGCTTTACTCTATGCTAAGGTAAATTTCATTATGGTTCAACAGTAGAGGTAAATATTCTTCTTTTATTTCTTTTTATTTTTGATTTTTACATCAACACTTTTTTTATCACTTTTTGTTTCTTTTTCTTTTATAATTAAAATAAAACAACAACACCACCATCTCTTCTTCTACCATCTTCTTCTTAACTTAACTTAATATTTTTATTTTTTTTTATAAACTGAGAAGATAAGTATTAATTAGTTTTTATAAATTAAAAGAAGAAACTTACATAACGCTTCCATCGCTGTCCCTTCCTGTGGATCACGACCCGTTAGCACTAGACTACACGGTAGAATTGAAAACCTAGCACTGTTCTAAATTTCTGTATTTTTTTATGCAGGTTTGGCTCGATCATCTATCACTCGTGCTAATCTTGAAAATTTTCTTTTTAGGACCTTTATTTCTTTTATTCATTCCAACATTCTTCTTAACATCATTTCTACGAGGGTGCCAAAGGTAACTAGATCTATGAGACTGGGTAGGTGGGGAGGTCTAGACATTGGTGTTTTTTTATCAGTAGCGGGTCGGAGGTCACGCCTGGCATATGGTTGCACCGGTGAGTGCGTGGTCGTAGGTTGTTTACTAACTGGAGCACCACTTTTAATTTTTTGGTTTAGGGTATCGAATGATTGGATCATGTTATCAAGCTTAGCCAGTATGATGTTGAGTTTTTGCGGCGATTTCAGCTTCCTCGATCGAATCCATCAAAGTAAAAGGGGATTGACTAGACTCTCCTAAAGGTAAAGGAAGATACGACTCTAAAATAAATGTTAAACTATTTTTTGTATTTTGAATTTTATAATTTATTTTTTTGTTTTGAATAAAGTTCTACATTCTAAATGCAAATAAAAGTGCCTAAGATGTAATTCCTACTTAATTGTGCTCTATTATTGTGAAATGTGTACGAGTGTTTAGAAATCAGTGATAATATTACTAAACTGACGCTTCACCAACAAGTTACAATTGTTAAGTAGGATGATCAAAACTAATAATACAGCAGATGAGTTTAACAAAGAGCATGCATAGACTAATCTCATTTAATCGTGAATTAATTAAAGATAATATTTATGTCACACAAGCAAGTTTTATCATCAATGTAGATCTAGTATATCACAAAAAAGCAGAATCACAATCTCAGTTATATTTGGTGGACAACAGTCAAATCGATAATAATTTAGAAATGAATTATAGACTCAAAATAACTGATCGGAATCAGAAACGTACCTGCTGAGGATCACGTCGACCTTAGTGTTCTGCTGATAGTTGTGGATGTGCAGTTCAGTCTTCCACGAGTCAAACGCTTTGAAAATGGTTTAATCGAACTTGAAATGGGCTCAGGACGGCTTTTAGAATGAAGTTGTTGAGTTGGGACAGGGTCAAGGCTGAGTCAACTCGGCTCGGCTCATGAGTAAACTCAGTCTAAGCTGAGCGGCTCAGGTCAGCTCGACATCTGCTCGATCTGAGCTAGCGGCT
Organism: Agave tequilana; assembly: GCA_038442645.1. Lineage (NCBI taxonomy): Eukaryota > Viridiplantae > Streptophyta > Magnoliopsida > Asparagales > Asparagaceae > Agave > Agave tequilana. Next base: position 83,122 of record JAVJIF010005866.1, on the reverse strand, counting down.
CGGGGTCGACTCAGCTCATCGAGTCGATGGCGTCAGCTTCCCAAGCCGACTTAAATTGGCTCGAAACTGAGCCGATGTATTCGGCTGGATCGAGCCGATCTCGTCATCATCGACTCGTATCTTCGACGACTGCTCAAACTGACATGGTGATGATTGACGGAGACGAAGACGGTAACGACACGACGGGACGATGAAGAAGACGGTGGGGTCTGGTGATGAAGACGCGGCGCGACAATGAAGAAGACGGCGATGATAAACAGATGAAGACTCTACGGGACGATGAGGATGGCGATGATGAAGAGGTCGCTGGTGCGACGGCAGAACAGGGGTGAGATCAAAGAGGTGATCTTGTCGGCGTCGACGAAAGGCGGTGAGGATCAGGAGAGGTCGGCGGAGGAGGGGTGCCAGCGCGGTGACGTTGTTGTGAGTCCACAAATTAGATCGGCGTCATCAGCGTGATGGCGGGCGAGGGCATCGATCTTGTGCAAGGTCTGGTGGTCGGCTGAAGGCAAGAAGGTGGCGGCAGACGGGCGTGTAGATTAGGGTTAGGGTTGGGATTTTGAGATGAAGAAAAGAAAAAAGATATGAACAGTGATATTTGAAAATTTTCTAGAGATTTTGAGGAATTTTGCTACAGTTTTTTTTTAAGAATAGATCTGGGATCAGGTCTAGGGTTTCTTGATCTAGGTTTTTTTTTTAAGCTAGGGTTTGTAGAGAGGTTAAGATTTTTGAGAAGGAAAGAGCTAGGGTTTTAGATTTTTTGAATAGATGTAGGGTTTTGATCAGGGTTTAAGAGAAAGGAGATGAAAGATTTTTGAAGGAGATTGCAATCACCTTCAATCTAAATAGAAGAGGGAACTAGGGTTCTGGAAAAGAAATAGAAAAAAAAAATTAGGGCTTGAGAAAAGATATAAGACTGGATAAATATGGACTTCACACCCCAATTGATGTAATATGGGTGGATGGCAATCACCTTCAATCTAAATAAAAGAGGAAACTAAGATTTTGGAAAAGAAATAGGAAGGAGAAAATTAGGGTTTGAGAAAAAATAAAAACTCGATAAATTTAAGCTTCACACCCCTTGCACCACCGGTTTCACCCCATAAACTCAAGATAACACTCTTAAATATTTAACTCAAAATTTTAATTTCAATCATTCAATATAAATAATAGAAGTCTTGGGGCCTATTTCTAGGCTTCACAAAAGTCAACTCTCAGGATATAGCTGACGTGGTATTAAAACTAATACAAAGAAACTAAAATAAACCAAAAATACAATAAAAGAAACTATATAAAGACTACTTGAACTACTCGAACGCAATCAAAGAAACTCATCTTCTCCAATGGTGATATATGCACCGAGGTCGTGGTTAGATGTCCCCATCAATATTTCTCACACCTTCTATGCTACGTCACAATATGTTTCAAAGGGGACAAGTAAAGCTTTTTATGGATTCTAAGAGAAGGTTGTGAAGTTATGATATATGAACTAAAGAAATTAAGAAACAAAATGAGAAGAAGTGTGTGAAAGGAAGAATGTCCTAGCATGCCCTAGCACTTTCCAAACATTGGGACAGCATCATGGGCTTGTGTTAGGTGGGATGCTGAAGTGGGCTTTCAGATTTTTTTTTTTTTCCTTTGGTTTAATTGCTTGGTTTTAGAATTTAAAGGTTTTAGCATTAGAATTTTAGTTTTGCTTTTCTTTCTCCCTTTTCTTGAAAACATATTCCAATCACCGGGAGTCTTACCGTGTAATTAGCTATTACATGCATATGCATGTGTATCTTTTTGTTTGTCTGACGGTCTGTGTGCGCTTGGGTATGTATACATCGTTGGGCCGTCTTGTCTCCATGTCCTACTTTCAGGATTAGTCGTGTTCACAATGTCATTGGTATACAAGTATTATCTCTATGTCCAATGAGCCTAGGGCGCTATAGTAGACGATCACATGCTTACAAATGTCAGCAAACATTTCACACTAAGAAAAATGCTAAGGAAATCGCATCAACGTGAATATTCATATAACATTAACACCACTTCAAAAGGGAGGCATGGTTACAGTATCATCATTAGTAAATTACAGAAAAGAAAAGTCATTATGAGGAATTGGTACCTTTACATGAATAGGATGGACTTAACAGAGGATAGGGAAGAAAACCAAGAAGTGAATAAAATCGAATCAACAAGCCACCATTGTTAAAGCCCTCAATCTTTCCCTCAAAGACGACACCACTTTCCTTGTAAGTCCTTGCTGCCCTCCAATCAGCAGACCTCTACTTCTTCACAGAAAATTAATATGAGATTACATTTATGTATTGCTGTTTAGCAACAAAAACAGATTTTCCAATCTGATGAATGCAAAATATCAAATGGTGAAGTATGTAAACGATTTAAAATTTCTGAAATTAAGCCCAAAGTTTATGAAGCATCATGAGAAAGAGGAAATGAAAACTCATTCATTCATTCTTGTAGTTCAATGAGGGAGAAGACACATGTTGATAGGAAACAGCCATGAACATGTTACAGAGTGAATATAACAAATCTGCAAGGGGAACACATTGGATTTGCAGTTTACGTGGTCCTCAAAGAGCACATAGGGGAAGCGACTAGTAACTAGAAGGAAATAGTAAATATTTGTAAAGACAATATTTTGGACTGCTTATTTAAATTGTTTACTAGGTGTTCAATGTCATGGAGATAAGGGTACATCTTGAAGTAAATGCCACATCAGAACAAGCACCATAACAGGAAAATTTAAGAGGGAAGCAGCTAAAAAAAAGTGAAGAAAAGTTCTACCGTATTAGAAATGAAAAGACACGTAAGTTGCTAAGAGCAGTTGATGAATTCATTTGGAGGTTGTAGTGCAATAACTTTTAGATTTAAATCTTCTTGGTTCATAATAAATGTTGACTTCCAAAACTTAGTGCCTAGATAGAGAAGAAAAGATTGGTGAAGAATTTATATGAGCAAATAAAGAAGGATTATCAAGATTTGGAAATGGCAGTGATATATAATTTCTACACTTTAGACAATTATCTGGTATATATGAAGATTGTATTGTTTCCATGAAAAGCAAGTCAAAAAAAATTTCTAGTGTTCTTACTATGTAGTAATTGTTAGGTTCGAAATTAAAAAAGAAAGATATTTAGGCTAACAGAGATGAATTATGAGAAGATTACTTATCTCACAATTTTAGAAACTTTACAATTCTCTCATATCAGAACATGTTTTATGAAAAGTAACATTGGTTTCTTGACATTCTGATCTGCACATAGAACATAACCTGAGGCTTTAGTCTTGGATGAAGAGCATCTAGTCTTTCTTCATCTTCACCAGTCAACTTCTAAAGGAATGATGCTTTTGTTACTATTTGAAGAGCATCTACTCTCTTACTTTATCTTTTCCTGGTCAACTGCCCAAATTATTTCTTGATTAATGATGCTTTTTTATTGTAATCTCCCCAGTTAAAGATGCCTACCAAGGAAGAGAAGAAGAAAACTCTAGCAAACAAAAAATGGTGATCTCAAAGGATTGCATGTCAACAAAGAAGGGTCCAAAAATAACACCCCATCAAAGAGGAGGTAGGGATAGGCTAAAACAGAGCCAAACAGGCATATCCGACAAGACATAGCCAGTCAGGTCTTCCGACCATTTACTACAAGTTTGAGTTGCTAGACTTAAGCCATTGATTGGATGCCCCTTCAATATACATATATGTGTGTGTGTGTATGTATATATATATGTATATGTGTGTATGTATATATATATATATATATATATATATAGAGAGAGAGAGAGAGAGAGAGAGATTTGTGTCATTCTGGAGCCTCGAATCCTTCCCACTCAAATATAACCCTACGACATTCAAATGCAAGATCTATTCCGTTGAAGTTGATCTATATTATTTCAAGTAACTATAAATCAAAATTCATGTATTTTGAATACTTTTTTCCCATCTATCAAGTAGGCGCAAAATGAACAGCTGAAAATAGCATATTACTTAGATCTACATCTTTAGACATACAAATTCCCGATCCGACCATTTAACCATGATCTAAATACTTAAAAACCCTCGCACACTATTTTTTGTTAGATTTCAAATATTCTACCCGTTAAACTAACCAACTCACTATTTTCGGCCGTCCATTTTGCTAGACTTGTATCATTCCGGAAGGATTGAGGCCGAATCTTTCTCATTCAAATACAATCCTACAACATCCGAATGCAATATCCATTATGTTGAAGTTGATCTATATTATTTCAAGTAACTAAAAATCAAAAATCATGTATTTTGAATATCTTTTGCCCATCCATCAAGTAGGCGCAAAATGGATGGTCGAAAATAGCACGTTGTTTAGATTTACGTCTTTAGACATACAAATTTTTTATCTAACCATTTCATCATCATTTAAACAGTTAAAACCCCTCACACACCAATTTTGTCAGATATCAAATATTCTACAGTGTTAAACTAACGAACTCACTATTTCGGCCGTCGATTTTTTTCCTACTTGATGGATGGGAAAAGAGTATGCAAAATACATGATTTTTTATTATTAGTTACTTGAAATAATGTAGATCAACTTTAATGGAGTAGAACTTGCATTCGTATGTCGTAGGGTTGTATTGAGTGAGAGGATTCGGCCTCGAATCCTTCCGGAATGACACAAGTCTATCTCTTTCTATATATGTGTATGTGTGTGCGCGCGCGCCCCTAAGAGCTTGAGTTGCTAAACTTAAGCCATTGATCAGCCAATGATCAGATGCCCCCTTCAACTAGTTCACACACAAAGATAGAGTTAGACTAGGCTCCTCCCGAGAGGATTTGGAACCAAATTCTACCTATTGAAATTAGATGATAAGAGTATAAGACATCTAATTTGAAGATCCATTCTGTTGAAGTTTATCTATATTATTTGAAGTGTTTATAAACCAAAATTTAAACTATTTTGAATTTTCTTACACATGAATCGAGTAGCCCTCAAATGAATAGCCAAAAGTAGTGAGTTATTTAGTTTTATGGTCTATAATGTTTCAAACCCCACAAAAATTGGTGTCCTAGGGTGTTAATGTATTTAAATCATGAATCAAGAGTTGGATTTTCAATTTGTACTCTCTAATCCAAAACTCTTCACTTTTAATCGTATATTTTTAAGTCACTTGATGCATATGTTAGAAATCATGAAAATATTTTATTATAATTGCATAATATATATACTTTCCAAGTGATAGGATCTATGCTCAAATCCTATTGGTAGGATCCTAGTCAAATTATATATATATGAGAAGAAATGGGAGGTCAGTGGCAATAAGAGAAAATTTCTTCCTATGGTGAACTTAAAATTCAGTTTTTACACCATAATTGGGTGTGTGAGTCTTTACCTCTCACGATCAATCTATATACACACACGTGTGTGTGTGTGTGTATAGATGCCTTCTAAAAGAACTCAGATGGCGCATCAAAACTCCACTCTAACTATGATTGTTCATGATTGACCGCTTATTATGATCTTCATGTCCTAAGATGTATACAGATGAAAAATCATGTGGTTTGATTTCGTTTAATCACGTATCAAATGATTAAAAAACTAACAATTGTTGAGCAATAAAAAAAAATGAAACCATTAGATCAACTAAACATAGTCCAAACCATATGATTTTTTATTTGTATATGTTTTAGGATATGAAGATCATAATAAACGATCGGATCGTGAAACATTAATAGGTATATTGAAATTTTGATGTGAGATTATATATTGTAGTAACCCATAACTGAATTGGAAGCAATGCAAATAAAAATTACATATTTTAGATTTTAGGCTACTTTTGTAAATTGAATTGTTGTGGGATATTCCCCCACAAGCCTCTCCAAGTCTATAAATAGGACTCCAAGGCAGTTCATTCCCTTCACACCAAAGCTAGAGTGAAAGGAGAGTGGGAGAAGATGAGGAACCTTATTAATCCTCTACCTCTCCTTTCTAATTTAAATGTTTGTTTATTTAGGAATTAGGATAACCTAATTCAACCAACCAAACTTTGGATCAAATCTAAGTTTCTGGAGATTATTGGCCACCGGAGGTTGCGACCGGTCGTCGACGCCCTCCCACGACCGAAGGCGGCCGTGGGAACGGTTGCTGTAGCTGCCCAAACCTAAGAAGCTATGGGTTTGCATTTTGCTGTTGATGGAGTAGTAATGGGGAAGATGATGGGAATTTTCCACCAGCCCCCTGTACAACACAACAACTAAGCCCCCTGTAATGTCAGAAATTTATTTTAAAGCCAAGTTTTGTCCCAGAAATTACTTTTAACCCCCTTAGACCCACCAGATTTAAAGTAAATTTACTAATGATCCCTGATGTGTATAGTTGTGCAGATCCAGCCCATGGATCATGTTGGATCAATATTTTAATATTTACAGAAAATCCTAGACTTTTGAAATTTTGCCCTTTTTTTGGCCATAAACTTTATAAAAATTCCTAAAACTTCTATAAAAGCATCCAAAAATAGTAGAGACTATTTGAAGTGTGTTTAAAGTATTTGTAGATGAGTTTATAACCCAAGTGACTAGTTGGGCTTGTTGATAAGATATAAAATTTCAAGGAATGATGATACGTATTGTTTGTTATCGGGATCCTTCAAGTAGAAATTGAGCATCATCTTGTGAACCACAGTTGAGGCTTTTGATCAAGTCTCTTTGTAAGTGCATTTTGGTATGGAATTATGATATGGCATTTATGAGTTTTATGCATATAGATTGGTATGTTATGTTACACGTGCATTTTGGTCACAAAAGCATCTAAGTATATATGAACACATGTATTTAATTGATCCATGTTGAATAACCGTGATTTGAACATATTGAATAGTATTTCTTCACATGCGAGTTATGAATAAACTACATGCATGGTGAGAAATGATTACCTTACGAAAATTATATATGTGCCTGGCATGTTGGTCTTTGGACACGATTCATATATGTCTCATATAGGAATATATTAAGATGCACATGCGTCGGTGAGACTATTGATTACTAGTGCATTGATATGCATGTTTTTCATGTGATATGAATGTGTTTGGACACTTTCTTGGTTATGAATGAGCCCATGGTTGCATTGCATCTTTCTTAGATATATTGGTATACATCGAGATTAAGTCATGCCAGATCTCAATATGTCTCCTCCATGAGGGTGTTTGATCTACGCAGGCCTTGATTAAGGCATCCCGGCCACGGGCGATAATAACGATGAGACCCAAGTCAACTATGGTGTGAAGTGTTGACCGCATTGAGACATGGCCTATCTAATTTCACTGATTTCACGAAGTCTTGTTTGAGCACAATATCTCATTTCATAGGTGCATCATTTGATTAAAGAATTCCCTATTTCTATAATTCTATTATCATATGTTTCATTGCATGTCATTTAAACATAAATTTTATAGTATAGTTCAGTCACTTGTTGAGTGTCAAGCTCACCCCAATAATTTTAGATTCGTCTAGTCCAAGTTCTAACAAGTTCGCTACTAGGATTTTGTGAGTTGTGGAGCATGTGGGAGGATAACTCGTGGTAGTGAACAATTTAGTATTAGACTTAATATATATGTTATCTTTTGATATTTGAATTAGACTCGGATTATTCTACAAGTAGATGGTTAAGTGGATGTAGGGTATTTTGGAGTCAACTCTTAACTCATAGATTGTATTCTTATATATATATATACACACACACACACACATACATATATACATATACATATATATATATATATATATATATATATATATATATATATATATATATATATATATATATGAGTTCGGTTACATACACATAGGGAGTAAATAACCTAATTACACACAATACTCTTCACTCTTGAATTTGCATGGAGATGTGTGCTCAATAAATTTAAAAGGTTAAACTAACTTTGTAGGACCACATGCTCCTCAATAACTTTTGTATACAATTATATGCACGCATCTCCATGCAAATTCAATAGTAGAGAGTGGTGTGTGTAATTAAGTAATTTACTCCCCATGTGTAATGTGATCGAACCATATATATATATATATATATATATATATATATATATATATATATATATATATATATATATATATATATATATATATATAGAAGACCTTTTGGCTATGAAAGCTATTTCTGTTATACCATTGGCAATTATGAGCATGAATTATTTTAGGCTTCACAATTCTCTTGTTTGAAGAGTTATGGCCACCCGTTATTAGGCCCTATTATCTAAGGTTGAGATACTAACTGGTGTTGTGTGTGTATGTGTGCGTGTATACGTGTGTGTGTGTCTATATATCTGTGTGTGTGTGTGTCATTACGAAAGAATTCGAGGCAGAATCATTTCCACTCAAATATAACCCTACAATATCTGAATGCAAGATCCATTCCATTGAAGTTAATCTACATTATTTCAAGTAACTAAAAATCAAAAATCATGTATTTTGAATATTTTTTACCCATTCACAAGTAGGCGCAAAATGGACGACAAAAAATAGCATATTGCTTAAATCTACGTCTTTAAACATACAAAATCTCGATTCGACCATTTCATCATGATCTAAACACTTAAAAAAGCCTTGCATACCAAATTTTGTTAGATTTCAATATTCTATACTGTTAAACTAACCAATTCACTATTTCGGCCGTCCATTTGGCACCTACTTGATATATGGGCAAAAAGTATTCAAAATACATGATTTTTTATTTTTAGTTACTTGAAATAATATAAATTAACCTCAAATGAAGTGGATCTTGCATTCAAATATCGTGGGGTTGTATTTAAGTGGGAAGGATTCGGCTTTGAATCCTACCGAAATGACACAACTATATATATGAGATAGATTTGGGTACATGCGGAAGGATTCGAGCCAAATCTTTTCGCTCACAACATTCGAATACAAGATCCACTCTGTTGAAGCTGATCTACATTGTCTAAAGTAACTAAAAACTAAAAATCGAATGTTTTGAATACTTTTTACCCAAATAGGCGCAACATGGACAACCGAAAATAGCATTTTACTTAGAATCTATGACTTTAGACATAAATTCTCGATCCGACCATTTGATCATGATCTAAACATTTAAAAAAAATCCCGCACACCATTTTTCTTAGGTTTCAAATAGTATACACCATTAAACTAACAAACTCACTATTTCGGTTGTTCATTTTGCGCCAACTTAGTTGATGGGCAAAAACTATTCAAAACACTTAATTTTTTATTTTAAGTTACTTTAAATAATGTAGGTCAACTTCTACGAAGTGCATCTCATATTTGAATATCGTGGGATTAAGTTTGAGTATGAAGGATTTGGTCTCGATCCATATGTATCCAGGTCTATTTATATCTATGTGTGTGTAGTGCCGGTTAGTCCAGGCAGTCAAAAAGAATCCAGTTTGAGTTCATAATGAGTTTGAGGGATTTAATTCCAAATTGGTTGATTTGTAAGAGAGAGAAAGATAAGGAAGTGTACTTTCTAAGTGAAGGTGAATAAAGTGTATCTTCCACAATATCATATCCACAGAAAGAATAGTGAGCACAGGGAGATCCCCATTGTGCATTAAAAATCTCGATTCCACGCAACTTTTTATCTAATTTCTAGTTGATTGGAGGGAATAATTGCCAAATTCTATATTATTGGTATTATTAGAACCATATTCCTTCTCTCATGGATCATGGTGTGGATACACTACCTTCATAGTGCAGTTTTTTAACATATGTAAGATCTCTCTCCACTAAGATTGAGATAGTGCACGCTTAACTCGTGTCACACATGCAAAGAGTATGAGCAAACAACGATCTGAATCAAAGAAGTATGAGTAAATAGCAATCTGAATCAAAGATAAGGTAAGGACGGGAAGGAGGTGGAGAGAAATAAATGGCCCCAAAAAAATCATTGTACATGAAGGCGAAACACAAAAGGTACATGCAGAAAGTGCTTGACACTCGCAAAGCAATGTTGATTGAATGAAATATTCAGCACCTAGAGCCCTCCAGAGCCCCTAGATGTCTCCATAAATATGCTAGCCACAACAGTAAGGTCAAGATCAAATATCATTGCAACCATTATGATGCCACACAAGGAGAGCTTGTAACACACCGCAAGAGATGGATTAGTGGCCTACTACCAAGATGAGAGGCATTATGGAGCGGGAACAAAGAAGTACATTCTTCTAAAATAGCAGCTGACCATAGTTAATGAGACTGAACCAGTGTTCTAAAAATCGGTTTCATTATTCGTGTTGTCCAACACTGAATAATGATTAATCGGATTAATCGGGGATTAATCTTTTTTGAATTTTTTAATATATTTAATTATATTTATACACAACTACATATGAATATGAAAAACACCTAGAGGGGGGTGAATAGGTTTTTGTGCTAATCAAATGCACTTTTAAAACTAGTTAAGATGTATTGTGCAAGCGGTCACTCAAAATAAGAAATTGAAGCCGAATTCCCGGTGAAGGGCTCTAGAACTTCTCCTCTTTGATTCCTCTAGATGATGAGCTGAGGTGTTTAATTGCTTCCTTGTTGATATGAGTATAGACCGAAAATGCAAGAAGATGAAATGAATGCAATATTGAAAAACAAGACAAATAGTATCACAAGTATAAGAATGTAAAGCAACAAAGAGTAAGAAGAAATCAATTGCAAACACATGAGAATTTGTTTTGAGGTTCGAGCCACTGCTCTACGTCCCCGCCTTCACCACTATGAAGGATTTTTACTATATCCATGAAGGGAACTTCTACAAAGGACCCTTACACCAAAAAGATTACAACTTGGTCTACTCAAGACCGGAGTACCCAACTCCAACAACTCTATCCTCCACACAAGAGAAACCACAAGCCAATAGATTACAAGGCACTTGGTGATTTAGTAAGACCACAAACACTCTTTTACAACTTCTTATAGAGTGGAATATGATTTTAAGCTCAAGAAGCTAAGTGAGGGAAGAAAATCAGTTGAAGAGATTTAGAAGACTTAAAAATCAACTGAAAAAACTTTTGAAAAAGAACTTTGAAATGGAAAACAATGAAACACTTCTCTCTTGAAAACTCTTGAAAACTTGGAATTTTCTTGTTGAAAACCAAAACCCATGCCCTCTATTTATAGGCAAAGGATGAATATCATTCAAGAGTGAAGTCAGGTGATTTTGCGGTGAGTTTGACCTCTTGGAAACAGAAAATGACCATTGGAACTTATTAAAATCAAAACAAATTCAAAATGTAGCCGTTATGCCAACCTGGACGACTGCCGGTCGACCGGCACGTCACTTTAACATATAGCCGTTGGCCCCGGTCGACCGCAGGTCATTTTAAAAAGAAAGTTTTGAACTGTCGGTGGACCGGGCTAGTCGACCGACACAATCAGAGAGTAAGGCCCTTTCAGTTGGTGGTCGATCACAGGGGTTGACGGTCGACCGACCCGGTCGACCGACAAACGTTCACAAACGTGCACGCCCACAGCCAAAAGGCCTGGTCGACTAACCAGTCAACCGTTTTGGCCTGAAACAGCTGCGGTCGACCGCCTGGTCGACTGTTATGGCCTGAAATAGATTTTAAATAGATTTTTTTAACTTTAAAATATTTTTAAAATATTTTGTATTGGTTTGAGGATTATGTAGCATAGTATAGGAGATAAAATACATGTTCTAAACTTGATATAAAAATTTGAAAAATTATGAAACATGTATTAATACCAAACATGCAACAAAACCAATATTACCCAAAACTTGTATTTTTGAAAAGTGTATTTTTGTGTGTGTAACTTCTTGAGCACTTCTATCATATTCGTACTCTTTAACATACTAAAATCTTATAAGGGTCTAGGTGACTACAAGATCTTCAATCGGGCTTCTCCATTTGCATTGTTTGAGTATACTGAGTTTGATCCTGTATTTGAGTCTTCTTGAGTCTATAACACCTTCCTTTAGAGTAAGAAACCTCTTGAATCCTTAGAATCCTGAAATAATCGTAAACACTTAAACTTGATTAGGACAAATAACTATATATTTTTTGTTGTCATCAAAACCATAGAACTGGGTGATTGTAACCTTAGGCCAACAGAATATATACAGTTAATTGTTGAAAATATCTAAATATTATACAAGACAATATCTAGATGTGAAATTATAAACCATGATATGATGAACAACAAGACAATATAAATAAATAGTAAAAAAGAAGTAAGAGAACTTGTCTCTTCGCATTAGTAATCCAAGAATTTAAATTTTGCAATATAAATATAAATCAAAGAACTTACCTGCAAAATAAGATAAATAAAAAAAACTAGTCAATTTATCAATCAAAATAATGAGCTTTAAAGAATGATGGAGAAAGATTGCTAAATAAGTTAATTTGAAAATTAATTAAAAATATAAAAACATAAGTATCACTTTATACAAAATATACAATAATAAAATATCATAATTCATCTACTATTTAATAAATAACAGTTCATCTACTATTTAATAAAATATCATTATTAAATCATCAACATCGCAACATAAACTACTTAGTGATCCGACACACACAAAGTGATAAGTTTTTCAAATAAAAAACATATGAAATGTCTAAATGATTAATCGGGGATTAATCCGATTAATCAGGGATTAATCGAGCATTAATCGGGGATTAATCGTTTTGGATCCGCTTAATTACCCGAGCGTATAATCAGAGCGATTAATGTAATATTAAACGGGCTGCCACCGAATAGGATTAATCGGCCGATTAATCCGATTTTTAGAACAGTGGACTGAACTCTGTCAAAACAAAGCATTGTTAACCCAGGATGATCTCTCACTGATATCAGGAGATTCAGGACCTTATGACCCAAGAAACCACCATAACCGATCGACCAGATCCCTAATTGATCGACCATTTTGTGATTGCCAACTGATCAATTATACTGAGAAAAAACAGCATTTGATCATACACTCAAAGAGAAGTATTTATATTGTTTTGTAGGATACACTGACTAGACTAAAAGCGTTCGTCCACCCAGACAAACCAGAATTCCAATTTGAGTGGGATTCTTACTAAAAATTTTGGAGATTTTAATGGCCAACTTTTTCGGAGATATTTTAATGGAATTGTAATCATTTAATTGTAAATTCCTTGTCTGGTAGGGAAAGGAGTAACCTCCACCTAGAAATAGAAGAGAGCTCTTGTTGCAAAAATTTGATCCAATTAGTAAGCAAGTAAATATTTAAAGAGTGGATCTTATGAGATGATTCGAAGATATCTACCCCTGAAACCCAAGAAGTAAGAACTACCCACTATACCGTGATAAATTCCAGAGTAGGAAAAAAAATCATGCACACTAGAGAAATCCTGGGAGATGTAGAAAACAAAAAACTTAAAGCAAAAGAGCCTTGGTACTTTCTAAGAGAGAGGTGAGGAGTGGGAGAAAACAGAAAGCATCTTTCGCTCATTGTGATCATTAAATTATTGAAAAAAAGTTTGATACAGAGAAAGACATCAAGGGGATTTTCACCCTCCAAAAGATATTAAATTTTGTCAATTTGCCCTTAGTTCTATGTTCACACACAAAGATAGAGAGAGATATTCCACAAGAAGCAAATATGAGATCCTTGTGGCATCTCAATCTCCAAGATTTCCAAACCACTAAGCCAATAATAATGCAACAAAGCCTATATATAAAATACATCCATCGGCTGGTCTTATAGCCATGTTATAGAATTTACCCTTCAATTTCACGGGCATCCACGATCACATACTAATCCATGAACACTTTGTTAGATTTAATAATTATTCAACACAAGATCCACACATAAACTCAAAGTCTCTTTATCAAGATCAAAAAGAATGAAAGTTTAGGCATACCTGATTCCATCACGAAAGGGATGCTGAAGGTTGCACAATCTCGAGGACGTCAGAGTTGAGGGACAAGATTCTTCTCTCCAGCCATCAAGTTCTCTTCTTGATCCTTAGAGGAGATGAGAGACCTCAAAGAGAGAGAGATTAGATCATAATGGTGGAGAGGGAATCCAATCTATGATATTCATATGCTCAAGGCAATTTTAATTCAACTCATCATAAATCTAAGCCCTTGATTAATATCACGCGTTCCACACGTATAGATGAGATCCACATTATAAATTTATTTACACCAATGGCTAAGTGTAATTGAAACGAGTCTAGACTCAAACCATTAGGATTGATCAATTCTTTATTGGGTCAAACAACATAGGCTAATATAGACGTGTGTATAAATCCAATTAGACTTGTGTGTGCTCAAATTAATTTAGACTCTAATCCAAATAAGTTTAACAATTTCTCAGTTGGGCCAAACAAGTCATACTGGAAGGATATTATACACAACTTTATAATACCAAAACTTTAACCGTCAATAAACTACGTTTCATAATAATCTGATCCACTAAGTGCCCTGCCACCGAACATAATGATCATTACTTTCTGTATAATCGAAATAGGACCTTTCACATCACAAGTTTCAGAACCCTTAATGACATAAATCAAATATGGGCGTGTGGCATGAAAAATATCCTCTGATCAAATAAGGTATAATTCCAACTAATTTCTACTTAATCACTCTAACGAGTCTAATCTTATAACCCCAACGAGTCTAATTTTATGACTCTAACGAGTTTAACAGTATAACTCCAACGAGCCTAACTGCTAATTTAACAAACTCAAATGCGCAAAAGTAGACTTTAGGAAAAGCAATTTAACTTTATTTATTAGAATCAACAAACATAAATAAAGTGCACTTAGAAATAATATCTGTTATATGAAATTATTCACTCCCACTAAACCAGATTATCATCATGACTAGCTATCCTCATATGAGCAACATACTCTAAAAAGACTTCAGATGAAAGTCCTTTAATGAGTGGATCTGTAATATTAAGAATAGTACTAATACAATCAACAGACACAATGTGATTTTGGACTTTTTCTTGATGACAAGAAACTTGATGTCGATATGCTTTGACTTTGCTAAACTCTTGTCACTATTACAATAAAACTCTATAACTCTTATTGTCATAGCAGAGCTGTAATGGCCTCTCGACTAAATCTACCGCCTTCATACAATCAGAAAAATGTAACCACTTCATATTTTGATACATCCAGTATAATTTGAATCTGTGTATCTGATCAGCTGTAACTGATCAAATTTTATATAGTCTTCTATAGATATCGCATAACCTTCTTGTCAGTCTTCCAATGATCAAGTATCTGTCAAGTTTTTCAATGGTATATGCTATGTCTGGACGGGTTCAAACTTGAGCATGCATCAGACTTTCAACTGCCGATGCATATGGAATGTCTTTCATTTGCTCTTTATGTATGTCATTCTTGGGATATTGGAATAGACTCAACTTATCTCCCCTAAAGCAATTTTTCATGCCACATCTATCTAACACCTTATCGATATAGGCCTTTTGTGATAAACCTAATATTCTATGTGTCTTGTCACATTGAAATTGAATGCCCAACACAAAAGAAGCTTCTTCAAGATCTTTCATCTTAAAGTTCTTTGAGAAAACTCTTGGTCTCAATTAGGAGAGCCATGTCGTTATTTGCTAGTAGAATGCCATCTACCTATAACACAAGAAATATAAGTTTACTACTTTTAAATGTATGGTAAATGCATTGATCAAGTATATTTTTTTAAAACCAAAATCGGATATTAGTTGATCAAATTTCAAATACCATTGACAGGATGCTTTTTTAGACCATAAATAAATTTCTTTAATTTGTAAACCAAATGTGAACCTTTGACTTCAAAAAACTGTCTGGTTGCACCATATAGATTTTTTCTTCAATTTCACCATTAAGAAAAACAGCCTTAACATCCATTTAGTATAACTTCAAGTCGAAATGAACCAATAGTGTCATGATAATTCTAAAAGAATTCTTCATGAAAAATAGAGAGAAAGTCTCCTATAACCAATGCCCTCTCTTTAAGTGAATCCCTTTGCGACAAGGCGTGTCTTATACCTTTTGACATCGCCTTTTGAATCATGCTTGGTTTTGAACACCTATTTATAAATAATCGGTTTCTTTCTTTTAGACAACTCTACTAAATCTCAAACATTATTGTCCTTCATGGATTTTAACTCATCTTTCATGGCATTTGACCATTTAGTGGAATGAATGTTGAGTTTGGCCTCATTCAATAATGTGGGTTCCTACTCTAACCCTATATCAAACTCATGCTCTTAGAGATTAACTACATAGTCATTTGCAATGATTGATCTCCTCCCCTAGTTGATCTCCTGGCACTTGTAATTGAGAATTTTCAGGTTCTATCTCATCAGCAGGATCTATTCAGCATGAACTGTATCTACCTTGTAAGGGTACAACTGTATTTTCATGCTGGAGTGGAACAACTACTTCATCTTCGGGAACAGTTGTCATGGGTATAACAATATGTTCTTTCTCAAATATGAAATCGTATATAGTTGACTCCCACTATTCTGAATATCCTCAAAACATTAACATAATCCGTCTCTACTATGTTCTTAGTGGAGGGACAGTAAAACCTAAAGCCTCTAGACCTTCCAGAATACCCTACGAAGAAACAGGTAATTGCCATTGAGTCCGGCTTCTTCTCATGTGGCATATAAGGCTGAGCTTCAGCTGGACAACCTCAAACATGAAGATGTGCTGGGAGTTTTTTTTCAGTTTATAACTCATATGGGGTTTTAGTTACTGTTTTATCAAGTACTATATTAAGGAGGTAGATTGTCGTATTTAAGGCTTCACTTCATAATGACTCTGTTAGGGTAGTGTGAGCTATCATATTCATAATCATGTCCTTTAGTGTGTGGTTTCGTCTTTCAACGACACCATTCTGACGAGGTGTCCCTGACATGGTATACTGAACGACAATGTCACACTCTTTCAGAAAAATAGCAAAAGATCTTGGACATCTACCCAATCTGTCGTATATGGCATAGTATTTATCACCACGATCAATCTAACGCTTTAACTTTTCTATTTAGTTAATTTTCAACTTCAGTCATATAGATACCTATAACGAGAGTAATCGTCCGTGAAAGTAATGAAATGTCTATGACCATTCCAAGAAGCTGTAGGGAATGGACCACAGATGTCTGTATTCATCAAATCTAAGACTCATGAACTCTGTCTAACACCAAACTTTCTAATGTTTCTTTTATTAATATTTGCTTGGTGCCTAGGCTATTGACATACAAAGATTCAATATGACGCAAGAAGTTTCAATTATATAACCATCAATCAGAATTCTAGTACTAACAACTTTAGATTTGAAAAGTAAACTAACCATTTCATTACCAAAAGTGACAGTAAAATCATATCTGTCTAACAATGAAGTAAAAATAAGATTTCGCCTAAAAGGATGGTACATATAAAGTCTCATCCAAATCGAAAACAAGAAATCAGAATCTAATCTAAGCCTATAAACTCCAATAGCTTTAACTGCAGCTTTATTTTCATCCACATGTATATGTATCGCTCAGCCGATCTGGGTCTCCTTTGGATTTGAAAGTTTCGCATTGGATCGCTTATGTGAATTATCTATCCACCATGTATGAAGTGACATTAAAGCTAAATTAATTTCAAAACAAACATAAATATGAGATATACCCTTTTTAATTAGTCATTTATGATGTTTTATGCAATCCTGCTTGAGGTGACCTGCTTTCTTGCAGAAGAAACATGTAATGATCTTAGGCTTCTACTCATGCACTTTTACCACTGTAGGATTAGCAACTGTAGTAGTATTTATATTCATCCCTTTAGTTACACTTTTCTTTTTTCTTATTAGAAGTGTTATCTTGAATGCTAAGTGAGCATTTTCAGTCTTTTCTTATTTCAATCTCTTCTTCCCAAACACAGTGACTAATGAGCTCAGTGAGACTTCACTTTTCCCTTTGAGCATTATAAATTATCTTGAAAAGAGTTATATTTTATAAGAAAAGAGATTAGAATGAAGTGCGCTAGAATCTCTTCAGAGAGTTCCAATTTCAGTGTATTTAGTTTAGAAACAAGATTGGACATTTCTATAATGTACTCCATTATGTTTTCTTTGCTGTTGTGGCGCATATTTATCAGCTTGCTAAGATGCGTGCTGGCCTCAACTTTATCCGATTTAATAAACTGGTCGACTACTTCAGCTGAAAAATTCTTAGCACTGACTTTATCAGACATAAACCCCTAATAGTTATAGGAATGAAATATTTTATGAACAGTGGACACATCCTATTGGATCTCTCTCATTTATCATAGTTGGTATTTTCTTTAAATGAACTTTTATTAGTGATAGTAGGAGTCCATCAGTCCTTAAGGTGTAGTCAGTCCATGAATTCAAGAACGATCTTTTACGTGATTTTACCAGTTCTTAAATTTTGTACCATTCAATTTAGACTAATAAGCCTACAATTTCTCATCAATTTAGCAAAAATATTGCATATAATAAAATTCTACTATAATAGCCATAAAAATTAAATTTTAAAAAATGCAATCAGTTTAACCAATAGAGCTGTCGGCAAAACTTTCAGAATAAGTTGTGTCTTTTTATGCCAACACTGTATCGACTGAATATAGATACCCTAAAGTGTAGGCCCTATGTAAGAAGATAATTTTTCTATGGGCCGACTGTTCCTTTAAAGGATTGGTCCCAAAGTTTAAATTATCTACATCAACTAAATAATATATGCGATGACCCGGCCATAATGACAACATTTCTTAGAGCCCATTGTCACACGCATAGACCACACAAATCTACGCATCTGGATTCTTATTCCGCCATCAGACTAGTTGATGAGAATAATGCAATATGAGTCTATAGTTGTGGCAACCTTCTTTTGAGCCGATAACTACACATCAAAGATTCTCCCAGTTACATTACATACATCAAGTATCTGACGTCGTACATAATTCGGCCAAACAATAGTCTTTCTTTGGGCCAGCTATTGTTCGCATGAACTATATACGCAATTAATAAGCTCTTTTATAATTTTTTTAACTTGAACATGTATATATCTTTATATGTGTGTTATCTACTGTAGTAAATATCAATATTCATCATGCTAGAACAATATAAGCAATATAATAAATATTAAAGAAGTGAAAGCATGTAAGGATACATATAATCATAGTAAACGTACACTTCAATGCCTACTTTATGTCAACTAATTATTATTTTGTCGTGTCTAATGCTTGTCAAGAGCTTCAAAACGGCTACTTACACACTTAAAATAGAGGTTGAATGAGCCCGTAACGGCTAATTGAAGTTTCTATTGACAAAACGATTCTGCAGTGCTTATCAGGCCTATTCAGACCCGACCCGCAATGGTTAAATTATGAGTTTCCTTAATGAGTTGACTTTAATAAACTAAATAAAACCCTATTAACTTAATGTGAGATTAATTGGAATTACGTTTGTTTATTTGATTAGAATTCTACCCCAAAATTTTCTTAAGATACTAGAATTCTATCTCAACCCTAAAACATAAATCAATCTCAACAATCTCAATTAAAATTTAATATGAGATTGATAAGGATCAAATCTTTATGAGATTAAAATCATAATCCTAACCGTAATCAAACTCAATCAATTTCAAAATTAATTAGGAAACCCAAAAATAATTAACCTCTTTTTTTAAAATATGGTTTGCCACAGTAGCCATTAGCCCATGGTGGCTAATGGTTGTTGCATGCCAGCAGAAGCGGGGTTGCATGCATGCATGTGTCCAAGAATGCTTGCAAAAAGGGGGGGAAAAAGAAAAATTGAGGCCCGCATGCATGCAACCTTGTTGCATGCATGCGGCCAGTAGAGAAACTCTTTTTTATAATTTCTGTTTTAGTTTAAAAAACAGAATTAAAAACTCATTTTTATAATTTTTGTTTTAGTTTAAAAAATAGAATTAAAAAATATTAACACACAGAATAATTCAAAAATATATACAACATTCAATATAATAATCTCAATTTAATTCAATTATTTGAGACACAAAAAATAATTTTTTATTGAATTAAATAAAGAGATCGACTTTAATTTTAACAGATCAAGATCAAAAAAATTCTGTAGATCCCGATGATCCAATAAAGTGGAGGCTCTGATACCAATTGTTAAATCTAATAATTATTCAAAACAAGATCCACGCATAAACTAAAAGCATCTTTATCAAGATCAAAGGGAAGAAGGGTTTAGGCAATATCGGATTCCATCACGAAAGGGATGCCGAAGGTTGCACGATCTCGAGGACGCCGGAGTTGAGGGAGGGGATTCTTCTCTCCAGTCACCAAGTTCTCTTCTTGATCTTTAGAGGAGATAATAGGCCTCCAAGAAAGAGATTAGGTCATGATAGTGGAGAGTTAATTCAATCCATAATATTTATAGGCTCAAGGCAATCCTAGTTCAACTCATCATAGATCTAGGCCCTTGATAAATATCACACGTTCCACACGTGTAGATCAGATCCACATTATAGATTTATTTGCACCAATGGCTAAGTGTAATTGAAATGAGCTTAGACTCAAACCATCAGGCTTGATCAATTCTTTATTGGATCAAACAACATAGGCTTATAGAGACGGGTGTATAAATTCAATTAAACTTGTGTGGGCCCAAATCAATTTAGACTCTGATCCAAATAAGTCTAACACACTTCCCCACCGCTTTGGTGCTATAAATCACATTCTCTTTAAGATATCTCCCGATTACCTGAATTATTAATCCTAAGTAGAAAAAATGGTCACCGTCAAGTATCTCCAAGCCACCAATATGCACGATACATTCATTTCTTCACTTTTGCTAAACTTACATTCCATATAATTCTTTTGATTTCAAAGGCTTCTCTCCACCTTCTATTT
This sequence comes from Agave tequilana, assembly GCA_038442645.1. Lineage (NCBI taxonomy): Eukaryota > Viridiplantae > Streptophyta > Magnoliopsida > Asparagales > Asparagaceae > Agave > Agave tequilana. The sequence continues at coordinate 62,239 of JAVJIF010005866.1, read as the reverse complement.
TTAAAATGATCCCACCTCTAGTCTTGCAACTAAAACAATATCATCTACAGAGTACACGCACCACAGGACTTCATCCTGAATAATGCCTAGTAAGTGCATCCATATCTGATGCAAAGAGATGTAAGGACATAATGCCAATCCTTGCTCTGGTCTCTCCCCCAATTAATTTTCTGTCATAAAATTATAACCTCAATTCAAGCCTACATCAAAATTACTATGATCCCGAGATGTAACTGAATCATTGTCAATGTGCCGCCATGACACCATTAGAAGATAAGCCGCCTAAGCAAACAGAATACAAGAACAGTACCTTGAGTTGGCGGGCATCGTCATCGGCGGCCTTCGGGTCCTCTTGATCGACGCTGCTGCCGGTGCCGCTCGAGGAGGGTGCGAGGTTGGCGGTGCACGTTGGGTTTCTTGAGACCAGTGCTGTGCGTCTCGTGGTGCGGTAATTAATGGAGAGAGAGGGGTTCTTGAAGGTAGACGCAGATATTGAAGTGCCATCGAGATGATGATGATGGTATATGAGAGAGGAATTGGATGAGCACACTGACCCAATCGTCGCCAACATTGCCGTGGAGAGAGAGAGAGAGAGAGAGAGAGAGAGAGAGAGCAGTTGTGGTGGAAAGGCAACGGGGTTTTGATTGATTAAAAACTGAAATTTTGAAAGATAACAAAGAGAGAATTTTGTGGAGGGATTGGGGATGATGGATGGATAGGCGTTTAACTGGCTAGGGGATCGAAGTGTCAGCTCTGGCACCCACACAACTTGGGGCCCGCAAAGCCCTGCTGCCCTGAATATGAGGTATTCGGGCTTGCGTGAGAAATCTCTCATTTTGAGCACTCTCACTCCCATCTTTGAGGGTTTGTTTGGTTATCGTAATTGATCGTAATTTATAAGTTATAATTAGTTAAAAATTTTACAGTTATAAATGAGTTACATGTATGTAAGTTTTACGGTATTTGATTAGTAATATAAAATTAAAAGTGAGAAAGTGTATTGTATTTTGCAGTGCTTAGTTGTTTTAATGTGTAAATCGTAAATGAAAAGGTTGACCACAAAATTAACTATCTGGTGATTTAAAAGTTTTAATATTGCAAATAAATGTTAAAAATAATAAATATTAAAAAATTAATATTAACATAAAAAATAATACAAATTTGCAGGACCACAAAATTAAGGGGCCGTTTGTTTCGCGTAAAACTCCGTAATTCGTAAATGACTTATTACCCAGTTACAACTACGACATTTGTTTGGACCGTAATTCGTAAAAGACTTACGTAACTCAACTAACACTCACTTGCAACCCAATTACCACTCACTTACAGCCCAGTTACAGTTAATTTTGTGGTCATACAAATTTGTAATATTTTTTATATTAATATTAAAAAAATTTAATATTTATTTGCAGTATCAAAACTTTTAAAATCACCAAATAGTTAATTTTGTGGTCAATTTTTTCACTTACGACTTATACATTACGACAACCAAACACCGTAAAGTATAATACACTTTCTCATTTTACAATTTTATATTACCAACCAAACACTATAAAATTTACATACATGTAACTCATTTACAATTGTAAAATACTTTATCAATTACAACTACAAATTACGGCTAGTTATGACAACCAAACAGACCCTAACTGTAAGTAGGCTGTAAGTGAGTGGCAGTTGGGTTGTAAGTGAGTGGAAGTTGAGTTGCGTAATTCTTTTATGAATTACGATCCAAACAAATGTCGTAGTTGCAATTAGATTGTAAGTAATTTTCGAATTACAGACTTTTGCGACTTTTATGACGAAACAAACAACCCTGTCTTTTTGTCTCTCATGACTAAGAAAATCAACAAAAACCTCAATTTTTTCTTTTTCCTTCAGTAGTTAGCCCAATACACGCACAAAAAAAAGCCTTTTATCCTCTCTTTCATCACCTTCATATCTTAACTCTAAAATGAATAAGGAAAAAAAAAAAATCAAAATTTTCATTTTTTGTTTCTCTTAACTGAGAAAACCAAAAAAAAATAATCATTTGATTATTATTCTTCTTTCTTCCTTCTCCAACTCATTTCTCTTGTATCGTGGCAAATAAGAGTTTTTGGTGGTTAGATATCAAATTTTATGTTGAGCTTACTAAAAATATCTCTTATTTCAAAGAAAATCTCAACTATATCATTGAGCACAGTTTAATAAGAGAATAAGATTTTATCTTTCAAAAGAGCCACATTATTTTTTGGAGGTTTTCACGAAATATATATTTGTCTTTGTTGAAGAATTATCTATTTTTTAGTTATGTATATTTGCCTTTCATGTATTGTTGTTTATCTTTTAGTTTAATATATATATTGTTCTCTTATAGCTTTAGACATTTATTGAAAAATTGTTTTGAGAGAGAGAGAGAGAGAGAGAGAGAGATTTTGGATGTTATTACTCCAATTGCTCCATCTAAAAATTTGATCATTTTTCAATAGATTTTCTCATATATTAATTAGCTATTTATATTTTGCTAACTAAACCTTCTGAAAAGGGAAGACAGATGACTGCGAAAGAAGGACAAAAAGCTCATATAACAAGGAGCCTAGTTTGGGTTGGGCCTAAATGGGCCATCATTCCAGCCCAACTCTAACTCTTAACTCCAAAGAATTCTACCCACGGCCCATAAAAATAGATTAACAGAAACACAGGGACTTTCCCATAATTTTCCAATCCAAATTCCCGCGAAAACCCGCGCAGTACTCAACAAACAAACCCATTCTCTTCTCTCCCCCTCCTTCCTTCCTTTCCTTCCCTTCTCTCCTTCCCTTTCGGCAAAACTCACAACAACAAAACAAATTAAAGAAGGAAAAAAACAAAGGAATCGCCTCCAAAGTTTCTCAAAGCAAAGCATCCTTGAGGACTACCTCTTTGTGTATATATAGCCAACAATTCCACTCTCTAATTCGCATCGGAAACCTCTTCTCCTCATTCCCTTCTCTCAAACAGACAAAAATGTCTTCTTCCCAAGAACAACAACACGATCAGCAAGAGCAACAACTCGCTGTCGAGAACTTCAAGTACTCCAGAAGGGTGGTCCTAAAGTCCATCCTCGGCCGCGAGGACAAAGGGCTGGGGTTGGTTGGGCAGAGGGTGGTGGTGGGTGGGTGGGTCAAGTCCAGGAGAGAGAAGAAAGAGAAGGCTCGCGTCGGTCCTTTGAAAGCGGCGGGCGGAGCAGGGACAGATGTGACTTGTTGTGAGGTTCTCTTGTCGAGAGTCCCATTTCTTCGGTCCGTTGCTAGAGTTCTCGCGAGGAGGGATGGGGCTCTTGTGGGGAAGCAGGAGCCTTCTGTGCCTTCTGTTGCTTACTTGAGGATTAACGATGGGTCTTGCGTTGCGAATCTTCAGGTTTGAGTTGTTGTTCTTGATGTGATGTTTGTGAATTTTCCTTTTGAAATGGGTTAGTAGGAAATTAAATTTAGAGGAATATTTGAGCATGAAAAAGTTTTAACAAGTTTTCTTTTGTTTAGTTTATGGAGTTGGTTTTTCTTTTCACGAAACTAATAGAGCTTGAAATCTTCTGGAAAATATTTATTCATAAAACTGTTCACAATTACTCTTGTGTAAGAGCTTGCTGGTTACGGTTGCCATTTAGCTTGTCTCCTGTGCTCTTACTGATACAGATCATCATTAATTGTTGGTGCTAGCTGATTTTCTCATTATCATCTTTGTGAGGTTTATTCTAAATTTTTAAGTACAAAGTTCATAAGTTTCTGTTATAACTTTTTTCTTCTCTTTTTTCAGTTTCTTGACAAACCTTTTGTTTGTTTTTTTTAGTTCTTAAAAATTTGAACCCCAAACCTTTGGTTGTGTTCCCTCAATGGTTTTAAGCAACTCACAAACGGGCAAAGAAATTGTGAAATATGCAATACTCGAGTATTACAATTTAAATGTTTCCATGTCGTTGGTGCTTTACTTGTTTCACACTTTCTCAAACAAAATCAGTTCCTTGCTGCTTGAAGTATATCTTAGGAAAATTGTAGCTGTATAAACTTTCATATGGGTCAGTTGAGAAGAATTTGTAACTAATGGTTCCTAAAAAAAAAAAAAAAAAAAAGTCAGTTGAGCTTGAATTGAGTTTGTTCTGACATTTTTCAGGTAGTGGTGGGCTCTTCCATGTCCCTTCTTGGCCAAGTTATGTCGATTGGGACTTCTATTGTGGTAGAAGGTGTTTTGGAGCAACCATTGGTGCACGGCAAGCACGTTGTGGAGCTCAAGGTAGAAAAGATTATACATGTCGGCGTTGTTGATCTCAAAAAATACCCACTTGCAAAGACGAGGTTAAGTTTCGAGTTTCTTAGAGTTTATCCTCATCTTCGCCCAAGAACCACGACCGTAAGTTGAATATCCAAACTTTACTTCCTTAGTTTCTCGGTAACTCACAAGATTTTCTCATGCCATAAACTCATCCAATTTTGCAGGTAGCATCTATTACTCGCATCCGAAACACCCTATCCTATGCCACTCATACATTCTTCCACAACAATGGATTCATTTATGTGCATATGCCAGTTATCACGACTGCTGATATTGGAGCCTCTAGCAAGATGTTCCAGGTAACAACTCTTCTGAGCAAATCAGAGGATTCGGGGAATTCCAGTGCATCACATGATCAGGAAGACGTTAGTCTTGAAGTCATCAAGGCTTCTATCATAGAGAAAAGCAATAGAGTTGAAGAGCTGAAGAGAAGTGACAGCAATAGAGAAGCTCTACTCGCAGCACTTCAGGATCTTCAGAAGGCTAACCAGTTGGCTCTGCAGATGGAAGAGAAACAAAAAACAACTTCATCGAGTGTCGGACAGTTGGATTACTCGAAAGATTTCTTTTCTCGACCAGCATATCTCTCAGTGTCTGCTGGACTTTACCTTGAAAGCTACGCGTGCTCCCTTAGTAGCGTTTACACATTTGGACCGATATTTCGAGCAGAAGCTTCTCAAACTGCGAAGCAATTGGCAGAAATGTGGATGGTTGAGGTTGAACTGGCATATGCAGAGTTAGAGGTTAGTTAAATTCTGTTTCTTGTAACTGTATTTAAAATGATATTTCTCATTGGCTAAATTATATTTGTAATGATGTTTTCAGGATGCGATGAATTGCGCAGAGGATTTTCTGAAATTCATCATTCACTCAGTTTTGCATGATTGTTCTGATGACGTGAAACTCATACTAAAGAGAATAGACAAGAACTGCATTGATCGACTTCAATCCATAGGCTCAGACCCTTTTGCAAGAATTACTTATTCAGAAGCTTTGGAGGTCCTGAACAAGGTAACAACAAATTCCACTTTGTTGACAAATCTGATACTCTAAGTTAGCTGAAATAATGAAAATTCGCATTTTTACAGGCAACTGATAGAACATTTGGAACAAAACTTGAGTGGGGCGTCAACCTGTCAGATGAACATGAAAGGTAAATATTCTCGAACCTCCAAATTATGTTACTTTGCTTTCCCTCTGCATATCATGCACTTATTTCTTGATTCTTGTCGATATCAGCTATTTAGCCAATGAGATCTACAAACAACCAGTTATCATATACGATTATCCCAAACAAGTCAAGCCATTTTATGTGCATGTCAAGGAGGATGGGAAAACTGCGTCTGCTTTCGATATCATTGCGCCAAAGGTAAGTTTGATATTACTATAATTTCGTTTGCTATAAATTTCAGGCCTATATGTTCAATGAGCTGAACTGCTTTCATTTACAGGTTGGAGTGCTAGTAAGGGGAAGCCGAAAGGAGGAGCATGTCGACAAGATAAGCACCAGGTTATATGAATACAGCTTTGCAAACTTGTTCAATAAGAAATTGTCTTCTAAAGATAGCGAGAGCGTCTGAAATGTTGCATATATTGACATATTTGTTGCAAAATCGTTTGCAGGATGGAGGAGCTAGGTCTGCCCCGAGAACAATACGAGTGGTATCTGGATATACGCAGGCATGGCACGGTCAAACACTCGGGTTTCAGCGTCGGATTTGAGAATGTGGTTATGTTCGCCACTGGTCTTGACGACATGAAAGATGCGATTCCATTCCCTCGATACTATGGCTCTGCGAGTACCTAAGTTTGTGCATGTTTCCTGTACATAGCTTGTTTTTAAAACAAGGCATGGTGTGAATATTTGGTTGTGTATGTGTTTGTCAACCAGTGAGGAAATTGAGAACCAATTATCCAACGTAACGGAAATGCTGATATGTACTCCAGATGCATCCTTCCTTGAGTTGTGCATATTCTGGAGTAATTTGGAAAAAGACTGGCAATGTATGTATAAATTTTCAGACATCTATGTTAGGGCTCTCTCTCTCTCACATGAGCAAAAGATCATGTTTTCGTTTTTCTTAGGTTCGTTTATCAAAAAGTGCATATCCTTTTTACCTGGAATAAGGTACATTTTAGGGCTTGTTTAGGAGAAAAAAATAATTGAAAAAACTGAGCTTGGGCTCACATTATCCATCAGCTTTCTCATGAAAAAGCAAACGATAGGGCCTACTTGTTCAGAGTTCTACCCAAAATGGGCCAAACTGGAGAGAGCTAAAATAGTGGGCGTGCATGCACTTTTTGCAAACCCCACCGAGTTTTTGGATTTTTTTTTAACAAAACGCATTTTCGGAAAATGGTGGTGTGGATCCTCTGTATCAGATTTCAAATTGATTTTCCCCCTAACAAACAACCCCTTAGCGTAAAGGTACTGAAACTCCAGATCTCTTATCACTACAAAGAGATTTTACCAATGTGTTACGTGGCACTCGCATTGAACTAATTAATTATGTCTCGGTTTCAAACTTTTCTTCTTATTATGGAGGGGAAACAGTTTTTCTGCACGCTTCAAACCTACACACGTTGTCTACACACGAGCAATACGTTTGAGTTCCAATATCAGGGGGAAAAAAAATTAATATCATTCATGGGAGTCCCCTGCAAATTTTGTGTAGAGAAGTGTGTGGAGTTGAAAACGAAGTATTTTTCATTATGAAGAGTCCTTCTCTTCGCTTGCGATCCCTCTAATCTCATGTCCTTCTAGGGCCTATGAGATTAGGGTGGCAAATGAGTAAGATTACCCTTACTGCTTTACTCTAATTTTAAGACTAAATAATGAAGAAAAGGTTTCTTTACTATTTTAGTAAGTTTTGATTAATTAGGAGTCTAATTTTAATTAATTAAGGACCCTTCACCGTCTTAATTCTAGAAAGATTCTGATTAGTTGTTGCTCCTTCTAAAGTGGGGTCAATGGTGAAATTAAAATAGAGAAAAGAAAAGTTAAAAAAAGACAATGAACTAACTTTTCAGTCTCATGCAATTAATGTGACTCTTTTCAGTCGGCCTTTGTTTGGCCAGTTGAATTAGCTCAAGGCTAACTATTGCTAACAACCAAAATTTGATAACACTCGTCAAGTCATAATGAAAATGAATTTAGGTCCAAATCTTGTTTAAAATCACCTAAAAATCTGGCCAATTTTTAAATTCAGAAATTGCTAATTCTATCAAAAAGTTGGCATTAGCATTTCTCTCCCCCGCCAATCTCGCACAAGTTCTGGAAAAAAAAAAAAATCTATGCATTAAGCTAGGGGTGGCCAATGGGGCGGGTCGACCCGCGTCGACCCGCCCCGCCCCGTACTGTGCGACTCGTTGGAGTCGCACAGTGCGGGTCACGGGTCAACCCGCACCCGCCCCGTTTAGGGGCGGGTCCGAACGGGTTGACCCGTCCCGTTTACACGGGACGAATCGGGTCGGGGAAGATTTCCCCGACCCCCCCTTCTTTTTTTTTTTAGTCCAATATTTTTATAATAACGTTAGAGAGGAAAATTACTCTACGCCCCCTATATTAGAAATTAATTTTTTTTAAACCCTAAACGGCTCAAAAATGAGCCGTTGGCCCATTAAAAAAAAAAAATTTACTTCTAACCTCTAATCCTCTATAAATACCCTCCACCCTCATTCATTTTCATCTCACTTCACCTCAACCCTCTCTCTTCTATTATAAATCACTCTTATTCTCTTACAATTACAAATCTCTACCAACTTCCAGTCTAGTCTAATGGAGCCCAACTGGAGTACTAGCGGTTCCTCATCCGAAGTCGGTGGTAGCTCTTCATCAACACACAATCCGTCAGCTGCCGCACCTTACACCGATATTGGCGGTAGCTCATCGTCAACATATACCGCTTACCCACCATACAACTATGCTCCACCCACATCCGCATTTGCTCCTTATCACAGTTCGTCAAGCTATGCAATTGACTACAGTGGTTTTGCACCATATACACATGCTGCATATGCCAATGATAGTGGTACAGGTTGGCATTGTATTTCCTTCCCTCCTTAATATTCCTCATATTCTCAATTTTAATGTCAACATCACCAATACACGCACAATCTCTGGCTCCTTTTTTTACTGAAACACAATAACAACACGATACACAACCAACACAGTATGATACTATAGTTCCAGAAACACAACAACCAACTAGCACAAGCACAAGCACAACCACTAAAGTAAGAGCCAAAACTTCTGCAGTGTGGAACCATTTCGTAGAAAAAGTTGTTGAAGGTAGAAGAAAGGCAGAATGTAAGTACTGTCATTAGCTATTTGATCATAAAGAAGGATACGGTACATGTGTTCTTAATAAACACTATGAAAAAAAGCATGCTAAAAGTCACGGTTTACCACCACAACAAGCACAAATATTAGCTGATTCAGGCACACTCTCCACTTGGAGATATAAGCCTGAAGTAAATAAACATAAGTTAGCTGAATTTATTGTTCGAACAGAACTTCCATTTTCTTTTACTGAATCAGATGCATTAGTTGATTATCTTAAATCTGTTTTTGCTCCTGATTATAAGAGAATTAGCAGACAAACTATAACTAGAGAAATTAAAGATTTATTTGTAAATAGAAAAAATATTTTGAAGGCTCTTTTTACTATTAATGTTAGAAAAATTTCATTAACTTCAGATATATGGGAAGCTCTTAATCTTATTCATTATTTATGTGTTACTGCTCACTTTATTGATGATAACTGGATTTTACAAAAACGTATTTTATCATTTTCTAAATTTTCTGAGAAACATTCTGCTACAAATGTAGCAAATTCAATTTTCTTACTTGTAGAAATTATGGTATAGAAAATAAAATATTTTTTATTTCTTTTGATAATGCAAGTGAAAATACTGCTTCAATAAGACAATTGAAAACGGTATTAGATCCGATTTTAAACGGTAAACTTTTTCATGTTAGATGTGTTTACCATATATTGAATTTATGTGTACAAGATGATCTAAAAATCTTAGACAAATATATTTATAAAGTTAAAAAAATTATTTTACATATAAAACACAGTGGACCTAGGAGACAATCTTTTAAAAGTTATTGTCGACAATGTGGACTAAAGGAAAAACTACTCCAAGCAGATGTGAAAACTCGTTGTAATTCAAGCTACTATATGATTAAAGATTGCCTTCCTTTTAAATAAGCAATTCAATTTTTTACAATAAATGAATGTTCATCTCTTTATATTAGCGATGAAGAGTGGAAATTATATGAAAATTTTTGTACTTTTCTAGAAAAATTTGACACTGCCACAAAAGCACTTTCTGGTACGTATTATCCCACATGTAACTTAGTTTTTTATAATCTTAATGAAATTGCTCAAGTATTTGTTGCATATAGAGATGATGACAATCTTGAAAAGGCTATACATGATATGGAAGAAAAATTTCGAAAATATTTTGAAAATATGCCTTTTTTATTTTACTAAGCTGCAATTATGGATCCTAGAATTAAAATAGATAATTTAAAACTTTTATTATCCAATTTTGTTTTATGTTTAAATTATGAACAAGATATAGATAAATTACTTTTAGAAATTAGATCTCTTTTAGAAGAAATGTATCCATTGTACAGAGATGAGCTATTTCCCCTTCTTCTTCTGAATTTAGGGCACCTACACCATCACAAACTTCTTCTAGTAGTCTAGGTAAAAGATTATCTAATTTTAAAAGTATAATTTCCTCTAATACTAGAAAGAAACACTCTTCAGGAGCAGGTTCATTTGATGAACTTAATTTATATTTGAACACAATGCCTGCTGAAATAAATGAAAATGATGATGAACTATGCGAAACATTTGATGTTTTGTCATGGTGGAAAGAACAGAGAAAACAATTTCCTGTTCTTTCTACCATGGACCGAGATATACTGACACCTCCGGCCTCTACAGTAGCGTCCGAAAGCGCATTTTCTACAAGTGGTAGAGTTTTGACACCCTGGAGGAGCAGGCTGACGCCGAAACACTTGGAGATGGTTGTTTGCTTAAAGGACTGGTTCGATGCAGAAAGACGCACACAAGGAAAAGCCATTCTAAATGAAGAATTTGAACAAGACGATGATGACGAGTAGAGAACCACCAGAGTTTTTATGTACATTGTATAAGATGAGCACCAAAGTTTTGTTATGTATGCTATACGAGATGAGTTTTATGTACATTATATATGTGATGAGCAGATTGGTGTATGATTTTTTCATATTAATAAAATAATTTGCCTTACAAAAAACTTGTAATTAGTGAATATCAATTATATATATTTTTTATAATTTTAGAAAATTTTTAAAATTTTTTACTCTTTTTTTCCTAATTTCTTTATAACTTTAAATTTTAAAATTTAAGAATTATCGAATTAAAAAAAAATAAAAATTGCCGAGACCGGTCCAACCCGTCTCGGCGAATCCGGTAACGAATCGGGTACCCGGGTTTTCAACCCGTGACGAGACGGGTCCACCCGTCTCGTCATGGATTCGTTGGCCAGACGGGACGAATCAACCTGATTCGTCCATTGGCCACCCCTACACTAAGCCCCGACTCCTAACTCGACTTACCAAACACAGCCTCTAAGTTTGGTTTGGCCCAAGCCCAGCCCAGATAGAGCCCGTCCTCAGCGCTGGTTCGTTTGACTATTTTAAGTAGAGTTTTAATATTGAGCCCGGTACTTCCCTTCTAGATTTTCTCCTGTCTCTCAACGGTCCCGTATCTAGTAATAAATAAATAATCCACCTTATAAAAAAAAAAAAATCCATAAATGATTGTAGGAGAAAAAAGACGGTGGCAAGAGCTGTCATGTCACGACGCCAACCCATTCCCATTAACTCCTGTCTCGATTTCTGTAAAAAGTATTAAAAATCAATCGTCCATCTCTGACCTCCCTCTCCCACAAAGAAAATAAAAAGATCTTTTTTATAAAAAAAATTCTTTTCCGACTGTAACAACAACAACGATGGAGGATGGTGATGATGTGGAGACTTACTTGTTCAAGGTGGTGATCATCGGCGACTCGGCGGTGGGGAAGTCGAACCTGCTGTCTCGATTCGCCCGCGACGAGTTCAACCCCAACTCCAAGGCCACCATCGGGGTCGAGTTCCAGACGCAGAGCATCACCATCGACGGGAAAGAGATCAAGGCCCAGATCTGGGACACCGCGGGCCAGGAGAGGTTCAGGGCCGTCACCTCCGCCTACTACCGCGGCGCCGTCGGTGCCCTCCTCGTCTACGACATCACCCGCAGGACCACTTTTGAGAGTGTCGAGCGGTGGCTCCAAGAACTCAAGAGTAAGATGAAGATCTCATCTCTTTCTCTCTCTGCTTTCTTGTTTTCTTGTTTGTTTGCTTTAATTACTGAAACTAGTCCAATGCTAGCTTAATACGTAGATCTGTTTCCACTCCACTATGATGTTGATGCCTTCTTCTAGATCTTTGGATCTGTTCTTGCTAGTTCCATGATTACTGATCACAAGGGTTTACAAAAGTTTCAATTGGGATATTGTTGTTGTCTGGAGCACATTCTTCTAGGATTTAGCAATCTTGAAGGCTTAATTCACGCAGTCCCACTGCCCCTTACTTCAATTATCAGCTGTTGGTAAGAGGAATGGGGAAAAAAGCAGTTTCACATATCAGTTTATAGAATTATGTTTGTGTTAGTATCAAAGGGCTATGCAAAAAGTATTATTTTGCACTAATGACTTAAAAGGGCCATTTGGAAGTGGTATAAAGACCTGAAGTAGAATAGGTGAAATGGCCTAGGCATTTCTCTCCTAGGTAAATGATCTCGGGCCTGACTCCCACGGCCCAAAGGGATTTTGATCAAATAAGAAAAAGAAAAGAAAGGAAAAGAAAGTGGTATAAAGTAGACCTGACCGTTTCGGACCTGCCGCTGAAACTGAGGAACAGGAACCGCACTAGTGGGGCCCAGTTCCGGTTTCGGTTCCGGTTCCGGAGCCAGTGGGGAACCGGCAGAGGGGAAGATGCGGGGAGGAGGAGGAGGCTTGGAGGGGGAGGGGGGCTACAGGGGAAACTCGGTTCTGAAAAAACCCGGTTCAGGAACTGGAACCCCCGGTTCCTGAATCGGAACCAACAATTCTGATTCTGAGAAAATGAAACCGGAACCGGACTGGTTAGGAGCCGATTCCGGTTCGGTTTGGACCCGGGGAAACGGCGCCTCAGTTCTGGCTTTCGTTCCACGATTGCGATTGGGTTTGCGGATTCGAACCGGAACCGTGGTCCGGTCTAGTATAAATGATACATACCCGAATAAACTGAATACTTGTGACTTTCGAGGCTTCATAATTCAATGAATTTACCTCAATCAGTCCAACCCTCCTTTGATACATTTGCAATGACCTAAATCACCATCCTCCCCCGCTTTACATTTTCCATACTCTAGCCAAAAAGTCGTATTGAAGGAGGATGTGGGTGGACTTAGGCCTCATTTGGCAACATAGTTTCCGAAACCGGGGTTATGTTTAAGTTAAAATGAAACTGGGATTTGTGACCATACAACCCCCATTTTTTGAAACCGGGGTTACGTTTAACTTGGAATGAAAAATGAAAAATCTACTCAAACTGGAGTTTCAATAACCCCTGATTTGTAAGGTTTGGGGGCCTCCAAATCTCAATTTCAGTAACTCCGTGTTGTTTGTTTCCACTTGCAAAATTGCGAGTGGTAAAAGTTTTTGCAACTTTTCCAATTTTCCTTTTTTCCTTGTTTGGCCAAGCTTGCAAATTGCAAAGGCAATTTGCAAAATCATGTGGGCCTCACATCCCACTTCCCCTTGCAAGTGGGTTACAAAACTCACTTCTATTTGCAACATATGGATTATTTAATTTGTTAAATAATTTAAAGTTAGTTAATAATTTATTAGTAATTTATTAATATTAGAGCAATATTATATTAATATTTTATTAGTATTCTTAATATTTTATTAACTATAGCAATATTTTTGTAGCTGTTAGTAATATTTAATTAATATTTTATTAGTTTCTTAATATTTTATTATTTTTAAAGTTGTTTATTATTATTTTTATAATTTTATTCATATGTTATTAGTATTTTATTAATATTTTATTATTTTAATATTTTTAATATTATTATTACTATAAATTTTTAATAATTTTATTAATATTTTATACCAAGTTTCTTAATATTTTCTAATATTTAATATTTTATTAATATAAAAACATTATGTTATATATAAAATTACTGTGTATTTAATTTTATAGATTTTTATTATAATAATTACTTTATTAATATTATAATTTACTTTATTATTATATTAATATTTTATTTTATTGATTTTATAATTTTATAATATTACATTAATATTATAAGAAAATTTTATAATATTATAATAATACTTTATAGTCCATTTTTTTAGTTTCCTTAAGATTTTATTAATATTTATATTTTATTAGTATTATTTAAATTTTTTATTGGTATTCTTTAAATTTTCTTAAAATTTTATAATTATTTTATTTAATTAACATTTTATTAATATTTTACTAATTATACTAATATTTTGTTAATATTATTTTATATATAACATATTAAAATTTTTAATATTGTATCCCAAATTTATTAATATATTTTAATTTTCAATAATAGATTTAATTTAATAATATTTGTAATATTTAAATCACTGTAACAGTTAATTTATTGGTCCACTTTTTCACTTACACTTTGACATTATCAACTAAACACCGTAAAGCACAATATATTTTCCCGCTTACACTTTCGCATTACCAACCAAACACCATAAAATACAATATATTTTTTCTACTACAGTTCACTTTTCTCATTCCCATTTTATGACTTATGACTTGCGGCCACTTGCAGCAAAACAAATATGCCCTCCATTTTGACTCCCAAACATGGCGCAGTTCCAATAACCCCCATTTTGGGCCTGGAACTTTCTCAAACTGAGGCTTGGGAATAAGATGTGTCTGTTTTGGTTGTTTCTTTCCTTCTTTTTCTGGCTCAAGTGCAAAAAACTATATGGAGTCATAGAAGTATTTCATAAATAAACCTGAAGTCTAGGGATGATTTAACAGGAACCAGATGATATGGAGAAAACATGCAAGATTAGATAGCAAGAGGAGAGAATGCAAACTTTAATTCATTATTTAGTCAAAACTAAACCAAGTGGGAGATCTCAATAGCCTTTAAGTAAAAGTTAAAAACCTTGAGAAATAGATTTGTATAGATATTCTTGAACTGAAGTAAAAAGGGAATATGATTCTTACAGACAACTAGGAAAAGAGTTGGAAAGAGATATAGGCAAGGGTCTTCTAGTTCCCCTATTTTGATTGTCCCAATGGTCTGGAATGCATAACCTAAACTGAGAATGATCATTGTGAAAGGTCTTTGTAGCAGCCCGTTGCCTCCATTTTCTACTCCACATTTGCAAGAGAGACCCATAAGCTGTGGAGTAGGAATAAATGGGGAAGGAGGCACCCTAAAGAAAGGGAAGGGCCTAGATGGTGAGAGAAAAAAACTAAGTGGAGAATTATTGTCTAATAATTCTAATTGATCCTCTTGCATGAACATGGATTGCAAGAGCATCCACGAACTGCTATTAGCTTTGGTGCGCCATAACCTCGAGCCTATGGTTTGAAATCAGTATCTGCAGTAGGTTTTTGATATCATAATTGGCAATATCTGCATTTTAACAGCTGTTTCAGCTCGTCGTATCAGTAATATCGGTATAGTCTCGGTCTTATCGGGTTGTGACAGCAATATTGGTATCGGGCATAAATATGAGTATTGGGGATATTTTAAACATTGCTCAAGATGATGCATAGTAAGTTTGCAATAGTGCGCCCTTGCATTTTAATTCGAATATGCTATTGCATAGCTCGTGTAGTTGTTTTCCTGTTTTTAACCCAAGTAATGTATTCCATTTGCACCCTCGCTTGTTTATGTGTCTATAGGAAACTATATGATGTTGACTGTTTGGATATACACTTCTAGAGGAAATTTGGAGGCTCCTTGGTTGGAGTAACCAAGAACGATAGGTATTATTTACTGGTCAACAGGGCATCGAGTTACTTTGACACGCCCTCTTGTTCGCAGTACCCTTGGTCAGATTTTGCACCAATCTGTAGTGGGTTCTTGTCAAACCAGTATCCAGACATAAAAACTCCATAAATTCTGTTATGGAACTCTCTCGGCATTCTATCTCTGAGTGTTAACTTTAACTGACTCCAGTTTGGTGGGCAAAGAGTGGCATGATGATGATCAAGCTGAAACTGACAACCAAGTGAGTAGAAGATACGTCTCAAATTAAGATTTGAGCTCCATGGAGCCCAAGTCAATATGCAACTGTCTAAATCATAATATTCATGGCACCAAGTTCCATCTCACTTCAATTCCAATGATTGATCTCTTTCTTCCTTAACAGAAAATCTCCTCTGCTCTGGTTGACAACTCTCCCCCCCTTCTAGGGAAGGCCTTGAGCCTCAACCCACTTTACCCCAGCATTGCTGGATAAGCTGAACCTTATATAAGAAATTGTATGGCTGAGAAATATCCATAAACGTGAATGCATTGACATGGGAGTAGCTCGAGTACACATAGATATGTTTTTTCCCCGAGCTGGCGCTGATATCTTGGTAACAGTGACCGTGGTCATTAAGCCAACAGCATATGTTATTTATCAAGTCAATAGCACTTTAAGAGTATTGTTTCATGTTGGGTTTTGGTATTTGTTATCTTACATGTGACAAATGTTTATGTATATCCCTTGTATTAGGCCAAAGAAACATTTTGCAGAGCAGAACAGCTTACACTGTATCTCTCCGTTCTTTGATGATCCTTATTTAGCGATTCTACATCCTAAATAGTTATGCTATTCTGCAGCACATTCCGACACAACCGTTGCAAGAATATTGGTTGGTAACAAAAGTGATTTGGAGAGTATAAGAGCCGTGTCAGTTGAGGAAGGCAAAAGCCTTGCAGAATCTGAAGGGCTATTCTTTATCGAGACCTCAGCCCTCGACTCCACAAATGTGAAGACAGCCTTTGAGATTGTTATCAAGGAGATCTACGCAAATGTCTGCAGAAAGGTCTTGAATTCTGATTCTTCGAAACCCGAATTGTCTCTTAACAGGGTAAGCCTTACTAGCAATGGCACCGATGACCAGAAGAAAGCGACAAGCAAATTTTCATGCTGTTAAAATCATTTCTTTTGATTTGATGCTGGATTCCTTTTACAAAGTGTTCGAAGTTGAGGGCTTTATCACTGGGCTAAAAGATTTTTCACAGACCATGTTTGTTTTGTCATCAATATTGGTGAAAGTGTATTCATGTGTTGAATTAAATAAAAAGGAATAAGGATTTGTTTGTTATTACAGTTGAGATTTTGTGATATGTAGGAAAACCATGTATTTTATATTGTAACTAGTCATATGATTACCTTGGAGTGAGAAAATATCAAGTGCTTTTTGTGGGCTCTCTCTGATTCTTGCTGTGGAAATATCAAGTGCTTTTTGTTTGTAAATAACTTTTGTCAATGCCTGGTTTATTTTTCCAAACTGACTTATTGATTTGAAATTCTTTTGTTTCCTGATATCAACAACGATGATCCTCAACAAATACATTATTTTAGTTTTTTTTTTATTTTCTTTTCCTTCTCTCGATAGCAAAATGGGGAAGTTGTATTCTATTTGTTTTTATTTATTAGAGAATTCTGTCTCTAACGACATTCTAAGGATTTTGAAACAGGAACATATCCATTCCCCGAGATCATTTACTTTGAGAGTTTTTTTTTTTAATTTTTTTTGTGGCTATTATTACTCTGCACGTAGTGTGCAACTTAGGCTTCTCGGGGAAGAACTATTGCCTCGCAATCTTAATTATCTTCATTATCTTCTGCTGCTTGCATGGATCACAAGCAACATGAGCTCGAGTCGTGTAACAAATCTACAGTTGGGTACATTTGCATTTTTAATTTGAAAATCTCTTGATGAATTTTCCACGTGGCAAGGATAAAAAGGTTATGCTCTCTGAGCAACTAACTCACTTGATGTGAATATCCAGACAGTTTTTTCTTTTCTTCTCTCTTAGTTAGCTAATGTAAGAAGGATTTGAACCCTCACACTTCGACCTACACTGAGAGCACACAATATATATTCAATTGCAGTCAATCAACTTATATTGTAGTCATTAGCTATTGTAGTCATTAGCTACTATTGTAGGGAGAGAGGAGATAGAGGAGATAAAAAGACATCGGAAGAGTTTTTATACATATCAGGAAAAATAGCGTAGAGATCAGAAGTCAAAAGGAGTGAGCGGTACTTGCAGCAGGCCAGAACAAAACCGATCAACCACCCGATCGACCGGTCTGCACGACGTGCACAAGCATGGCCCGATCGACTGCCCAGTCGACCGGTGTGCACGACGTGCACAGGCATGGCCCGGTCGACCGCCCGGTCACAGTCAACCGACGCAAGTAAGCGGTCGACCACCTGAAAGGCAGCTGCTCGGTCGACCGGCAGACGCGTTCTGTCACTCCTAAATGGATTCATACCCCTTTCCTATTTGAGGTCGAATGCAATTGGGGTTTTCTAAATCCCTGAGACTCTGTCTTTAAATATGGGTTAGAGCCCTCATGAATTATATCCCTCTTGTATCCCACTGAGAATCTCCCTTAGAAATTTCTTGATGCAAAATACAAATTGTATTGGTTGTTGAATCAATAAAATCTCTCTCTCCCTTGTCCCAAGTACGTAGACAAATTGTCGAACCTCGTTAAATATTATGTTTGATTTCTCTCTTATTTTTTGTTCTTGCTATTCTTAAGGATACTTCTCCGCTGTATCTTTTGGGTTTCTCGCTGATTGTTGCCCTCCGCGCAACAACTATTAACAGGAGCACTAAAATATGTCAAAAAATGCCCAAGAACCCAAGATCAAAATCGGAACTAAGAAAGTTCAATTTCAACCATATGTTTCAAATAAAAGTAGAGACCAAGAAAGTTTAACCTGGTTTATAGGATTCATACGATGCCGAAGCTTTCGCATCGAGAGTAAACCGGAGCGTAAATGGATTTGATGAGTTTGAAGGCATCCGACGACTCCAAATCATCATCGCGCAAAAATTGTCAGCTCCAATCGCTCGCTCTCAAGAAAGGTGGATCCGCGAGCTAAGAGATGACATGAGGCTCTGATTGTAGCAGTAGGTGAGTTATTTTGGTGGAGTTTCTCTACTGAAAGCTCGTTCTCTGGGATTTTGCTTCATTGTTGGGTGAAGACGAGGCCCAAACTATGATCAAAATGGATGGGGGTCGCTTTTGGCCCCCACTGGAGCGAAGTAGAGCAAAAGCTTGTGAGGTTGTGTCAAGCATGCCAACTGCACTCTGACAAGATACACTCTCTACTCTCGTCACTTCATCCCTTCGTCGCGCCATGGCCATTCCCTGTGTGGGGTCATGGATATCGTTGAACCACTTCGAGACGCTATGGATATTAATATCTTGAACTACAACGAATAAGATGGTAGGAAAAAATGGCATTAGTCTAACTGTTTCAAGTTTGGGGTTGTTTGGTTTCAAGAAAGTGGGTGGAAGTAAGAAAATAGGAAAGTATTATTTCTCACTTATCTATCTATTTAAATACTGGAAAAAAAAAATGAGAAAAATCCTTTTTATTTTCTCTTTCCCGTTTACACAAACATTTCTTCAATTCCAAGGTGCTACAGTTAATTTTGTGGTCACGTAAATCTATTTGTAATAAGTTGTAACTCAAAATAGTTAATTTTGTGGTCGTGTAAATCTCAGTTGCATTCAAATTACACTCCAATTTTTATTTTCTTAATTAATTTTTATTTAAATATTTTTTCTTTGGTAAACTTTTCACTTCCACTTTCACATTACCATCCAAACACCGAAAAGCTTACTAAACATTCTCAAGTTTCAAAGTGAATTATTACTACTTTCTTACTTTCTCACTTCCTCACTTCCACTCCTAACCAAACAGCCGTCTTCTAAGGAGTTGTTTGGTTAGGGGTGGAAGGGAGAAAGTGAGAAAGTAGTAATAGTTTTCTTTGAAACTTAGGAATTGGTTAGTGAGTTTTTCGGTGTTTGGATATTATAAGGAAGTGTGGTTCGAAAAATGTTATGTCTTCCCGGTGTTTGGATGGTAATGTAAAAGTGAAAGTGAAAAAGTTGACCACAAAGTTGACCGCAAAATAATATTAAAATAAAAAAATAATTATGAAAAATAAAAATTAAATTATAATTAGAATGCAAATAAGATTTGCATAATCACAAAATTAACTGTTTTGAATTATAACTTATTACAAATGAGATTTACATGACCACAAAATTAACTGTAACACCTTATAAGAGAGTAAATGATTGTGTAAAAGGTAAAAGAGAAAAGAAAAAGGGGGTTTCTCATTTTTCTTTCCTGGTGTTTAGATAGACAGGGAAGTGAGCAATTATGCTTCCTTGTGTTCCTTACTTCCGCCCGCTTTCTTGCAACCAAACACGCCTTAAAATAACCTTTCATCCATCATATAACCATCTCGCGGACTGCACGGCTAGTTAGTTAAGGGCGAGCTTAAGACATGTAGAGTATTTAAGACATGTAGAGTGTCCATTCTCTATTGAAAAGATGACGAGAATCCTTTGTAACAGGTTTTTCTATATGATGCTCGTCTGGTGGATAAAGAGCCAAAATAACACATGCACATGAGTTGTTAATTTTTTGTTAGAAACAAAGAAATGGTGTGTTTATCTATAAATAAATATATGTATATATAACAGTGTGTATGCAGTAAAAGGATAGAACCCTCTCTCCGACCGCGCGACGGCACTGAGGGTGTTCTGGTGGTTTTTTTTTTTTTTTTTTCCCTTCTTTCTTTTGTTTTTCTTTGTTAATTTTTAAAATTAACATGCGAGTATTTCTATGTAAATTTGTACTCTTCTAACTTGAAGATATTTTGTTAGGTTCTTGATAAATGAAACACCGGAGTTTTTATCTCACGGTTTTATCTCAAAAAAAAAAAGTTTTTAAGATATAAGTCACTTTCAAATTAATATTTTGATATTAGTTCTTAACAAAATGCTTAACAACATGAGACTCGCTGGTTAAAAATCATTTCAAATACTAATAATATTCTGTTAAATTTAGCTAAAATTAAATATTAAACAAAAATATCCTCTTATTAACGGTTAGGACAAAGATAATTCTGAACCCAAACTGCTGTGGATTTAGAGATTTCTTCTCCTCCCTATAAACAGAGGATGTAACCAATTTTGTGAAATGAGAAAGAAAAGTACGTTCTTAAGAGAACCAATTATAAATCTTCTGGTAATCTTGTGTAAATGAAATATAGACTTTTCTCTTCTGTTCTGGGGACGTAAGCAATCTTGCCGAATCTCATAAATCTCCTTCTCTCCCTCTCTCTCTTGTGCATCAGGGTTGTGTTCTTAGGCCGCTACAGACTCAACAATGGTCGCGTCATTCTCCCTGGTATCCACACAAGACTATGACTCAAATCATTTTCGTTTGGCCTCATCCTTGGAGCTTCTTGCATATTTAGATGCAAAGAGCGCTGGTGATCCTAGTACTTGTCACTCTATCAATGTGTTTTGTATTTTCACAGGATTTTCCTGATATCTTCGATCAACAAGATTCAACACGATTTCTCATTTCAATACAGAGATGTTGAGCATACATTGTTGCAAAACTGAAAACACTTCAGGTGATTACTGCACGATAGCAATGCTGAAGTGAGCCTTTCCGCTCAGATATGTTAGTGACAACCAAAGTGGCATTCACATCTCATTTTATTTGTTTGATGACTGTTTAAAAGTATGAATAATGTCTGCACATATTAGAGACTTTATTATATTAAGCTTCAAACTTGTGTATGCATATTGGCAAAATATCCACACCATATAAGATCATAAAAGAAACACATTAAGCCTTACACTGCCAAAAAAAATCAGACAGATTCTCCAATTTAACAAAACACATTTTCTGCTCGACTTAAAACTACAGGTTTCTCTTTGCATGAATTTCTGAAGATATTAAGAGTAACTAATATATCCAAAAAACAGCGAAACCTTCTCAACTGACTTATTGCATGTGTATATCCATAAGAATCCTGCTGATTAGAATTATGAATAGGCAGTTAGAACTTCAAATTATGTTTTTAACAGCACATCAAAAAGCATTGCAACCACAAAATGGTAGCACTATTCAAAGTCCTCGCACACAAAGCAACTCAAAAGATAATAAAACATGAGAAAAACAAGTTGAAGGTTTATTTCAATTTTACAACATCAAGTTGGTAAAAGCATTTAAGCTTGGAATAAATACTACATTTTATCTAAAATCCCAAGTAAAAGCACAACCTAATATCGACAAGTTCTATCATTTCTATCCCTCCAACCAAAAGTTGACACTGATTCTATGAAACAACTTTCAACTCCAAATTTAAGATCTGAATATTACTATGGTGGTAAAGTATTGGAGATACTCAACAGAAACTGGTCATACGTTTTCATACTATAGTGATACAACAGCCTATCTGTATTTAGTGGAGAAACATGATAACACATATGAATACATATGGGTGTCTTCGTACCCGATAGAAGGTGCAGATGAAATTACTGCAAGCACTAAGCAATCTCAGCCTTCTGCTGTTGATGCTCTGGTGACAGATTCAATTCACAAACACACTATCAGTATGGCATTCGACATCAACACCTTGGACAAAAACTTTAAGACCCATCTGTAATCCTGATGGATTCCACCTCATGCCTATGCAATTCACTGCAAAGTTTGACAACTCGATAAGGAGATGTATTTGGGTAAACTAGGTAAAATTTTGTCTGAGCAATAAAAAATGTGTTAACAATACATTGAGCAAATCTCACGTGAGATGAGTAAGGTAAGCAACAGGTAAAGCGCATTTGAGAACCCTTCTACATTTTAAATAACATATACAAATTTATCAAAACTAAGAGATTGAGTAAACTGATCCTTTTCGGTGAAAGCAATAAGCAAAACTACGGATTCAAAAACCTGCAATGAGTATCAGTACCTAATTCACAAAATGAGAGAAACATAAAAGATGGTGCCAATGACAGATGACACCATCAAACTTAAAATCTTAACCCAGGTAAGCCACACTAACAAGCATCCTTCAGCATAATCGAGAAACGTGTATCATCTAACGTAATTTTCATGTGTTTTGACTGACTTTCTAACAAAACAGGGAACCTGCTTAGTGGATGGTTTCCCAAATTCACAGTAGAATTTTATGATCAGGATATTTCTTGGTCCTTAATTAGTTTCATACATATTATTATAATAAAGTCAACATTGTAATATGGTGTGCTCAGTAGATACAAGCGATTCCTAAACATCAAATGATCCCCCTCAGAAACACGGCACAGACACAATGTGTGTCAGGGAAATTCATTAATAGTTGCCATGAAACGAGGATATGGAAGGAAGTCTCATCAATGCGTCCAACACAGACAAGGCTTACCGGTAGAAGTTTCCTTGACAAATAGATATTCTAGATTGAAAGGATGTAAGGGACTTGCTTTGACTCTTGTACAACGGATAGACTGGTTGACTTTGCACTATCTTCTAGATTAGTAGGGAATCAGGACCAGGATTGACTACTGATGAGGCTTTCCTGAAGTTTTAGTTTAAAGAAAATTGATAGTTTTTGTCACTTTTGTTGCCAAAGGTTGCCCTGGAAATGAAGGTAAATTTCGATGCATGAGAAACATTTGCCTTTGTTGTAATTCTTGCTTATTTTGGAAAACTTCAAAATCTTGTAAATAATAAAGGTTTTCTATAAATTGAAAGTTCTCAGCCAGAGAGTTAATGGACAACTTCGGGACAAAAAAATTATAGGGGAGGAAAATACTTTAGAAGGTATGGTATCAAATAATTGCCTCTACGATAAGGTAAATTGCCAGAATGCAAAAACAGTTTGATTGTATTTTCCATACTCACTTTGCACTTTTTCATATTTCTGAAGTAACAACTGAAATTGACATGTAATACATGATTTATGAAAAGTACAATAGTCGAAAAGAAAAAAATAAAATGCAGATATATGTCCTGGCAGAAAATTTGTAACTTTTGCAACTTCACCAGACAAATTTTGGTACTGTGAGCTACTAACCAGAAAGTGAACAGCAGAATCCTCAGAAAACTATTTTTGTTTAGATGCCACTGTTCTTGTAACTGTGGAGACTCCATCAACAAATTTCGTCCGGAATAAGACATTAGCATTGTTGAACATCCCCTCTTTCAGAGAAACCACAATGAACTGCATATTAAGAAGATTCTATCATTCTATGACCCTAGTGAAACAAAATAATGCAAGGCTGAATTTCAATTTTTATGTTGTCTATTGTTAGAGGAAGAACGTCTAAGATGAAATCTGAGAGATAATAAAGATGAAAAGAGAAATTAAAATAAAACAAAGAACTGAAAATAAATGGCTACTTCCGCTAATATGCCAATCAAATTGAGAAAAAAAAAACAAAGAAAAATAGTAACTTTTGCATATTTTATTAAGGAAAAAAATAACTCACCCTTGTTGCTGCAAGGAAAAGGATGAAATTTATGAGGGAAAAAAAAAATTTCAAGCATCAAAGTAAAAAATCACTGTAAGAGTTAACAAAAACTAATAACATCCATATGGGGTTTGTCCCAGTAGAGAGGCAATGACTGCTTCATCTACTCCAAATAAAAGTTCAATGAAGGATGTCCTAACTATACAGGATATATTCACACGTCTCAAGCACAGCAATCAGATAGGAACAAAGTAAACCTGAGAGTGTGGAAAATGAGCTTTGATCATTCTTCCGATATTTTGTGTATGGCTGAGATCAAGAGCAGCATCCACCTGTGACAATATAACATACAAACAACAATGGAAACTTTAGTTTCACATCCAATTTAAAATAAAATAACATAAATGATGTCCCTATGACCGGTGACATCCTCGCATTTTCCATGAGCAATTTTATTAAAACATTTACGAACAATTGAACCTCTTAATTTCTACAAATTAGGGAGTGAATCATAGAGATTATGTAGGTAATTTAAGTAACAAAAGGAATATAGTGGAGTACCTCATCTAATATATAAAGTGGTGCAGGTTTAAATAAAAGCAGTGCCAGAATGAGTGAAAGTGCAAGAAGAGATCGCTGTCCTCCACTTAGTTCTGATAGTGACTGCTTCCAAACAGTTCCAAATGCAACCCGGACCTCAAGACCATCTAAAAAACTGCCTCCCTCAGGAGGGTCAAGCTTAGCCATTGTACCTGGTAAAAGGGTACTAAAAATAGATCCAAAATCCCTGTAAAGAAGCATTTCAATTTAGATTCAACTAAAGCTTGGTGAAATATGACGTGTGCTTTCTGAAACTGCAAACAGAGATGCTATTAGCAAAAACAAGATGCAATTTTCCAACACAATGAAACTTGTGTGTATAAGGAAGAAAAAAGTAGAACTCAAAGAGAGCTTTTAATAGTTTTTCATTTCACAACTTTCCACTTACTTGTTTACTTTGACCCATGTCACTTTCAGAGTCTCCTTCTTCTTTTCATCTAGCTCTTCAATCACCTTTTTAATTTTTGACTTGTCATTCTGAACAATAGAATAGCAATAAAGAGGAACAATTAACCAATTGAGACAATCTCAGACTGGGAAAAAGTACCCTAAAACAGGTAAAGAAACCATGCCTCAATGATGTTTTTCTTGGAAATTAAATCATTGTATTCTTCTTCTGCTTTCTCGAACATTGCCATAGCTTTTTTGTTGACTCTCTTCTCAAGTCTACAAGAAAATATCAAGCAACCACATATTAATAAATGAGAAGGCAAAGATACCAACAGAACCAAACTTCATGTAAATTCAAATTTGTTAGCGTTATGCATCAATAGAAGTGAATCAAATCTCAAAAGTTATTAACAGCTAAATGACACACCCTGACTGCTCGGCTTGAAGCCTTTCTAGTTCTTCCCTTGATTTATAAGGATCACAGGATGAAAAATCATAATCGGTTCCATTTTTTCCAAATAGCTGTTTCTCACTAGCAATCCATCCATGTTTCTCAAGTAATTTATCAACTCTTAGAGAACAGTCTTTTTGTTCCATCTCCATGCGCTTTACCTAAAAAATTCCAAATGATAGGAACATTCAACAATGCTTTTGTTATCATTGAGGAAACAAAGAATTACAGTAAGTACTAATAACTACCTCATTTTCCATCTTCTTCCTCTCTACGGTTGCATCACTGAGTTTCTGTTGAAGCTTTTGCTGCTCTTTAGCAATGCAACTAATCTGTGAATCACACTCTTTCATCTTGGAACGACCAAGGTTCAACTCAGATTCAGCTTGGTCGCACTCCTGCTTTATGGACTCAACCTGCGCATAAATTAAAATAATTGTGAAGGTCATGGTAGAAAAGCAACAATATTGACTGGTAAAGAAAGATAATCCCTGTGTTAAAGAGTTCCAGAAGTACCTGACTTTTTTGTTTATCCAGTGCTTCAGTGTAAATTCTAATCTGAGTTTCTGAAGAAGCTAACTGATTTTCCAGTGTAGCAAGCTCTTGAATAACTGCTTCTTTTTCCATAATGAGCCTCTCCCTTTCATTTTCATGACCCTAGTATCATGTATAAAAATCAAGGCTTTCATAAAAACACTATCCTACTAAAGGAACAAATGGAAGCGGTATGAGATGATGGCTATGCATGACAATAAACAAATAAAACAAATAAAATAAATAAATAAATAGAATCATAGAAATGCCAAAGGATGTAACATTTTAGGTCAAGCTCATAACATGACAGTAGGAGAAACTTTATTATGCAAAGAGAAATAAATGCAAACAGTTATTCTGGGATAATACTTTATTCACATATATTTTAAACAGTGCTTTGCACCCTGAAACAAAGAAGCTCCTCTCTTCATTGGCCATCAACATTATCTTAGAGTCTAGGCTGTTGGAAAATATGAGAATATGGTTGCCTATAAGAACAATTCATGCCTGATAAAAAACCTGGGACCCAGGCTATCAAATATGTGTGCGCGCCAAAATCCGTCAAGCCAGATAACCTGATAATACCCTTTTTTTTTCTTTTAGGTTTCCTCTTGCTTTTCAACAGGAATGCATTTCAATGGTAGTGATATTTACTCCTTTACTACCACTTTCCAAAGGAGTAGATAAGAGGTTTACTTAGAGGAACCCGCTTGGACATACAGATTGCTGAACAGTAGGTTGGTCGGCAACGGCTTGCTGCCTTGGTGTTTTGTTAATTCATTGTGAGTGTTTTCTGCAGGATTGAACAAAAGATTTCTAACAATATTCTGACCTGCCAGGTTAACTGACTCTAACTTTGTTTTGGCGCAGTTTAATGGTCCATGATCCTTGTCAAAGTTTTCAATGTTAGTGATATAATAAGGAGGGATGGCAATCACCTTCAAACTGAAATTGGGAATTTGGGTTTTGAAAGAAAACTGAAAAACGGAATTACGGTTTCAAAAGAAAGAGATAAGAGAACAGGGCAAATTTGGGCTTCACACCCCTTACACCACAGGCTACACACTCTAATCTCAGAACTCGAGGCTCATGAAATTTTAAACTGAAAATTTGTAATTCATCATTGTCTGCCAATAAGAAAGTACTGAGGCCTATTTAAAGGCTTTACAAGAGTTCAATTCTCGGATATAACCGATTTGGTACTAAAACATAATAAAAGAAAGCACTAAACTTAAAAATAAACTAAAGCATAGAAGCAACTAGAAACTAGTGAGATGTCCTCATCATTTCTCCCGGGGTGGGAGAAACTTGTCCCTGTCGAGTTAGGACTTCCCCCATGTAGCATCTCAATCGGGCCATGGTGGTGGTCGAGAAATCAGCACAAGTGTGTCACGTCAAGATCAGGATAGTGAAGGTGGAATTGGCTTCTGTGACAGATCGGCTGGAGTCAATAGTAGCTCACGCAAGAAACATGCAACATAACAAGTCAACTCAGCTCCAGTGAAATCTAACCCACATATCACGGTGCCAATCTCCTGTGAAACTGTCTCCTGAAGAAAAATCTACAATGGGTCGTACACATCAGGCGATCTCAAGAATAATGAAGCCCTCATAGCTGCCAAAGATAGTACTAGCTCCATACTAGGCTCTGTTAGAAGATCCACAAAGGTCTCAATAGAGAGCTCTTCAACTTCTGTGGGTCGTGAGGAAATCTCTTCTTGCAGTGACACCAGCTCAGCAATAATTTTTGGCCCTGGCTCTGATTCTGAATCTCCAATAACTACTACTGCCTTGCTTTCTAGAATCTTCCTCACGCCAGCTAGAACCTCCTTACATTCAGCGACTAGATCGCTGAATTGTGGGCTCTTGAGGTGTGGAGTATACCGGGTACGAAGATCTTGTAAGACAAACCAATATCGACAGTCGATATGATTGTCTTTTCATCAGTAATAAACTTCTCCAGATAGTTCCATTTGGGCATAGTGACACTTCTGCTTAAGTGTTAAATAACTGAAGAAATCTTCAAGATGATTTTCTCATTTTTCATGCCCACCATGATCATTAGAGCCCCAAAAGTATGAGATAGCCGCATACATATCTCGTTCAACTTCCTGGTTATCACCATTAGTATATATGTACCGGCCACAAAAATAAAATCCTATTAAGAAAATTCAATTCATAAGCTCAGAAGTTACCCCAAGTCTCAACGACTCGAATATGGCTTGAATCGGGCTGAAAACGAGTCCTGAAACGCTACTGGACTGTTGTAGAACTGTACAGGCACCAATCGAGAGCACGTGGCGGTCTTATTTGCTGTTCAAAAGTTGTGAAATCTTTCCAGTAGCCCCAGGGACTGAGTTACGGATCTGATGCTTCAGACGAAACTCAAAACAGACTCCGAACATGCGAGAAACAGTCTTTGAACTGTGACTGCGTAGGCTGTCCCAGTGAGTCTAATCACAGCTCAGCTAGTCAACACGCTGAGTCAACTAGGCTAAGCCGAGTGACCCTGAGTCGACTCAGTTGAGCTGCGGCTCCCTGGTAGGCTCGACCCAGCTTCCGATGTCGGCTTAGCTCCAGTCGGATCAGGGTCGGCGTCTGCACTGGAGTTGCTGACATCAGCAACTAGCCGATGACATCAGCAAATTGAGTCGGCTAAGGAGTCGACTCTAGACGGCGGGTCGGGTCCGGGTCGGATTTGGTTTGCGTGGTTGGATTTGCCCAAATAGTTGGCTTAAACCTGAAACTGAACGGATTCGGGTTGTGGATCAAATAAAAACCTGATAACCCACTTCTGTCTTTTTCTCCCGATCGAGACCTAGGGTTTTGAAACCCTGCGGTGGTTGCGGTGACATCACGCGGAGGT
Organism: Agave tequilana; assembly: GCA_038442645.1. Taxonomy (NCBI): domain Eukaryota; kingdom Viridiplantae; phylum Streptophyta; class Magnoliopsida; order Asparagales; family Asparagaceae; genus Agave; species Agave tequilana. Next base: position 33,488 of record JAVJIF010005866.1, on the reverse strand, counting down.
CGACGGCGAGTAGGCGAGGGAGACGTCGGCGCAGTCTGGATCTGATGATGGCGGCACAGAGAGGACGAAGGCGGCGGCAGAAGCAAGAAGGAAAAAGGGATTTGTTCAGCGAGAATCGGCGGCAGGTCTGGAACTCTGGCGAGCTCAGCAGAGTAGTCGACAGCGAGTGAGTGGGTGTCGGTTTACCGACGAGAGGGGAAATGAGGTGACAGTGAGCTCTTGAGAGTGGTGGTGTCTGCATGAGGTCGGCGAGAGCACGGCGGAGTGAAGGGGATGACGGTGGTGGGAAGTTGGGTTTGGGGGTTCTGAAGGTGTGAAGAAGATGGAGATGAATATGACGAAGTTGATGAGGATGATGGTGCAGCCAATGAAGTTGGTGAAGATGATGATGGAGGCTGTTGTGGGTGTTGCTCGCCGGCGAGAATAGAGGTGATGCAAGGTGGTGGGAGGCAGCGGGAACTAGTTAGGGGTTTTGGGTGTTGTAGTGGAGAGAGAGGAAGAGAGAAAGAAGATGAACATGAGAGTTTTCTGAGAGGAACGGTAGAGATTTGTAATTTTGGGTGATTTTCGAAGTGGATTTTGAAGAATTATGCTACAGTATTTTTTAAAACTGGAACAGATCTAAGATTTTGATATGAATTTTTTTGAATAGATCTAGGGATCTAAATCTAGGGTTTTTGAGAGTAAAAATGTTTGAAGGGGATTGAGACCAAAGCTCTGAGGCCAAACTGATGTAATATGGGAGGATCGCAATTACCTTCAAACTGGAATTGGGAATTAGGGTTTTAAAGGAACTAAAAAAGGAAATTAAGGTTTCAAAAGAAGAAAAAACTGGGCAAATTTGGGCATCGCACCCTTTACACCACAGGCTTCACACCAAGGTTCAAAGACTCGACCGAGTCGTCTCCGAAATGGCAAGCGTCGATCCAATAACGAGACGTGATTCACCACAAGTGGCGAAAATCGCATGACTCAGACATGATTCGAGTATGACTCGACCAAGTAGGCTGAGTCACGAGACAACTCGATCGGGCTCAGCCGATCAAACCCGAGTCAGGCCCGAATCCAGGCATAAAAAAGAGGGAAGAGATCGGATCGGGGAGGGGGAGAGAGCTTACCTCGATTGCCGCCACCGGCTCGCGCACTGCCATCGGTCGACTGCCCGTCGTCGATCCCCCCCCCCCCCCGATCTCCCTTCCCCCTCCCTCCCTCCCCCGTTCTCTCTCTCTCTCGGTCTCTATCCCCCTCTTTATGTCTCTCTCCCCCCTCTCACCTGATCTCCCCCTCTTTGTCTCTCCCCACCCCCTCTTAACCCTTTTTTGTTTTTGTTTTTTAAGTTTTAGATTTTTTATATTTATCCCCTCAAGTTTTTCATATTTCTTACTTACCCCCCAAATCATCATATTTCCCCAATTACCCCCTCAAAACAAATTTGGCTTTGGACATGTGATACAAAAATTTTGATGTCTACATTTTTTTTTACGATTTGTTGTGATTTTTTCAGATTTTTTTGAGCTTTCTATGTAGCGTTTTGTGCGTATCACCTGATACCGATCCGAGTCACCGCGACCGATCCGTCTCAGCGCCCGCCGAGTCAGCGAACGAGACCACTACTAAGAACCATGCTTCACACCCCAATCTCAAGAACCCAAGACTCATGAAATTTTAAGCTGAAAATTTTCAATTCATCAATGTATGCCAATAAGAAAGTACTAAGGCCTATTTATAGGCTTTGAAGAGTTTAAGTCTCGAATATAACCAATGTGGTACTAAAACATAATAAAAAAAAGCAATAAAGTCAAAAATAAACTAAGGCATAGAATCAACTAGAAACTGGTGTGATGTCCTCATCAGTTAGACTTCCAAGCAAATACTTGGACGTTTTTCAAGGTTTCAACATCAATAACACTCCTCTCTTCTTCTTTTTTTCATTTTCCATCTAGCCAATGATTCTTCAATCAAAACTTTCACAATCACTTTCATGATACAGTCCTCAAAACTCAACTTTGTTATACATATGTACCGAAAAAATTTGGCTTCCTTGATACATAGAGACATTTAGATTATCTAAAATAACTCAAAATTTCATAATACATAAGACGCTGACTTTTATTGGACAGAATTGATAGAATATACAATAGTTGTTAGTGCACAGAAGACGGCAGGCTTCAGAAGCACATCTAAAATGTTGACCTCCAGACACCTGAACTTATCTGACTCAGGTAAGCCAAACATGTTAGACATATACACTTGACTCTGTATTCCAGTATAGTTCTGCATAAATTCAGGTCGGGCTCTAGTATTTGTTTCCATTTTAAAAAAAAAACTGAGCCATGAGACTTCAATTGTAGAAAAAACAGCAATCCAAAGTAGGGAGAATACCTCAAGACTTCATTGTGTATGATGATCTAATGGGATCAAAAAATTAAAATATATAAAAAATAGATAATAGTTGACAAGAAAGTTAATCCAACATACTACAACTAAGTCATTTGTCCCAAGTATTTGAGGTAGGCTACATGAACCAAAAAAGAATTACGCCGGATCGGGCACATGGATCAGTTTTCTCCACTCATTACTATCGAGCAATATGCCTTCACTAAGACCTTTAGCCTCTATATCTTGTCGTATTAGCTCCATCCATATTTTCTTCGGTCTCCCCTGCTCTCTTTTAACTTGCCCTAATTTGATACGCTCTACTCGCCGGACTGACGCATCTATAGATCTACGTCGCACATGACCAAAACATCGTAGGCGATTTTCTCTCATCTTCTCTTCTATAGGGGTTACACCTATCTTAGTACGAATATCCTCATTTCTCACCTTATCGCTCCTCGTATTACCACACATCCAACGAAACATGCGCATCTCTGCTACACTCATCTTCTGGGCATGATATCTCTTTATAAACAGTTTGTGCTATATAACAAAGCTGGCCTAATAGCAGTCCAATAAAACTTTTCCTTCAGTCATAACGGAATATTATGATCACATAAACTCCTATTGCGCTCCTCCATTTCAACCAGCCGGCTTAGATCCTATGGTTGACATCACTATTGATCTCCTCATCCTTTTGGATAATAGAACCCAAATATTTAAAATGACTGCTCATCGGTATTTCTTAACCATCTAGCGTCACAATACTATATTCTCGGATTCCCTATTTACTAAATTTACACTCTATATACTCTATTTTGGTCTTACTTAATATAAAATCTCGAGATTCTAAGGTTTGCCTCCATAACTCCAATTTTGCATTTTCCCCAGCTCTTGTTTCATCGACTAGGACAATATCATCAGCAAATAGCATACACCACGGTATCTCATCCTGAATAGCTCTAGTAAGCTCATCCATCACTATGACAAATAAGAATGAACTCAATGCAGATCCTTGATGCAATCCAATTGTGATAGAAAAATCACTTGTTCTGTCTCCACAAGTTTTGATATTTGCCAATATTCCATCGTACATGTCCCTGATTATGTCAATATATTTGATGGGCACTCCCTTTTTCATCAATGTCTACCATAATACCTCTTTTGGCACCTTAACATAAGTTTTTTCTAAATCAATAAAGACCATATGTAAATTTCTCTCTCAAAATCGCTCTATAAGTAGACGAAGCAAATGAATATCTTCTGTCGTCGATCGCCCCGGCATGAACCCAAACTGGTTCTTTGATATTTTAACATTCTGCCTTAACCTATGTTCAATTGCCTTTTACCAAAGCTTCATAGTGTGACACATGAGTTTTATTCCACGATATTTTGAACTCTGAATATCACCCTTGTTCTTATAGAAAGGTACTAGGGTACTCTTCCTCCACTCATTTGGCATCTTTTTACTTAGCCAGATCTTGTTAAAGAGGTTTGACAACCATCTCACGCCCACCTCTCCTAAGCATCTCCATACCTCAATAGGAATTCCATCCAGGCCAACAGCTTTCCTTGGCTTCATTCTCTTCAAGGCCTCTTTAACTTCAAATTCGCTAATTCTGTGCATATAATTACGGTTCATATCTTGGCACTGAATGGTAAGGTCATTCAAATCTTGAGTAGAACTACCATTGAACAATTTGTCAAAATACTCTCTCCATCTTTCTTTGATTTCTTCATCTCGAACTAAAACTTCTGATCCTCATCTTTGACACACCTCACAGTACATAAGTCTCTAGTCTTTCTCTCCCTTATTCGAGCAATTCTATATATATCATTTTCAACCTCTTTGGTGTCTAACTGCTCATACACTTTTTTATACACTTTAACTCTTACATTCCGAATAGCTTTCTTAGCCTCTTTCTTGGCTAGCTTATACCTCTCAAAACCCACTTCATCACATTTTTTCTTCAAATCTCTGTAAAAGTTTCGTTTGATCTGAAAGGCAGCTTTTACCTCTTCATTCCACCATGATGTCTCTTTACATGGTGGAGCACCACCCCGTGACCCACCATGTACATCTTTAACTATTTTTTTAATGCAGCTAGTAATTTTATTTCATGTTATATTGGGATCATTTTGGGCTTTTCAATCTGCTTCATGTACTACTCGATCTACAAAAACTCCTTGGTTACCTTCTTTTAGTCGCCACCACTTAACCTTAGGATCTAACTTACATTTAATCTTTCTAAATCTCCTTCTAATCCGGATATCTAAAATTAAGAGTTTATGTTGGGTTACTACACTCTCACACGGTACTACCTAACAATCCATACAACAAGTTCTATCTACTAACAGGGTGAAATGTCTTACATAAAATCTTTCTGACGTAAACTTCTCACATACAAACTAGGTTATACAACACGAATGCTAATATACTTCTGAACAAATCAATTCCTTTATCTCCCATTTAAGAATATGTCCTGCCACTTCTAAACTCTTGGATTTTAGTTTCAGATTTATCTATGAAAATATAACACTGTATGACCCTTCTAACCAATGTTTTAGAGAGAGCAATGGCCTTTAAAACACGGCAGATCTGTATATGGATGGATAACCAAAGAAGTTATCCAATGAATCTAAAAGACATTAAAAATTCCCAAGCCAATTAATTCATTCTGATAAAAAAGTGAAATTACAAAATATTGCAAATAATCATGAATATTACAGCATAGCCCTGTCTGCCTATTTCTTTTACCTAAATGCATCCCGTTTGTCCTCTTCCTCAGAAAGGTAGAATTCCAAGTTAACGAAATCCACAAAGGCATCCAGAGTTCCATCATCCTTTCCTAACCAATTCTTATAGAGCAAGTGAGCAACATGTGCACCCTGAACAGTTTCACATCACTTTTGCACATTTCCATATCTCTTATTGATATCATATAGTTCTGTAACATTTTTTAATTAATTGGAATAACTCCTTAACTTCGCTAATATTAAGACTCATTGTTCCATCCATCTGTTTGAGCATGTATGCTAGTCAACTGACAATGATGCCAATGACACGATATGTGCAATTAAAAGATTTAGGGTTTTCTCTTTTCCAAAAGTTTGCAATAAAACCACAGTAAATGTCCTAAGCTATGATCAACACCAAGGGAGACAGCACAAAACTAAAAGTACTCCATAGTAAGGTCTCAGACTCTCACATGTAAAGCGTCAACATAATAAGGTCCCACAGGTAGTCTATATGAAAGCAGTGCACTCAGACGCAAAAAAAATGAATAAAATAAACAGCTCATAACTTGCAGAAATAAGTGGGGGCAGCAAAACTACCCATGCACGCGCTAGCCTAAAAGTTGGGAACCAACAGTTCAAGCTAAACCAGGCTGTATTTATGAAAAGAGAAAGGCTCCATTTCGGGAAAGAAAAGCTCTTTCAATTGTAACAACAATTCTATCAAAAGCTTAACCTAGGATATGAGAACAATTTTACAGGAAAAAGGAAAACAAAGATTCAGAGAAGTAACTGCACAATCCAAAAAGCAAGTAATTCTTAGACATCTAGGAACTTCCATAATATACAACTTCAGAAACTAAACCAACTTCCAGAAAAAATATTGAACTTGAATGTCTATCCACTTTTTATAACCACCACAAAAATTTAAATTAAGATATTAACAGTAAGAAAATTACAGAACTACTGAGCACAAGAGTATTATTCACCTTGAGTTCCTTCGAAGCGGACTGCATATTAGATTTTATTGTCTTAATTTGTTTATCTAGATCTTTGAGTTTGCTATCACGATGCTTGCTGTGCTCTTTAATGGATTTTTCAAGTGTGGAAACAGTTGAAACACAGTTCTCAAACAGAAGCTGCTTTTCTTTTGCTCCAAGTTTCATTTCTTCAAGTTCTTGCTCCAACTTCTTCACAAGCCCACCAAGCTACATTCACATAAAAGGTTTTTATTTGATACAGAAACTTAAGTGTATGTGCATAATAAAGATTAATATTCACACAATGTTAACCAATCTAAGTAATCTGGAATGGGAAGCAGCTACCTTATGGTGCTCATTCTGCTCGGCTCTACTCTGGAAAAGTGAAAGATCATATGATTTGAGTTCCAACTGAGATTTAAGGTGCATGAACTTTTTCTGGAGAGGCAACAGTTTTGCAATCTGAAATCAATGCAAAAGTCAATCCCAAGGAAGTCACACACACACACACACACACACACACACACAGAGAGAGAGAGAGAGAGAGAGAGAGAGAGAGACAGACAGACGGTATATTTAAGCATCCATAAATGCGTACACATGCAAGTACGAACAGATATTTCTGGTGATAGGATAGATATGTTTACAGGTCCTAAAAACTAACCATCATGCAGTTTATGTGATTGTATATAGGGTGTAGATCTTTGATCTTCAACTTCGTATAAAATGATTAATGTATCATACTTTTATGAATTTATTCTAAAACATATCCTGAATCTATAATAGTTTATACAAGTCACAACATTGGCATCCCACCAGCCAACACCCCGCCCCTCCACACACACACAGCCGGGGGGGGGGGGGGGGGGGGGGGGGGGGGGGGGGGGGGGGGGGGGGGGGGGGGGGGTGTGTGTGTGTGTTCCCCTTGAATTTGATGATGGGAGAATCACTTTGACGACCTACTCCATTGAACTTGACCTGCATCACTTCGAGTGTTCAAAGACCAAAAATCAAGTGATTTAAATTTTGTTTGCCCATGAATCAAGTAGTCAAAAACTGACATCCGAAAATAGCAAGTTGTTAGATCTATAGTCCGAGGCACATATATTGGAAACCCAAACCTTGGATCAAGATTAAACACTTCAAACACCTTGGAAACTAATTTTTATTACCAAATAATTATTCTAGATTATAAAACTCAATAACTTACTGATGGGGAAATCACAGCGACTCATTTTCGCATGTATCAGCGATGTCGTCGCCGTGTCACAAGTCCTATTTTGGGCTGCGGTTTTGAGTCATGTTTAGTTGTGATTTCTTTAAATTTTTGTATGATTGTTTAATCCATGTGTCTTAGTTGTGGTGGTTTTCGTTTGAGTTCAATTGGTTTGAGTCAGTTTTGAAGTCTTGATTGAGTCTATTTGGTTACATCTTATTTTAGGCGTGTGCTGATTTTGAGTTTCTTTTATTTAGTACAACATCGGTTATGACGCGAAATGTCTCTTTATAGGAGTATATTTAAAGAGATTCAATTCAGTGAATAGAGTAATGAATGATTGATTAAAAGCTTTGCTATTGGTATTGATTTGATCTCCTTTTGATTAAGCCAGCCGGTGGTGAAGTCAAGGACTAGGTTGCGATCCGAGTTCATATCCTCAATTTAAATTTTGTGTTTTAATCCAGCATCAATTTTGATATCAGAGCTAAAATCATGCTCTTATCAAAAAAAAAATCCTTACTTAAAAACCATAGTGTAATCAACGCTTCCAGATCTATGTATCTCAGTACAGGTTATCTGATATGGTGATAATACTTGATTAGTTGATTTGACCTCTCTGATAGTCAGACTGAGCCCGTTTCAGCTCTAGATCTTAATTCCAAATATTTGGATTTTTTTAAAAATTTTCTGAAACTTTTCTGCATTATTTTGAGAAAAAAATCTCATATCCTTAATTTAAATGTTGAGTTTTAATCCCGCATCAATTTTGGTGTCAGATAAAATCCTACTCTTTTAAAAAAAAAAAAATACTTTCTACAAAGCCTTAATGTAATCAACGCTTTCAGATATACGTATCTCAGTACAGGTATCTAATACGGTGATAATACTTGATTTGACCTCCCTGATAGCCAGACTAAACCCATTTCAGCTCCAGATCTTAATTCTCGATATTTGGATTTTTCTAAATTTTCTAAAAATTTTCTACATAATTTTAAAAAAAAATCCCCTGAATTCGATAACGAGCGATATCGCTGATCGACTTCAAAATTTTTACTTAACAAACGAGAATGAATTTCAAGAATCTGATTTCACAACATTGCTGGGGGTAATATTTTCTATTGTTGAGAATTTTTAAGAAATTTCCAAATTAATAAAAAATTACCCAAATAAAATAGTATTTTAAATTTTATTTTTCTATTTTTCCTTTTCTTTCTCTAATTTTCTCCACTCTTCCGCACCATCATACACCACCGCCCTCTCCTATAAATTTTTCTTTCCGTTTCTTCTCCCCTCAATCTCTCTGGCTTCCCCTCCCTCTCACTTCCCTCTCCTCTCTCTACAACTTTCTCTACAACTCTTTCTCTGACACACACTCCCTCCGTTCTTTCCCCCTTCCCAGCACCGGCCAACACCATCATCGTCGGCCAAGCCCAACCTCCCCACTGCACAACCCTCTCTCTCCTCTCCTCCCAAGCTCTCTCTTCCTTCCTTCCTCTCCTTTCTTTCTTTTCTTCTCCTCCTTCCTCCCTCTGGTCGCCACCCTGTCCCCTACCTTGGTCAGCGATCGCATCGCCTTAGTCATCACGCTGCCGTGTCCCGCTGTCGCGTCCTGCCGCCGTCGCCACTAGCGGCCGCTACCCCTCTTTCTCTCTCTTTCTCTTTCTCTTCCTCTCACTCCTCTCTCCTCTTCCTCTCTCTCCTAGCTTGTCGGTCGGCCTGGTGCCGCCTTCGCTGATCGTCGTCGAAGTCGTCCGTACAACCCCAATCATACAATCGCGCAGCTGGATGCCGCCCCTCTCCCTGCAGGTCCTTCTTTCTTTTTCTCTCTCATGTTTTGTTTCTCTTACTCACACTCTCCCCCCATTTGGATCCCAAACCCGACCGATTAGCCTCAAACCCGTTAACCCAAAATCTAATAACACATATTCACTTAAGTTATTGGTCTGAATTATTGGATCTGAACCTGACCCAATAGCAAACCAAATCTCACCCATTAAGAAAGGTAAATTTTATATAAAACCCCTAATAATTTAGAATATTTACATTTTAAATCTTTTATTACATATTTAACAAATTTATATAATTTTTAGTGTTCTGGCAATATCTTGACCATCCGGAGTCCTACAAGAGCCATGAGAAGACGTGCAGCTATTGGCTTCGAGTTTATTAGAGTACTATGAGAGCTATCTAGAGTCATACTCGATAGGGTCGAGTTTTTTCACGCCGGGAGAGTTAATGGGGACATCACAAGGACTTCTTTTTGCACGTATCAATGTCGTGTGGTCGTGTCACAACGGCTTATTTTGGGTTGTGGTCTTGACTCATATTTTGTTGTGATTTTCTTTGAATTTTTGGATGATTGTATAGTCCACCTGTCGTAGTTGTCGTTGGTTTTCGTTTGAGTTCAATTGGACTCAGTTGAGTCAGTTTTGGAGTCTTGATTGAGTCTATTTGGTTACCTCTTATTTTAGGGTTGTACTGGTTTGAGTTTTTTTATTTAGTACCACATCGGGTATGATGAAAACTTCTCTTTTAGAAGTCTATTTAAAGAGACTCAATTCAGTGAATAAAACAATGAATGATAGATTAAAAGCTTTACTATTAGTATTGATTTGATCTCTTTTTGATTAAGTCAACTGGTGGTGAAGCCAAGAACCGGGTTGCAATCCGAGTTCATATCCTCAATTTAAATTCAGTTTTGATCCCGCATCACTTACTGATTTCAGTTGCCTATTTTATGCCTACTTCGGTACATGGGCAAAAAACTGTTAAATCATTTAATTTTTGGTCTTTAGCCACTCCAAATGATGTATATCAACTTCAACAATGGTGTGGATTTTAAATGTGAATGTCTATCATCAAATTCCAATGGAAGGATTTGCTCTCAGTAGGAAGCATCAAAAATGTGTTTGGAGAAGCGTTCAAAAGTTAAAAATTGAGGACAAGTATAAGAGGCGCCTGCCATATGTTTGAAGTGCCCAATAAGTATCAATGTCCCGTGCGTGGAAAAAGAGCAAAAGGGAAGCAGAAACAAGGTAAGGAATATCATGCTCCTTGTTTTTGGCAGGCCCATTCTACATCCACTATGAGCACACCTTTACATAGTACTCTTATGTTTTTGCTACTTTGACTCTTCTGCGCTACCTTACAGGCTTCAGCTATTACAACCAAGAACAAAGCTTAAATCAATTCTTTAGAACAATAAATCCCATTCTGCAAGGCAGCTCCACCATGTGACAAATCCAGAAAGTACAGAAATAATGATAAATAAATAAATAAATAAAATAATATGAGTCCAATGAAAGACGCTATTGTGATTTCAGGATAAAGCTAACCTTGTCTTCAACTTCAGACAACCTCCTTTGATGAATAGAAAGTTCCGTTTCAGCCTCAGCTAAAGCATGAAGTTGTCTCAACAATTCACCTCCACCTCTACAAAGATAACAGAAAAGAATCAAAAGTTGCAACAGTCAACATTTAATTCTGCAGTCCAACAGAAGAGTCAAGCTAATAAAACAGCTGATAGAAAAACAGCAAATGTGTGATTACGATGTCATTTTACTAGGAGGAGAATGGAGGCTCAAAAAGATAATTGTTGCATAACTACAAACTTGTAAGAACAAGATTAAAAACAAGATCTCAAGTACTGCCTGAATTAACATAAACTGGAAAGAATAGTAAAAAAAAATATTGCTTACTTGCGACTCCCACCAGTCAAAAGGCCACTTGGCTGAAATATGTCACCTTCAAGAGTCACACTAGGGGTGCCAATATCTCGATTAAAGGCAACCTACACCAAAAGATGAATAGAAATTAGAAGGAATTTCCTGAAGAAATAAAATTTGCTGTATGCTGCACCCTTATACTACCGTAAAGTAATGCCAAAACTGGAAATTAGCTAGATAACTATAAGGCAGACTTATGTGAGTCGTGACAGATCCAACTGCAATGAAATACAGTTATTATCTAGAAACTGGAAAAGAGATGGTTAAGGTAGCATAATCAAATGAGAGATGAGTATTATGATAATGAGAAAATTATTCCCTGTTATAAGCTTGGTGCCTCCTTGTTGCCGTAGAACAACATCGAGCTTAGAACTGAAATGGTGACAATTATCTGTTTAGACATGACTTTTCATAGATGGGAAATGAATAGACAGATCATGAATGTCGTTTCTTAAAATTGAAGCAAATAGGCAATCTGCAAAGTCATTTGAGGAATATAAAGTCAACTGTTATGTCACCTTCCTACTCACTCCTGCAACTAACTTCCTCGTAGAAGGTTGAGGGCTCAAATCTCCCCATAAAGTAGCAAGGTGAATTCTAAACTAAAAAGCAGGAGTGCACTACTGCAAGCTTATTGAGCAATGAGTCGGGCTTCATGGTCATGGCTTGTTTAGATCCACATGTGCATCATGAAGGCCAAGAAGGCTAAATAACAATTTTCGCTCCCTGCACGAATTACATGAATTCTTTCTATCTTCTCCGGACCCACCCCACCCCCCGGTCCCCCTACCCAAAAAAAAAAAAAAAAAAACAGCAACAACAACTCTCCCCTGTCTCTTTGAGTTGCCTCCCTCTTCGTAGCTTTCCTCCTTCATGGTGTACACCTACTAGCCTTCTTCCAAAAAGGAAGTCATAGGCCTAGAATTTGCGCAGTGCATGTAGGAACTAGACTTTGTAACCCAAGAATCTGGCACATGAAATTTGATGCCTTGATGGGCAAACCACTCATCAGGTAGCCTATGCCTTAAAGCTATTGAACACTTTCTTCAGACTCCTTATAATTGTTTGGTGCGCATATTTGTTTGTGCATCAATTTGCAGGCCATTTTGATGTTGACACATCTTTTCATAATACTGGATCTACAATTAATGTCATTTCAAAAGAAAGATAATGGGATTAGTGATGAACTTTACATGTTACGCCCTTCTAGATGGTTAAACAATATTGTAGGTACTAAAGTTCAAATAGAAAGAGATCAAGCAGTTTTATGTAGTAATGGAATTAATTATTACAAAAATTTCAGGATTAAATTTTGAAGTTATGTCTCACATATTCCGTTGTGGACTTAGTCCAAGATGATCCACATTAACAACTTGAGACATCTGAACATTGAAGAGTATTTCATTACTCTTCAGGTCTCATGGCTAGATCCTAGATGCTAGTATTCAATGTTCTGGTGCTTTCTTTCCTTTCCCATTGGAGAAAATGAGAAAAGGCTAATGCATGTGCAAGATGTAATTATTGCATGGTTAACATAATAGTCATCATCCGCCCACAAAAAGTAAAACTAAAACAATAGTTCCACTAACAAGTATGAACTGGACAAACAAAAATTATTTAATAGATTTGGTTGCTTTCCGCATAACAATCAAAGTTACCTCCTTTGCTGCATCAATACTTCTGCAGACAAATGTTGAGCCAAACACATAAGCCATAGCATTCTGCAGCAAAAAGATCACCGTAAATACAAAAAAAATAAATAAAATGAAAGAACAGCTAGCAGTTTTTACTTGCATCAAATTATTAGCTCATTGAAATGGTGAAAAAATTGTTAACTATGTGACTCCTAAATTGTGGGTAACACTAACAGTAGCATTAAATTTCAACTTGCTAGAATCTCTACAATACACAAATCTAGCAGTGGAGTTAAAAATGCCACCTATCAATCAAACAAAACTATCAGTGCTTACTACTAATCTATGTTTGAAAAATTATACAAAATAAGTTAAAGAAAAGTATAAACAGAAAACCAAGTACCAACCAGGAGTTGCTTACCTTCACTTCATTGTCATAACCAACCAAAAGAAGGGCCAGTTCTGCATTGCTTTCACCAACCTATAGATAAATTCATGAGCTCTCAGAACAAATCTAATTGTATATCTAATGTACACTAGAAAAATGCAGAAAAAAACAAGGTAAAACTGACCAGTCTAGAAGCAGCCTGTTGAATTCTTGGGGGAACAGTATGGGACTGAATTTTGTTTAGTGGTATAATTGTCACTCGTCTTCGAAGATCACCATTTTGCAGCAGTTGCTTTCCTGTATCTTCTGTGTCTACAACAACGTTAAAAAGCTTACCCCCTGCAGCAACCTGCAAAATGAATCTGATATAATTTCGCTGTATGCAATATAAAGCCCCATGAAGAAAAGTATATCAATGTCATTCCCCCCAAACCCCTAGTAAAAGAAAAGATAGGTAAGTATGCTGATGTCAAACCTCTAAAGCAGTCATTGTGGAACTATCCTTCACTTTTATGAGCTTTGCAACCACTCCTTTCACCTTCGTTCTGTCAAAATTCTTAACAGGATCACGGTAGCTAAAGTGAACATTAGCTAGCTGCCCAGAAAGAATACGAACATCATCTTTCAGCTTCTGAACTGTCTCTAACTCAACTGACCGATCCTGCAAAAATGAAAGTTGTTTAACTGAATTGGTTATATGCAGAAGCAGTGTCACTTGAAATTCAGATACATGTGACCAAGACATCAAATTGAGACGGTTTTAACATAATTTCATCAATAAATTAACGTGTGAGAACAATCTTTCTAACCTTTTGTAAAGCTTCCATTTGCCCTTCTTCATAAGGAATCGATTCTAGAGCTGCTCTGACATTTTCCAGATCTTCTTTCTGACATTGAGCTCATTGTCAACAGCAGCAGCCTCATCACGCTTTGAAATCAGTTGCCCCTTTTTCTCTTTAAGTTCCTTCTCAGAATGGTTAATCTTTGTCTTTAGCTGTTTTAATTCAGATTCAGCATCCCCAACTGCAGCTTTGGCATCTCTTAATTGATCTTCAAGACATTTGTCATCATTCCCACTGCTCTTACCAGCTAACACACCCTACCACACCAATGCTACATCATAACTATATCTAATGTGATTTAGAATGAACAATATAACGTAATTCCATGTATAAAATTCATGTGGCCTAAGTACCTGGTATTCTCTCTCGCACTCTTCAAGATTCTTCGACAAATCCCCCACTTTCTTTTTCAGATCAGCTGCACCGTCTTCAGCTTTCCGGACAGCAGAATCCCTCTCACCTATTGATTTTTTAATATCTTCAATACTCTTAACAATCTGTCAAAGCATTAACAAAATATTCCACGGCAGGTGGAACTTATATTGTTATAATAGTTACAATAAATATAATAAGAATGGGTGACAGATAAAACTTACACATATGGCAGATACTATGTTTAAGGCCAATATACAAATAATAATTTAATTATAGCATAACAAACACAAGTTTGTGCACACATAAACAAAATGAGAGGTTATATCAAAAGAAGCATTACCTTTTGAGCAGCCTTCTTTTCAGTCTTTAGGTTCTCCTCTTGATTATTCATAACAGAAGTTTCCTTCACAAGAGAACGAGATAGCGCGTCTACTTTCTCAGACAGGGTCTTTAATTCGCCACCCAATTTTGCCTCTTTCTCAGCAGTTAAGACAGATATATTCTTCTCCATTTCTTCTATCTCTGTTCTTAACTTAATAGTGTTGCTATCTATCTCAGTTATCTTCAATTTGCTTTGTTCCACCCCATTTACTGCATTATCCCGTACTTTCTCTGCCTGAACATATTCATAAGCGATGCAGAACCTTTTAAGCCGGTCTAATTCTGCATTACCATTAGCCCACTGCATGTACTGCATACTCTGCTTCCTAAGTGTCTCCAGCGCAGGAAGTATTTCCTGGTCAAGAAGCTTATCTATCTCTTCAACTTTGCATTGTTTCTTCTCAAGAGTCTTTAAAGCAGCCTCCTTTTTTGTCTCGTACATTCTTGTGCCAGCCGCCTCTTCTAGCATGGATAAAATTTCAGGTGGCTTCATGTTAAGAACTTTTGTGATTCGCCCTTGCATTATGAGAAAATGCGGATTGTTGACATTAAGTTGAACAGAATGGAAAAGTGTCTGCACCCGGGATGGCTGTGCAACATGTCCATTGATGAGGTACTTGTTCCTCCCCCCAACCACAATCTACAAGGGGGAAAATATTCCAACTAATGGTTAACCAGAATAGTAAAGAAAAAGAATATACTCACAGCAAAGTAATTGAATAAATGATGTAGTTTGCATGTTGTTCAAGGCTTTAAGGAATGCATTGTGAGAAGGGAAAAATAAATAAATAAATAGTCTGGACTTTACATAGTTTGATATCACAGACATACAAGGAGAATAATCACGTAAAAGGAACACGAAAGAAAGCTTAACGGCACAAAAATGATGAGAAAGAAGCATGCATGCTTATGTTACGTGACGGCAAACCTAAAGTTGGAAATACTAGGGATCAGAACAAAATCCACAACTGAGCTTTACAATTCTGAATGAAACTAAAGCTCAAAGTAAATTAAGAACTAAACCTCAGGACAATGAAGAATGTGCCTATACAATAGTTTTCATTACATTAGAAAATGAGGAGAAAACACACAACTTAAATTGTAAGCATGACAAAAAAAAATAGATCATAACTTAACTAATATGAGAATTAAGAGGAAATCAAAAGTAAGTAGCAAATACACTGATAAGAAAATGAACCTTTTTCATATCTACTATTATAACCATAACCCTTTTGATTGGAATTCTAATTTGATAGTGTCTCACTGTCGTGTCACGTCCAAAAAAATCCATCCGTTCATTTCAAATCTTCAACATTCTTGAAATCTAACCATAAATTTTGAACTAAAAGGTAGCATTTCTTAGACAGAGAAATCTCCCCCCCCCCCAATCATAATACTTATCCCAAAAAAAGAAGATGAAAAGATTCTTTTTTTTTTCTCATTGAAGATTAGATATTCTCCAGTGTTCTAAAAAAAGGTATCGGCCGCTTAAATGTTTTCGGCCTGAAACCGAAAAGAAATTGAAGAAAGCGGTCGGATTACTCGGCCAGGCGATTAATTCGCTTAAGCGACGATTAAGCGTCTGATCGGTAATTAATTAGCGTCCGTTTAAACGTTATTCAATCATTTTCTAAATGAGGTCAATATTCAAACCCATTAAGCTAACTGAACTCAAACCCGATCCATTATTACTTTTCTAAATGGAGGTACATTGATGTACTTTGAGTTAATTGATATTATTACTTTTTAATTTTAGTACTAGCAATTTAATTTTTCAAGTTATATTTGCTATATCTTTTATGGTGTTTTTTTAGAGTTTATAGAATTCATATTTGCATATTTAAGTATTATAATATTATTATATATTAAAATAATAATAAAACGTGTAATCCGTTTAATCACCGTTTAAACCTTTTAAGCATTATGCGCTCCCGGACCGCGTGCGTACTGAAACGCTTTTTAGAACATTAATATTCTCTAGAATCAAATCAAAAGCTTATTTTAAAAATATATAAAAAGAAACTCTTAATAGTTTTTATTCAATCACGGTCGTGTCACATCAAAAAAAATCCATCCGTTCATTTCAAATCTTCAACATTCTTGAAATCTAACCATACATTTATATCCCCAAACCCCATCACATAAAGAAATTTTGAACTAAAAAGTAGCATTTCTTAGATAGAGAAATCCTCTCCCACCTCCCTCCCTCCCTCCAAAAGAAAGTTACAATACCCATTAATCATAATACTTATCCCAAAAAAAGAAGATGAAAAGATTCTTTTTTCATTGAAGATTAGATATTCTCTAGAATCAAATCAAAAGCTTATTTAAAATATATAAAAGAAACTCTTAATAGCTTTTATTTTACACTTAAATCTGCTTTAGTTGCACGTGCATAGCACGCTACCAGAATCTAGTTCTAAACTAAACCTCATGTTACTTCAAGAACTTTTTCAGTTGCACCTGCCTAGTCAAGAACTTTAAAAAATCTTTACAATTTAAAAAAAAATTCTCAAGTTACATCAAGAAACCTCTGTTTACACTTCTCTAGTTACCTTAAACTTGGGAAGCAAAAAGGGAATAATTGACATTATAACTCAACAAGATAATAAATAATGAAAAGTTCCATAAATAATTGTTCATAAGAAGAGAAATGATTCAATACCAATAAACTAAATGAACACTACACGAAAATAAAGAGAAGTGCCTCTTAAACTAAACATAAAAACAAAAACTAATCTTTTGAACTCCATAAAAAAATTAAATCTCAAATTACAATAAAAAATCCCGAATTTCGTAATGTCTACTGACGGTTCTCTCAGGTCAATATTCATAAATTAAACTTTGTATATTAGCAAAAATAACAGCCTTTAAAACACAAAGTACAATTAGGATGATAGCTCAAACTAAAGATTAAAGGGGGGGAAAGGGCAGGTACATCTGAAATTATAGGTTTATAACATAGAAGTGAAGAATAAGCTCCAGTAAACAGCTAAATTCATGCATAAAACCAAAATCACCCCCAAATTAAAAAAAATGAACTTTCCAATTCTGCAAGAAATTAAGGCCCAAATTACATCATGATCCCCGCTTCTTACCTGTCTAGTAACCGTAATCTCGGGACAATCCTCGTAGCCCAGCGGACTCCGGCTCCGATCCGAGTTCTCGAACACGATCGAGACGGTGGCCTTCGTGATCCCAGCCTGGCTTGCTTGTAAACCAATTCCTGGAGGTTGGTGGCCCTAACCTGCTGGAGGTTGGTAATGCCGAGGACGAAGCAGATCGAGTCGAGGATGTTGGATTTGCCCGACCCGTTGAGGCCCGTGATGGCGTTGAAGAAGGGGTCGAAGCCGGGGACGACGGTTCGGGTCGCGTAGGACTTGAATCCTTCGAGAGTGATCTCTTTGATGTGCATTTTTTGGGGTTTTTCCTAGGCTTTTGGGATGAGAGAGAGAGAATAGGGCTGGGGGCTTGCGAGATGAAAACCCTAGAGTGGAGAGAGGGGAGTGAGAGAGCGGGAAATAGAGTGAATTTTGGGGACTTTGGGGGTTTTCATTTTTTTTGAAATGAGATGGAGGAACCAGGCGGTGAGATTAAGCACGTGTGGTACTGAACTCGGTGGATGTGGGCCGTTGCCCAAAAAGTTGGCTCAAGGGTCAGCCCGGTTGAATTTGAAATAATAAACGGCCTGTTTAGATTTTTGAAGTTTTTTAAATTGCACTTTGCTTTAAGTTGTAGCAAGTGTCATTGTAGCATAGCGATAAAATCTTTTTACAGTGGACAAGAGTTCTATGGTACAAATCCTGTTTGCATCAAGTTATAGTTTATTCAAAAAAAATTAAACCAAAAAGTTATAGTTGTTTTTTGCAAATCTTTAATTTCAGATTTTAAAATGTATTTTACTTATTTTATGTTGTAATTGCATAAAAAATATATAGCTAGCTCAAACTCTTTTTTCTCCTTTATATTCTGTATTTAAGAAAAATCCAACTTTTTTTGTGATTGTGTTTTAATCTGATTTTTAGAAGTAGCTAACTGCATTTTATCAAACTAACAAACGATAGTCATATGAACCTTAGGTTTAATTTTGGACGTGAGAAACTCAACTGTAGAAATCTACATTTAAGAAAACTTAACTCCAACATACAAGCTCAAAAAAAACAAAACCAAATGATTAGGCTTCTTCGTGGTCTCAACGTCTCATCCACAATTTAACTTTTTAATTGAGAAGCTTATGGCTGCATAGTTCAAGCAGTAACATACTGTTTTTTCTTAGTGGGAAGTTGTGGTTTCGAATCTCTTTGTCTACTGTGAGCGAGAGAATTTTCGAACTAAAATTTCAAAGAGCACTAACAAATTACATGCTAAAAGATCAGTGTGATTCATG
This sequence comes from Agave tequilana, assembly GCA_038442645.1. NCBI lineage: Eukaryota > Viridiplantae > Streptophyta > Magnoliopsida > Asparagales > Asparagaceae > Agave > Agave tequilana. The sequence continues at coordinate 14,445 of JAVJIF010005866.1, read as the reverse complement.
TGAACCGCACATTCAGGTTTAGATTCTAAAATTGTTGGAGCTGATAGCTTACTGCTATGATGTTGATGTTAATGGATCGAGATATGGATGTATATCCTTCAGGATCCAAACCAACAGTGGCATGGGCCCGATAACCCGACTCTGAGTGAATCTAAGATTCTGAGGTTTGGATCCTAAATTTGTAAAAATCAGTGGCTTAATGATAAGGTATGGATCCTAACAATGGATATGGTTCCTCGGTGCATCCAGATATGGATCCTTATCAAACCCGTGACCCAGTACTCAAATGAATATTTTTATAATTAGATCGCATAGTGCCATTTAAGAATTGGTTTTTTTATTAAAAAATCTTATTTAAATAAATAATTAAGGGAAAAAGACCTCTCCCCAAAATATTAACCAAAACCGACCTATTACACTCCACGTCGGCGCCAGGTCAGTTTTGACCTCACCAGCGTGGCGTTGGTGGCAGTTGGGGGTGTTTTTTTGTTCGGGTTTTCAAGACCCGAACATTCGTAGCAGTCATTTTTATGTTCGGGTTTTCAAAACCTAAACGTTCGTTACGGTGAATTTTTATATTCCGGTTTATAACTCAGTACAACCCTATAGTTCGGATTTTCGGAGTCTTAACTGCTGAAAAAACGTTCCTTTTGACTTCCCTCTCTAGTTCAGGTTTTAGAAACCTGAACTCTTTGACAGTTTGTTTCTGCAACGCTCTCTGATTCGGGTTTTCGAAATCAGAACTCGAGACGAGTTTTACTGCCACCCAAAACCCGAACCCATTAAGTTTTTACTTCTTACAACCCCATTTAACCTTTCTCCTGTGTCCCGATCAGTTTGAGTTTGCCATAGCCCCCTCCCTCCCTCCCTTTCTCTCTCTGTTGCCCTGGCCGGCGCTACGACTCTCCTCCCCTCCCCCTCCCTCCCCCTCCCCCTCCCCCTCCCCCCTTCCTCTCTCTCTCTCTCGCTCTCGCATGTGCCCTACGTAAGCCATCTCCGACTGTCTTTCTCCCCCTCCCTCTCCTTCTCTCTCTCTCGTGTGCCTTACCCCAGGCCGGCTGGATGCTCCGACACGCAGGCCGGCTGCTACCATTTTTTTTTTTTTTTTTAAGATTTGAGTGAATGGATTTTTAAAGCCATGAATTACGTCAACTTTTTTTATCTTCTCTCAAAATTTTGGATTGAGGCATGAATTATGTCAAATTTGCATATTGTTGTGTAAATTAAACTAACAATGAGTATTATATTGTGTTATATCTAGTTAGGTACAATGTCTAATTTGAAGGTGCATATTCTTTGTTGATTTAATGATAAACTTACAATAGATCAGGAGAATAAGCTAACATATATTGATGGAAGAGCAAAACAATCTATTGAAAAAGGAAACCAGAAGAATTGAATTGGTCGAGAAAACACATTCACCTTTCTAAAATTAATCCAAACGATTATGAGATTCACTTAACTTGCAAGTGGCCAGTTACACACAAACGTTACCAAATAGTTGTCATTGAGGACAACGAAGACACAGTGTTATGCTTGAGTTATGTTCACCGTAAATACCATAGAGTTATATGTGGAGAAAGTTTCTATGAGCCGTCGGTTGCCTAAAGTTCAAGAAGAATTATCTCGTATGCTCGATTTGGATAATGAGTCAGCGGGCTTCGTGTCACCCGTACCACACATTCCTCACGTTGACATTCTAGCACATGATATGTAAGCAATCATTTTTTGATATGAATTTTAGTTACGTTGTCAGTTCTAACTGTTTATATGAATTTTAGTTATGATGCTCACTTCCAATCATATCTGCACATAATGAATTATTCATGGCTTGAGGGGCAACCAGAGCAACCCAGTGCAAATTGGTAAAGCACGTAACTAATTCAACAACACTCTTATTTGAAAAAAAAATCACATGTTTCAATTTAATGATAAGAATCTTATGTACTTATAGGTACTCATATGACATTGAAGATATCAGAGTATCATCACACGATACTGGACACTATGATGTTGATCCTCTAATGTTGGACCTGTGATGTTGGACCCTCTAATATGTTGGGATTTGGGTCGAACAAATAGTCCTACATCGGCTAGACATGAGGATGGTCTTGAGTATATAATGATTTGGGTTATTCCACCTAGAAGGCTAGTCTTTTGGGATAGTGTCCCGAGTCCTTACAAGTGGTATCAGAGCCATGCCCCGAACTTAGTCGGGTGCGTGGGTGATGTTTTATCCCTCAGGGCGCTAAAAGCGCAGTAAAGTCCCTGTAAAGCTAGTTGAGCTCTCGAGGTTGATAGCAGAGTCCTGCTTCACGTAAGACATGCTTGCAAACGCAGTGAAGAGGAGTAATAAGCTACAAGTTATGCTTCACGTGAGGCGTGTGCTAAAACGCAATGAAGAGAATCTCGTTGAGCATATGTCTTCCAGGTGTGAAGATGAGCTTACAGGGAGACTTTTATTCAAGAGGGGGATTGTAGGAATTTGGGTCGAACAAATAGTCCCACATCGGCTAGACATGGGAATGATCTTGGGCATAAAGATTTCGGCTACTCCACCTAAAAGGCTAGTCTTTTAGAATGGTGCCCCGAGTCCTTACAAATCGTTGATGATCTATCACCGATCAAACAACAGGGGAACACCAAGCCGAAGAGACTTGGCAGTGGAAGCATGAGCGTAGAAAATCTATCACTAGCAAGCAATCACCACACAACCAAAAAATACAAGATTTAACATGGTTCGGCGATGTGCCTGCGTCCACGGGGAGGAGGGGAGAAATATTTATTAAAGAAAATACAAGAGTTATGGTGAGATCTCTCTCACGACTTTTTCAATGGTGGAATTCTAGAATTTCTCTTGAATTCTTGACACACCTCAAAAGGCCACCCCTGAGTGGTTTATATAGGTACCTGGGATGATCCTAATCAAATACGAACTCAAATCAGCACCTCCTTAGAGAAATAGGAAACACGTATCCAAACCAAAATAGAAGATAGATTCGTATTAGGAAACTGCCAAAAACTGAAATTGTTCTCTAATGAATATGAGACATTCCAAATACAAACAATCTCCACCTTGGCTCATGTTCATTGAGTCCCTCCATAGAAATTGGCATCTGCTCCATTCGCCTTCCTTTCTCCCCCCTTTTATGACTTCACATGGCTCCCTCCCAAGAGCCTGTTCGTCATTTTATCTTTGTAGAATCTTGATGAAGTTCAGAAATGCTCTGAACTTCTCCTCCAGGATAGTCTTCGTCATCATATTCGGTGGATTATTCTTTGTGCTGATCTATACCAAATCAGTCACCTTATCATCCACGACCCACTAACGTATCTTGTGAAATCTCACATCAATGTGCTTCGTCCGCTTGTGATACCTGTGATTTTTAGCGAGATGGATAGCACTCTGGTTGTCGTAATGAACCCGAACTGAATCCTGCATGCACTGAACGTCTCAACCAATCCTCTCAACCACAAAGCTTCCTTTGATGCCTCAACTGCAGCCATGTACTCCGCTCTTGCTGTTGAAAGAATAATATATCTTGCAAAATGCTTTCCAACTAATGACGCACTCAGCTACTGTGAACACATAGCCCATCGTAGATCTTCGCTGATCAAGAACTTTTGCATAGTCTGCATCAATACGCCTTGTAGTAACTTAGGTTTCCCCATTTTCAATCTCTGAAACATCAAGCCTAGTCTCGCTGTAACCTCCTGATCCCCGGTGTACGTAGTACCGTATCGGTACGCGATACGACGTACAAAAATTGATTTGACCTCCGTGATAGTCCGATTGACCTGATTTCAGTTTCAAAAATTATTTTCTGATATTTTATATTTTTCAGGATTTTATGGGAATTTTCTGAATTATTTTGGAAAATCTCCAGAATCGGTGTCGACCGATACCAATAATCTGCTTTACGATTTTTATTTCACAAACGGAGTAAAATTTTTAGAATCCGCTTTCACCATGCATCTTAGAATCATGTTATCTACGTTTGGGCATTTTGGGGATTTTTCTGATTTTATCGAAAAATCCGGCCAAACCGGTGTCGCCCGTATCGGCGAGACACTCCGGATTTTTAATTGCAAACCGGATTGAGTTTCGACAAACCGTTTTCATATTACGTCTCAGGAGAATATTTCTATTTTCTGTAATATTTGGGCACTGTTCGGAACTAGTCGAATTTGGACCAATATTATAATATTTAAATATTATTTTTTTTAAATCTTTTTATTTTCTTTCTTTTCCCTTCTCTTCTCCTTTCTCTGGATCTTTCTCCTTCACCGCCTAAAAACCCACCGCCTCTCTAACCGACTTTTTCCCTTCTTAAAATCCCTCCTCTCTCTCTCTCTCCTCTATTTACTCTCTCACTCTCCCACACACACACTCTCTCTCCAATTTCTCTCTCTTCTCTCTCTCTCTCAACCACTCTCCTTCTTTTTCCCTCACTGCAGGCCAGCTGGGGCCCTGACCCATGCCTGCGGCCGCTCCCGGCCGGGCGCGCCACCTCCGTGCCCCCGGCCGCCGCCGCAAGCCCCCAGGGCCACCACCACCCCTCTTCTTCTTCTTCTTCTTCTTCTTCTTTGCTGTGCACCCATGCCCTCTTTCTCTTTCTCTCTGTTTCTCTCTCCCTCACCCTCTTTCTCTCACCGCCGCCCGGAGGCCGGGACTGCCGCCGGCGGCCAGCCCAACTGCCGGCTGGCTATTGTGGGCGGCAGCAGCAAGCTGCTGCTGCCCCCTTTGTGTTGTTTGGGTTGGGTAAATCCCAAACCCATTAACCCAATAGGGTTAATCATTAACCAACAAACCCAACCCAATAACCCTTGTTACCCAGTACCCATTAAGCCAAGTTATGGGTTTGGGTTTGGGTTTGGTCCAGACCCGACCCGTTTACCACCCGCATCGAAACCCGTTAAAGGTAACTTTTCAGAAAACCCCCTGGTCATTTCCATATTTGCATTTATATTTTATTTACATAATTTACCCTTTTTGTTATGATTTAGTATTCGGGCGATATCTGGAGCATCCGGACTCCGATTGGACTATTCTGGATCCGTTGCGATCGTGGGACAGAGAGCTATCTTTCCATGGCTAGTTTGTGAGTGTTTTATTTTATAAATTGTCTTTTTAGTATATTTAATGCACTGGTTGCTTTATGTAAATAAAACAAGATTATTGGTTAATCACTGTAAAACTGTACATACCGAGTCATAAATTGTCATTGATAGAATCACAGTGTAAACATACTCGATTAGAATAACATTTGACCGTCAGGACAAGTAGGGATATCTGATACTCCATTCGGTATGATTACCGGTACCTGCCTCACACGAAGCACCGATACAACATGTATATGTACCACTAGCTATTGTGATCCCCCATTCCTCGTTATATTGTCATTCTGATTCACTGATACTCGGTGACACGACGTTATTACTCAACATGCATGCTAGACACCTTCACACACTAGGTTCCACATTACAAGAATACTGTAGTTCATTACACTGACCCCAGATATAACATGTACGAGTACTATTCAGATATAGTACACGGATTATTGCTACACATGGATGTCCCACTGGTACACGGATAGACTAATACACGGACAACCACATTTAATATTATTGTTACAATTATGTCATGTTTACATATCATTGTTACACGTGCATGTCATGTTTACCTATCACGGTTACACGTGCATGTCATGTTTACATCTTACTGCTACATGTGCATGTCATGTTTACATATCACTGTTACACCTGCATGTCATATTTTCATATTTCTGTTTCACGTGCAATCCATGTTCCATGTTACCGTATTCCTGTTATATGATTGTTACCTGTCACTGATATGGATATTCCTGTTACTGGACACGCGAGCTGTTGATATGCGATATGTGGGAATCCCACATCTATTGTTCCCGTTTCCCGGTATATTGTTCATGTTATATTGTTCCTGATTCCCGTTATATTGTTCTACGCTATCAACAGAGCTCAGGTCCAGTTATCATGTTACCCGTATCATGTACAATAGTTGTTCTTGTTACATTGTATACTTGATATAACAGATCATAAAGCTAACTGGGGTATGGGGGAGACTTGACGGTTGATTAGATCTTATCGGGTGATGTACTGGATCCATATGTTTTCCCACTGCAGGGGACGGTAGTGCTACCTACCAATTGCTCCATGAGCTCTTGTTACTTGATTCATGCTCCCCTCTTAGCGGAGGGCCTTGGTCTTAGCAGCCAGGGGCTTGTTTAAGGCCGTGATCCCGGGTATGCACGGGATACATCCACCCGATAAGAACTCCTCGACCATGGGTTTCCAAGTAACATAATAAAACAGTATACACAATAGTGACGTCGGGAACACTTGTTATTTGATCACTCTCTCGTTTGGATAATGGTACCCGTAGGCCATGTCCGGATGGGTTCGACTGGAGTGCGGGCTCCAGTATGAACTGTCAGTGGTATGGGACACTGGAAGAGATTGATTAAAATACCATGTGGTACTGATTGCTACTGTTGTATAAATAACATGACTTGCCTGATACATGCTTACTACTTGTTACTATTCCTTGCCTGATACATGTTTCCTATTGTATAGTTGTACTTCTTATTGTACCTAATCATTTATCCGATATCATGTTACATGTCTGTTGTTACTTTACCCGATATATGTTACACTTTCTGTAGTAGCATACTATTCATGCATATGTGCATATATTCTATTTTCTGTATACCTTGCATACATCATTACTGTCTATACACCACACCGTATACTGGTTAGGTAGCATATGCCCATTTGCATGTTCACTGCTATCACATCACCACTAGCAAGTACACTCGTCACCACTAGATAACATTATATATTAGATAAATTGGATACGATTAGAGATATGACCTGATGATAACCGGTTAGGTAGTGATGGTGCTAAAAGATGACATGTCTGTATATTTCTACTACTTACATGTATATATTTTCTACTTATGTTATGCTTATTATATGGTATACCCCATCATGTATCTATAGTAGTATCATGCTTGTAGTACTATAGTATATATTACTGCCTCCTTCATTTTACCACTCACTAGGCGCTTTCTGACGACCCTGGGTTTGCATGCCCAGATTGGAGATCCGAGTTACCGTAGCTTCAGAGAGTGCCTGGAGTCACATGGGAGATTCCTCATCGGGACTATTCATAGGTATGTTAGTGATTTATTTCTGTTATCTTATTTGTCCTCTTTTTCATATCTCTTATGATCGCTAACCTCTTCTGCAGGTATTCTTGTACTTATTTCATGTTGGAACTCATATGTATATGGAAGTTATATCCTGTACTGAGGCTTAACGTACCCGTGAGTGTGTTTTCACCTCGCGTGTGTATGTCGCCATAACGTCCCCGTACCTGCGGGATCGGGGCGTTACACTCGCAGTCCCTCGTAGATATCATAGCATCCACTTCACAGCTTCTTTATGTTGCTTTCCTGGATTTGACATGAACCGACTTACTGTGCTAACTGCATGGGCTAAGTTAGGCCTAGTGCAGACCATAGCATGCATGAGTGATCCTATCGCACTAGCATATGATACTCAATATCTTCCTCCTCTTCAGGTGATTGTGAACACTGTTTGGAGGATAATTTGAAGTGACCTGCCAAAGGAGTGGTGACTGGTCTTTTCTGTCATGTTGAATCTTTCCAACACCTTGAGAATATAGCTCTCTTGGGATAGCCAAAGTCTTCCAGAGCCTCTGTCTCGAGTGATTTCTATACCTGAGATCTTCTTGGCTTCTCCTAAATCCTTCATGTCAAATTCCTTGTTGAGCTGAGCTTTAAGCTTCTGAACATGTGTCTTGTTTCTCGCAACAATCAGCATATCATCGACATAAAACAGCGAATATGTCAGATCATTACTCTGCTTGAAATAGACAAAGTTATCATACTCACATCGGTTGCATTTGGCCTTGATCATGAAAGAGTCAAACCGTTTGTACCACTGTCTGGGAGACTGCTTAAGTCCATAGAGGGAGTTCTTTAGAAGACTGTAACGCCCCAATCCCGTAGGTACGAGGACGTTATGGCGATGTACATACGCGAGGTGAAAACACGCTCACGCGTACGTTAAGCCTCAGTACAGTACATAACCTTCATAAAGACATGAGTCCCAAAGGAAGATGTTAGTGATCATAACAGATAGGAAAAATAGGGACAAATAAGATAACAGAAATAAGTCACCAAGATACCTATGAATAGGCCGATGAGGATCTCCTATGTAACTCCAATGCACTCTCTGATACTATGGTGCCTCGGATCTCCAATCTGGGCACGCAAACCCAGGGTCGTCAGAAAGCGACCTAGTGAGTGGTAAAATGAAGGAGATAGTAATATATACTATAGATACAAGCACGATAATAATATATAATAAAAGATGGTGAAATAGCGATACCATATAATACTCATATAAGAAGCAGTAGAAATATATACACATGTAAGCTGTAGAAATATATAAATATGCCATCTAAACCGGTTATTATCGGGTCAAGTCTATAGTCGTATCCAGTTATTATAATCTAATAAATAAGATTGTCTAGTGGTGACGTGATAGACATGAACATGTAGTGGTGACGTGATAGAGGTGACCATGCGGATGAGCATATGTCTGCAACAATAAAATATATATGCAATGCAGAACATGCATAGTATGCCACTACAAACAGGGTAACAAGTACCAGGTAATGTAACAAGTATACACGTGCAATGAGTAGCAGATCACTATAGGAATTGTAACAGGAAACAAGTACAATATCAATGTATACATGTAACATGATAGCAGATAAATGATCAGGAACAGTCACAAGTACAACTGAACATGTAACAGGCAGGTCATGTCAAGTCATGTCATTTATACAATAGTAGCGATCAGTACCACCTGGTATTTTAATCAATCTCTACCGGTGTCCCATACCACTGGCAGTTCATACTGGAGCCCGCACTCCAGTCGAACCCATCCGGACATGGCCTACGGGTACCATTATCCAAACGAGAGAGTGATCAAATAACAAGTGTTCCCGACGTTCACTATTGTGTATACTGTTTTATTATGTTAATTGGAAACTCATGGTCGAGGAGTTCTTATCGGGTGGTGTATCCCGTGCATACCCGGGACAACGGCCTTAAACAGACCCCTGGCTGCTGAGACCAGGGCCAACCCGCTAAGGCTGTAACATGTAACGGGAATCTCAATGAGCTAAAACAATAACGGGATGCTCATGAGTAACAGACGGTAGCCAGCACTACCCCGTCCCCTGCAGTGGGACAACAATATGGATCCAGTACATCCACCCGATATGATCTAGTCAACCGTCAAGTCTCCCCCATACCCAAGTTATCATTATGATCTGATATGTCAAGTATACAATGTAACAAGCACAACTACTGTACATGATACGGGTAACATGATAACTGGACCAGAGCTCTATTGATAGCATAGAACAATATAACGAGAAACGGGAACAACATAACATGAACAATATAACGGGAAACAGGAACAATAAACGTGAAATTTCACATATCGCATATCAACAGCTCTCAAGTCCAGTAACGGGAATATCCGTATCGGTAACAGGAAATAATCATGTAACTAGAATACACGCATATGCATGTAGCAATCAGATAAACCATGATCTGTGTAACAAGAATAAATCCATGATCTATGTGACAGGAATACATCCATGATCCATGTGACAGGAATACAAAGACAATCAATGCATGTATACCGGTGAGTCTATATAACAGTGATATAAGTAAATGTGTACAGGACGGTATCTAGTGTACTCGCGTATCAATATATCAATAATTCCCAAACATGCATGTCGTGAGTCTCGGTCTCTGTGTAATGGTGAAACATCAACTAACGGTATAGAGTGTACTAGATATTTATATGCCATACAGTGTTTAGTGTATCGGGGGTCGGTAAGAGCGATAGTGTAATAGTGATAATATCTGGTATCATGGAGTCTGCGTGTATCAGTGTACATGTAACAGTACTATTTGAGTATGATTATCTATTACGTCTATTTGATATGAAGTCTATGTTATATGAAATCATGATACAGATGAAAAGATTATTTTAGTGATTATGTTTATGACACTATCATGCATTACCACATATGCCTTCTCTATAATATGTCTCCTTAATAACGAGTGCTTTACCCATAATCATGATTTTGTTACCTAAGCAATCAATCAATTATTAAACATGGATAAATATAATTTATTAAAAATAAAACACTCACAAACTGGTTATAGGAAGATAGCTCTCCTTCTCATGATCGCAACGGATCCAGAATCGCCCGAATCGGAGTCCAGATGCTCCAGATATCGCCCGAATACTAAATAATAAGAAACAGGGTTAATTATGTAATAAAAATATTTAAATGCAAATACTGAAATGTACGGGGGGTTTCTATAAATATACCTTTATTGGGTTTCGGATGCGGGTTTGGCTCATAATGGGTCGGGTCCAGATCCCAACCCAAGCCCGTTTAACTTTAATTAATGGGCACGGGCTAACGGGTTATTGGGTTGGGTTTATATCCAAACCCACCCTCATATTGGGTTATTGGGTTCGGGTTACATCCGAACCCAATTACCCCACAACAACAACAGCAGCAGCAATAGCGCTGGCTGCGCTTCTTGGCCGGCAGCGGGGAAGGCCCCGCCGGCGGCGGTCCCAGCCGCCAGTGTCGAGCAGGGCCAGGGCGCGGCAGCGCCCGAATGGGGGCGCAGCCTGGCGCGGCCTGGCTGGGCGCGGCCTGGGCCGGGCACGGCCTGGGCGCGGCCTGGGCTGCCGGGCACAGCCTGGGCCGGGCGCGGCCTGGGCTGGTCGGGGACGCCCACGGTGCCAGCGGCGCCGTGGCCAGGAGAGGGCGGCGGTGGCACACCGGCGACCAGCCGCGAGCGGTGGTCAGGCCACCGGCCGACCCAGAGAGAGAGCAAGAGAGAGAGAGAGAGAAAGAGGAGAGAGAGGGTTTAAGAGAGAGAAAATGAGAGGAAGAGATTGAGGAGAGAGAGAGAAAGGGGAATGGGTTTTATAGGGAAGAGAGAGAAAGGGCGGTTGGGCTACAGTAGGGCGGTGGGGAACTCTCCAGCGAAATGGAGAAGAGAAAGGGAAAAAGAAATAGGGAAAAAAAATGGTTTTAATAATATTTAATTCATATTATAATGGGGTCCAAAATTGACTAGCCCTGAACGGTGCCCAAAAATTACAGAAAATAGATAATATTATCCTGAGACGTAATATGAAAACGGTTTATCGAAATTCAATTCGTTTTCCAATCAAAAATCCCGGAGTGTCTCGCCGATACGGGCGACAGTGACACCAGTTTAGCCGGATTTTCGATAAATTCAGAAAAATCCCCAAAAATACCCGAACGTAGATAACATGATTCTAAGACACACGGTGAAAGCCGATTCTCAAAATTCTACTCCGTTTGTGGAATAAAAATCGGAAGGCAGGTTATCAGTATCGGTCGACACCGACTACGGAGATTTTCAAAATAATCCAGAAAAATTCCAGAAAATCCTGAAAAATCTAAAATATTAGAAAATGATTTTTGAAACTGAATCAACTCAATCAGACTACCACAGAGGTCAAATCAATTTTGTACGTAGTATCGCATACGGATACTGTGATACGTACACCGGGGAGCAGGGGTTACATTTCTCCCCACCTTACAAAAATTGCGTCCTCGCAATTTCCATTCAGGTGTGAGAATAATATTTCCAACCCAAAACCTGAAGGTTACGGGTCCACGACAATTCCGTTGCGCACTCTGCTATCTATAGGAACTCGGGATGGAAAAGTATGATAGTGATGAACCCTAATGGATGGAAAGCAAGACGATGCAAGGGAAGCGAGAAGGAAAGCGGATGTTCTGGTTGACAACTGGAAGGAAGGAAGGACACAAACGAGTCAAGGAATGAATTGTCAAGGTTGTGGTATTCTTGTACTCGTTGCTGGAATCCCCAAATTCAGATGCAGATAGGTTAATCTGTACCCGATTGTACTGGTGGTAAGAGCCCGAGTATTGACCCAGATGGTACCCACACCAGGTGTGAAACCTAGGCTCTGATACCACTATGAAACGCCCCAATCCCGTAGGTACGAGGACGTTATGGCGACGTACATACGCGAGGTGAAAAAAACACGCTCACGCGTACGTTAAGCCTCAGTACAGTACATAACCTTCATAAAGACATGGGTCCCAGCATGAAATAAGTACAAGAATACCTGCAGGAAGATGTTAGTGATCATAACAGATAGGAAAAATAGGGACAAATAAGATAACAGAAATAAGTCACCAAGATACCTATGAATAGGCCCGATGAGGGATCTCCTATGTAACTCCAATGCACTCTCTGATACTATGGTACCTCGGATCTCCAATCTGGGCACGCAAACCCAGGGTCGTCAGAAAGCGACCTAGTGAGTGATAAAATGAAGGAGGTAGTTATATATACTATAGATACAAGCACGATAATAATATATAATACAAGATGGTGAAATAGCGATACCATATAATACTCATATAAGAAGCAGTAGAAATATATACACATGTAAGCTGTAGAAATATATAAACATGCCATCTAAACCGGTTATTATCGGGTCAAGTCTATAGTCGTATCCAGTTATTATAAAATCTAATAAATAAGATTGTCTAGTGGTGACGTGATAGACATGAACATGTAGTGGTGACGTGATAGAGGTGACCATGCGGATGAGCATATGTCTGCAACAATAAAATATATATATGCAATGCAGAACATGCATAGTATGCCACTACAAATAGGGTAACAAGTACCAGGTAATGTAACAAAGTATACATGTGCAATGAGTAGCAGATCACTACAGGAATTGTAATAGGAAACAAGTACAGTATCAATGTATACATGTAACATGATAGCAGATAAATGATCAGGAACAGTCACAAGTACAACTGAACATGTAACAGGCAGGTCATGTCAAGTCATGTCATTTATACAATAGTAGCGATCAGTACCACCTGGTATTTTAATCAATCTCTACGGTGTCCCATACCACTGGCAGTTCATACTGGAGCCCGCACTCCAGTCGAACCCATCCGGACATGGCCTACGGGTACCATTATCCAAACGAGAGAGTGATCAAATAACAAGTGTTCCCGACGTCCACTATTGTGTATACTGTTTTATTATGTTAATTGGAAACTCATGGTCGAGGAGTTCTTATCGGGTGGGTGTATCCCGTGCAACCCGGACAACGGCCTTAAACAGCCCCTGGCTGCTGAGACCAGGGCCAGCCCGCTAAGGCTGTAACATGTAACGGGAATCTCAATGAGCTAAAACAATAACGGATGCTCATGAGTAACAGACGGTAGCCAGCACTACCCGTCCCCTGCAGTGGGACAACAATATGGATCCAGTACATCCACCCGATATGATCTAGTCAACCGTCAAGTCTCCCCCATACCAAGTTATCATTATGATCTGATATGTCAAGTATACAATGTAACAAGCACAAGTACTGTACATGATACGGGTAACATGATAACTGGACCAGAGCTCTATTGATAGCATAGAACAATATAACAAGAAACCGGAACAACGTAACATGAACAATATAACAGTGATATAAGTAAATGTGTACAGGACGGTATCTAGTGTACTCGCGTATCAATATATCAATAATTCCCAAACATGCATGTCGTGAGTCTCGGTCTCTATGTAATGGTGAAACATCAACTAACGGTATAGAGTGTACTAGATATTTATATGCCATACAGTGTTTAGTGTATCGGTGGGTCGGTAAGAGCGATAGTGTAATAGTGATAATATCTGGTATCATGGAGTCTGCGTGTATCAGTGTACATGTAACAGTACTATTTGAGTATGATTATCTATTACGTCTATTTGATATGAAGTCTATGTTATATGAAATCATGATACAGATGAAAAGATTATTTTAGTGATTATGTTTATGACACTATCATGCATTACCACATATGCCTCTCTATAATATGTCTCCTTAATAACGAGTGCTTTACCCATAATCATGATTTTGTTACCTAAGCAATCAATCAATTTATTAAACATGGATAAATATAATTTATTAAAAAGAAAAACTCACAAACTGGTTATAGGAAGATAGCTCTCGTCCCACAATCGCAACGGATCCAGAATCGCCCGAACGGAGTCCAGATCCTCCAGATATCGCCCGAATACTAAATCATAAGAAACAGGGTTAATTATGTAATAAAAATATTAAATGCAAATACTGAAATGTACCGGGGGTTTTTTCTGTAATATACCTTATTGGGTTTCGGATGCGGGTTTGGCTCATAACGGGTTGGGTCCAGATCCACAACCCAAACCGTTTAACTTTAATTAATGGGTACGG
>JAVJIF010005865.1:0-247313 GCA_038442645.1 Agave tequilana | reverse complement strand
CCTTCTTTTAACCAAAGAGCCGCGGATCTGCGGCCAGGATGTGACCAAGTGGCCATATCTAGGTGGGGATTTGGATGCGTGCAATTTTGCCCCCTTTGTCCGGCGGGATTTGCTGTTTCGGCTCCTGGATTTGAAAAACGACCTTTGATCTCTGGTTTCAACTGATTGATTCGGGAGGATTTATTTTAACCAGTTTTCAACTTCTACGATTTGTCATGATCTGCCCTGATATTCTGATTTCAAATTATTTCTAAATTAAATCAGAATTTTGATGGGCTTTTGGTTCGTTTCTCTTTCCTTTCCTTTAGCAATGGGCCTGTATATAAATTAGACAATAATTAGGATTAAAAGTAGAGTTTATTATATAATAAGTATGAGAACATGATAATAATTATGCAATATCAGCGACTGATTGATACACAATATTGCATATTTACCACATAATCCCCATGCATATTGCAAATAAATATATGATTTTTACTCCTCTTCTCTATATTTTTACCGGTCCACACTGAAATGAGAGAAAGCCCAATAATCACTTTAATTAGCAATAATTAAAGAGATTAATTCCAAGCCAAGATAAAGCCCAAATTTGAATCCAGGATCCAGAGAATTCTACGTAACAACTCAAGATTTCTAGAAGCCACGTGGATAACAACTTCGTAACGAACCTGCAACAGATTTCTGTTGCTCACAGACTTATCCTTGCCGCAAAATCCGGGATTTTGCCGCCAAATTGCGGCAAAGATAAGGTTGTTGGATCCCGGATTTTGCACCAACAACCTGGATCTCGAAGCTTCACTCTGAGCCCTATAAATACTGCACTTGGACCTGCGAGAAAGGACAGAATGGAGAGAGAGGAGAAATTAGTAGATGCTTGTAATTTTTGTAGGTTTTTCTCTAGGTTTTAGTTCTTTAGACCCTCTTCTTCTTCCCTAGAAATTTTGTAAAGAGAGAGTTTGTAAGAGAGAGAAAGCTTGTGTACATCAAGGAGTGACAACTTGTGAAGCAAGGATTCATCCATTCTCTTCTCTCTACTCTTGCATTTTCTAGTTTACTTGCTTCCTGTATTTCTTGCTTTACTTTCTTGCAATTTGTTTCATGCTTTGTTTTACTTTCCTTATGGCTTGTAGCTAACTTTTCTACATGTACTAGTTAACCACTAACCTTGCTAACTACTACTCATGGGTGATTGTTATCTTTATCTTGCAAGTTGGATGGTCTTCTCTTCTCCGATGGTTAACCCCCCGTCATCCAAGTGGGAAAGTATTAGATCAACACGCAAGACAAATCCATGCCGATGAATCAATATGAGGCACGCATTCATTATCACGGAGTTTAGTAAGTTTTAGCAAGGTAGTAAGGTTAGCTAGTCATGGTTTTCTTCCATTCATTTTCTAAAGTTTTCTTTTCTTTTAGTTGTTAGTCTAAATCCAATCTTGATTTTGATTTCTTTTCATTTTCCATCATGACATATCCACCGATTCTTTATTTCTTTTTCCAATGATTCTTTATTCTTTTGAGCAAAGAAGAATCTTTGTTTTATATCTTCACTACCAACCGTAACGCTTCCATCGCAAGCTCTCCCTGAGGATTCGACCCGGTATAGCCATTGCTATAACGGAGATAAAAAGGTATATTAATCATCTTTCATACATTTGTGGAGTGATCTAAGCATTTGAGGTTGTTTCTAAACCTTATCTCCTTAATTGAATACATATATTGTGCTCATTTATCCTAATACTACACCCTTTCTCGTCTAAACAAAAAATGGCGCCGTTGCCGGGGAGAGCAACGGTTTTTTGGTTTAAGTGAAGAACTAAATGCATTTTCTTCTCTGGTGCAGGTTACAGGTGAAGAAACAGAAAAAATAGCTTTGCATAACATATAAGTGGACCTGGGCCTCTGCTCTTGAAAGCACAGACCAGGATCCCTCAGTTTTTGCCGCAGAATCTCGGCCCCAGCCGCAGATTTGCGGCAATCCTAAGTTCACTACTGACAAGTTTTCTGCAGGGTCTTCAGCTTTGCAAAATACAGCTTCTGCAATAATTCTTTTCTTGTATGCTTCACCATACTCCTGCTAATTATAATAAACAGTAAAACATTGGTTGAAACGTTAAAAATTGATTAGACATTTGCATTTCTAGGCACGTGTCTTTTCAATTCATTTACTTTTACTGTTGAAGAGTGCTGGAGCAAGGTACGTTTGCATTGCATGTAGATTAGGAATCATCTCTTGCTTGATTTTCATGCTTTGAGTGTATCCTAGTTATATATCTTGTACACTTTGCACAAAATCAATTTTAAGGGCATTACCCATAAAAAAGATAAGATGGGGATTTCATTACCCTTTCCTTAGCCAAAAACCACCATCCCAGCACTCACTAACCCAAGCCTAATTTAATAAAAAAAGTAGACGTTGGCCCTAGGGACATCTCGGACTCATTTAGGAGATTATCCTAAGGGGGAAAAGTGTTGGAAATTGACTCTTGCAAATCAGTGTCTAGGAAAGGGATTGAGGGCTGAAAGCCCGAAGGTTGGTGGTTACTTAATTAAGGAACGTCTCTGACGGAAAACCTCCCACCAACCTTGACCTTTCCTGGCTGATTAGCTTGTGGTCAACGTCTACACTAAACCTCCCGTGGACAGTCTAATCAGTTAGGAGTCGTCTAGGTCATAGGTCTACCCTAACTTAGGTTAGAATTTTCTTTCTTGATTGTTTATTTGTTGTTTGTTTCTTTTTGTTTGTATTGTGTGATATGGCTTACAATCACAATTCTTTCCATCCTAATAATAATTCATATTTCACACCAACTCCATTCTATTCGGATAATTCCAACCCGGTGTTTTACAATATGCATCAACCACATACGCCGGGTTGGCCTTATCCGAATCAATATGACCCATACCCCCCATCTAATACTATAATTTCCATAATGATTTCAACTCTTCACCGAGTCATTGGGGATTCACGTTCCCCGAGTCAAATTTCAAATTCCTTGTCCACCATATCCACCCAGTCCACAACATTTTCAAGATACATACTCAGTTCCACCAGTCCAGAATAAAACACCATCAATTTTGGAAATGAGTATGCGTGAGTCCAAACACAAATCCCAAAATCTAATGGACTCACAATTTCACTATCACTTCCAAGACAACACTTCATCTTTCCTCAAAATAATGAATTCATCAATTATGGAAAGATGCTTGAAGACATGGCTCATGCTCAAAATGCTAGAAATCGTGACATAGATATGATGGTTGAATCTTTACGTTCTCACCGTTTGACCAATCTGGTGTCACTAGCCATTCTGTTAGAGCCGATAAGTCATGTAGTTTTGAAAATCATGATTCAATTTCAGCACAACCACCTAAACTTGTCCAAACTTCAAAACCCATTGACATTTTGGCAAGTTTTTCCTTTTCCCGAAATTGAACTTGAGTGTGAATATGATCCTGAACTTCTACTTGATGATTCAATTCTACTTCCTGATTCAATTATGACTCCAGTGTCTTCACATGATTTCACTTCATTTCCCAAGTCATTATTGATCCAGTGCCTGTCCATTGTGAAATTGAATCACCAATCATTTATGATGATCATATTGAACTTGACCATTCCATACTTTTGAAAGTCCTATTGATAAATTGGCAAGTTCACATTTTTGTGGAATTGAACTACATGAGGAATGTGATCTTGACCCCAACTTCGTGATTCAATCCTTTTTCCTGATTCAATAATGACTCCGGTATCTTTTACCTGACTGCAATCTTTTCCCGGAGTCGACATTGGATTTTTTCCCAATTCATAATGAAGTTGAATCACCCATCTTTGAGGATCATATTGAACTTGACCAATTATACACTTCTGAATATACTATTGACAATTGGCAAGTTCTCCATTCTTTGGTATTGAACTACATGAGAAATGTGACCTAGATTCTCACAATCTCTTTACTTCTGAAACTTTGTACAATTCTGACGGAAAACATTGACCTTAGTTTTGAAGAATTGTATGGCGATGAGCTAGAATTCCTTAATATTGGATGTAAAGAGATAACACCCATATTAGGTCACATTCCATTGTTGGACAATACATGTGGACTGGAGTTTCAACTTCTTGACTTGGACCCAATTCCTGAACTCATTTCGACTCCTGCACCTTTACTCGACTTAAGTCACCTTCCTGAGTCGGTATTAGTTCCTGTCCTTCCTGAGTCCAAGTCAACCGTTCTATCATTTCATACACCATTCTGGGACAGGTAGTTGACAAATTTGACTCCGAAATTAGTTGTGAAATATGGAAATTAGATGGGGTCAAATACTTAATAAAGATCCTTCATGGATTTATCTTTTTAGTGGTTGTATTCATGATATTTCTGGTGGGTTCCTCCAAACCCAAAGTAAAGTTGATTGGGCCATGTTTCGTGGACCAATCAGGCCGCCACCGGGAACCACCACCTTGAAGTGATTTTTCTTCCTCTCTATTTTGTTTCATGCATACATATATCACGATGCATTGAGGACAATGCATGAGATAAGTGTGGGGAGGGTTTACTAACATAGAGTTTTAGATTTTCTTTCTTTTACATTTCTTTTACAAAAATTATAAAATAAAATAAATAAAAAAAACTTTTTGAAATAAGAGACAAAGTTTTGACCTATTTTTAAGAAATTAAGATGTATCTTAGGAATTAAGAAAGCCTTAATTATGACATCTTAAACCTAGTTGAAATAAATAGATCTTGTTTAAAATTATAGGCTAAGTAAGTAAATTGGTGAGATATTTTTATCTTGATTTTTACCTTAGATAAATATGCACTTTACACTTACACATTTCTTGGGATGGAGACAAAGACCAAAAATACCATAAAAATAAAAAAAAAGAATAAACATCACTTATTAAGCTGGATAATTATGCCTCAAGAAGCATGGTTATTCACGCCTAACGGTGAAAAACATCACTCATTAAGCTGGAGAATTATGCCTCAAGAAGCATAAATTATCACGCCTAACGGTGATCAAAAAGAATAATCCCCCTTAGTTTTGTGGCCTTTTCACTCGAGACCTTAAACCCGAGGGATGTTTTCTCATCTGGTGCCCTAAGAACCTTCTGGTTTGGGAGTCATCGGTTATAGGCTCGTTACATGGGTGAACTAGAAAGCCTAAACTAAGGGAAAAAAAAGAGAAAAAGAAAATAAATATATATAAATAAATGGCTTTATTGTTAGAGTTGAAATCCCAGAAATCTTCACTGTCACGGTGTGCATACTATCTAGGTTGTATGAAAGATAAAGTATTCAATCCAATTTTGAATTCTTACCTTAATTGAAGACAAGATCTTGCATAGAGACTAAGTTTAAGAAAGAATGATTATAGTGGACTTATGACCTTAGATCACTTATATTTTTGCAAAAATAGCTCGAAAACATGTCTCTCTTTCAAAATGCATTTTCAAAACACTAACATTTGTCTTCTTTCTTTATGGATTTTGTGGGTGTAATCCGCTGAAACCCTCAGGAGACAACACTCCTCCTCTAGGGTAACCTAGAAGTTTAACGGCTTGTTGCATGCGCTCAGTGCAATCGTGTCACCTACGAATGGTGTAATAAATTTGTAGTATAGTTTTTCTTTTCTTTTTCTTTGTTTTGCTCGGACGAGCAAAAGATAAGTGTGGGGGTGTGATTGATACACAATATTGCATATTTTATCATATAATCCCCATGCATATTGCAAATAAATATATGATTTTTACTCCTCTTCTCTATATTTTTACAGGTCCACAACTGAAATGAGAGAAAGCCCAATAATCACTTTAATTAGCAATAATTAAAGAGATTAATTCCAACCCCAAGATAAAGCCCAAATTTGAATCCAGGATCCAGAGAATTCTACGTAACAACTCAAGATTCTAGAAGGCCACATGGATAACAATTCGTAACGAACCTGCAACAGATTTCTGTTGCTCAACAGACTTATCCTTGCCGCAAAATCTGGGATTTTGCCGCCAAATTACGGCAAAGATAAGGTTGTTGGATCCCGGATTTTGCGCCAACAACCTGGATCTCAAAGCTTCTCTCTGAGCCCTATAAATACTGCACTTGGACCTGCAAGAAAGGACAGAATGGAGAAGAGAGGAGAAATTAGTAGATGCTTGTAATTTTTGTAGGGTTTTCTCTAGGTTTTAGTTCTTTAGACCCTCTTCTTCTTCCCTAGAAATTTTGTAAAGAGAGAGTTTGTAAGAGAGAGAAAGCTTGTGTACATCAAGGAGTGACAACTTGTGAAGCAAGGATTCATCCATTCTCTTCTCTCTACTCTTGCATTTTCTAGTTTACTTGCTTTCTGTATTTCTGCTTTACTTTCTTGCAATTTAGTTCATGCTTTGTTTTACTTTCCTTATGGCTTGTAGCTAACTTTTCTACATGTACTAGTTAACCACTAACCTTGCTAACTACTAACTCATGGGTGATTGTTATCTTTAATCTTGCAAGTTGGATGGTCTTCTCTTCTCCGATGGGTTAAACCCCCGTCATCCAAGTGGGAAAGTAATTAGATAACACGCAAGACAAATTCATGCCGATGAATCAATATGAGGCACGCATTCATTATCACGGAGTTTAGTAAGTTTTAGCAAGGTAGTAAGGTTAGCTAGTCATGGTTTTCTTCCATTCAAGTTTTCTAAAGTTTTCTTTTGTTTTTAGTTGTTAGTCCAAATCCAATCTTGATTTTGATTTCTTTTTCATTTTCCATCATGAACATATCCACCGATTCTTTTATTTCTTTTTCCAATGATTCTTTATTCTTTTGAGCAAGAAGAATCTTCGTTTTATATCTTCACTACCACCGTAACGCTTCCATCGCAAGCTCTCCCTGAGGATTCGACCCGGTATAGCCATTGCTATAACGGAGATAAGAAAGGGTATATTAATCATCTTTCATACATTTGTGGAGTGATCTAAGCATTTGAGGTTGTTTCTAAACCTTATCTCCTTAATTGAATACATATATTTATGCTCATTTATACTCCATAATACTACACCTTTCTCGTCTAAATAGCGACCGCTCATGACTCCATGTAGAAGAGAGACAAGTGAAGTTTGTACTCGCTGGGGAGTACTGAAACTTAACAATGATTCCGTTTGTGGACCTACCACTCTATGGAAGAGAATTGGTAGGGGACTTTGGTGAAAAAATAAAATGAATTATCAGAGGTTTAATATTAACATGACAATCACTGGTTTCCTGGGGACAAGGGAGATTTTTCATTAGAGTTGTAATATTAACATAACAGCTGAGAATTTTTTTATGAGTTTCATTGTTAGAGGTTTAAAATTAACTTGACTGAACCAACTGGGAATCGAGAAATCGGGTTTGTCAGAGGTTCACTGTTAACATGACAGGTCCCTGCTCATTTCAATGAGAGATGAGCACATGTATTTTTGTAGTCCTACCATTCTGTGAAAGAGAATTGGTAAGAGATTCTGGAGGAGAGGATGGGATCAAGTCCCTTAGGATTTTTAGCAAACCCTCAGCTATCAACATATTTAGTGTGCATTTACCAACTACAGTTTGAGTTAGGCTAGCCATGCTATTCTCCTCAGCATGATGAGTTGTCGAAGACTTATGTTGAACGTAAAAGCCAACATTTTCCTCTATCCTTAGCCATCATAGGCGTCGGATGTCCATAGCTACGCTAGAGAAGAGTAATAAGGCTAAAACTGAAGTCTTGCATTTTGTTTCTTCTTCAATGTTTACATCATGCATCATAATGTAACCAGCACTCGATCGGCTTTGACGTTAATCGATTCGTGATGTGATCTAGGGGAGGAAGAAAGAAGCTCTTCTTTGGCGTTCCTCTAAGCATCTTGGATCTGGTGTTTTGATCAGAGGTGTAGTATTAAGCTGACCAAGAGAAGAATGCTCTCAAGGATAGTATTTCTTCAAGAATCTACCGTTGATCGGCATCATAAGCATATCACCGTCTGGGGTTATAAGACGGTATGCTCCATTTGAGTAGACCGACTCCACTACAAATGGTCCTTTCCATTTAGGTTAGAATTTTCCTTTTGTCTTATGTGTCATTACCATGGGCCTTGTGACAGCTAAGACAAGGTCACCTTTCTTGAAAGTTCGCTCCTTGACTTTCTTGTTGAAGGCTCTAGTAATTCGAGCTTGATAGAGCTTGATTTGTTGTTGAGCTTGCAGGCATTTATCATCCAAAGCCTCCAGCTCTTAGAGTCGCAATCGATGCTTCTCCTCATTTGTCATCTCTGCTGTCAAGGCGACACGTAGATATGGGATCTGGATTTCTAGTGGGAGAACAACTTCACACCCATATACAAAAGAGAACGGTGTAGCTTTCGTCGGGGTTTGAACCATCGTGCGATAGGCCCATAGGCATTCACCTAATTTATCATCCCAGTCACGTTGGCTTTTTGAGACAAATTTCTTGAAAAGTTTTCCAATAGTCTTGTTGAAAGCTTCTGCAAGGCCATTAACGGCTAGATAGTTTGCTATTGAAGACACACTCTAGATTCTCAACTTATTACAGATCTTTGAAAGGCTTGACTGATGAACTGGGGCATATTATCATGAACGATCCGTCATGGCACACCAAAGCGGTAAATGACGTGATGTTTAATGAATTTGATCATATCAGATGCCTTTACCTCCCTCAAGGGAATAGCTTCAGCCCATTTAGAGAAGTAATTGGTTATAGCTAAGATGAACTGATGTCCTTTGGATAAAAGTAGGCTGATAGGGCCAACCACATTCATTCCCCACATCTCAAATGGCCAGGTTGAAGTTGTAGAGCGAAGATGTCCTGGTGCTTGATGGATGAAGTCACCATTGACCTGACAGGCGTGACATCATTTGGCGTAAGCGATGGCGTTGGGGATCATCTTTGGCCAGTAATACCCCAGTCTTCGGAGTCGATCCCCAAGCTTCAGGCCAGGCTGATGAGCTCCACACATGCCGTCATGTGCTTATTTGAGTACTTCCTGTGGCTCCTTCTGTGACAGGCAGCGGAGGAGGATCCCATCATGCGATCGACGATATAGTGTTCGCGTGATCGCATTTAGCAGAATTTAGAGGCCTTCCTTCTAATGGCAGCCGCCTCTTTGGGGTCATTAAGTAGAATGCCGTTCAGTGCGTAGTCGATATTTGAGAATCGCCAGTCCCTGAATTCTGGACCTGCTGAAGTCTCTAGAGCTTCTTTGACTTGATGGTCTCCTGTCGGCTTTTGGTGGTCTTCAAAAGCGAATCTTGAAAAATACAAGTCATGGCTGTAGACGAGTATTTTCTCTACTACCCCAGCTGGAAGAACCAATGAAGCAGCGAGAGATGCCAGTGCATCTGCATACACGTTTTGCTGGCGTGGTACATGGTCGATGTAAAAGTTTCTGAACCTCTCGGCCATGTAGATAGTTGCATTGTAATAGGGTACTAAATTTTCATATCTAACTTCGTACTCCCCGCGAACTTGGTTAACGATGAGCTTAGAGTCACTGTATGCTTCAATAATTTTAACGCCAATCTCATCGGCAATTTGTATTTCGATCAAGAGAGCATTGTATTTCGCTACGATGTTAGAACATGGCTCAGTTAATGAGAATGCACGAGGGATTACATGGTTTTGTGGGGAGACAAGGACTACCCCCTGCGACAATATTCCCTCACGGACCTGTTCTTGAGACACCGTCGAAGAAGAGTTGCCACACCTGTACTTCGAAAGATGTCTGGGTCAAACAAACTTCAGCGACTAAGTCTGGGAGATCCTCATAAAGTTTGGTCACTCTTGATCTGGATGCTCAGCCAGGAAACCTGCCACCGCCTGTCCCTTCACGGCTTTTTATGGTAGGAATTGTATCTCATATTGGGATAGCAGTATGGCCCATTTCGCCAGTCGACTATTCAGTGACAATGGCTTTATCATAAGAAACCTTAACGGATTGACTTTTGATACGACATGTATGGTTTGACCTGCCAGGTAATGTCGTATTTTCTGGACGGCGAACACCAATGCCTAACATTCCTTTTCAATCATGTTGTACCGATGTTCGGCTCCGATCATAGTTCTACTCAAATAGTAGATTGCCTGCTCGTTTCCCTGATCATTATTCTGGGCTAGCAAAGCTCCTAAGGAATTATCCATCACTCGAACATATATCACGAAAGGTTTCCCTAACATCGGACCTATAAGGACAGGTAGTTGCATGAGGTATCGTTTGATTTTCTCGAACGCTTCTTGGCAAGTATCATTCCAAATGAATAAAATACCCTTCTTCATTAATCTAGCAAAGGGTTGGCATCTTCCAAGAGATTTGAGATAAACCTCCAGATGCATGCTAACCTCCCTTGCAACCCTCTAAGCTCCTTGAGAATCCTTGGAGGTTCATTTCCTGGATAGCACGGACTTTCTCTGAATTGAGGTGGATCCTTTGGATGTCACAATAAATCCTAAGAATTTACCACTGGCTATCCCCAGGAAGATTTAATGGGGTTCATCTTCAGCTGATGCGCCTGCATTATGTTGAATATCGTCTTCAGATCTGCTATGTGATCGCCCTTGGCATGGCTTTTTACTGCAATGTCGTCGACGTAGCATTCAATTGTTTTGCGTATGTGCTCATTTAAAATTGCATTCATAGGCCTCTGGTATGTTGCTCCCACGTTCTTTAATCCAAAGGGCATGACAGTATAACAGTACACCCCAGAGGCGTCTTGAAAGATTTATGCTTTTCATTATAAGAATACATCTTGATTTGATTGTATCTCGAGAATCCATCCATGAAAGACATCCATTCAAACCCACACGTATTATCGATCATGACATCTGTGATTGGAAGGGGGAATTCATCTTTTGGACAGGCCTCATTTAGATTGCAGAAATCAATGCAAACTCAAATATTCCCATTTTTCTTTGTAACGAGGACGATATTGGCTATCCAATCAGGGTGTTGTTCCTCCTGATGAAGCCAGAGTTTATGAACATTTTGACTTCCGACTAGATTGCTTCCATTATTTCTAGACGGAATCGTCGCTGCTGCTATTTGACTGGTTTCAGATCCGAATTAATGTTGAGGCGATGCATAGCCACTCGAGGATCAAGCCCAGGCATGTCCTCGTAATTCCAAGCAAAAACATATATATACTCCCGCATAAGAGTTATTAGAACTTCCTTCTCGGAGGGCGATAAGCTTTCGCTTATAAAGATGGGCTTAGGATTAGCCTCATCTCCTACATTGATCTGGGTGACCTTATCCTTTATGGGTGGTTCAAGTTGTTCGAAGCAAATATCCCAGAGAGTGCTTAGGTGTTTGTTCCAAGGATCTGTATCCAACTGGACCATTTCTTCATCTCCATCTTCCAGGTGGCTTGTTGAAACCATGTTTATTGAAAGCACTCTGAAATGTCGCCAAAACTTACATCAGACTCCCACAATGACGTATCTGACGAGCGATAGTGATATAATAACCCTTCAGACTCAGAGGCTGATGGGATTGGAGTTGACACATAGCCCACCCCCTGCGAGTTCGATGATAATAATCAGGGTCTTCGCTTTTGGAACGAAGGATCGAACCAGTGTTCTCCTTCCTTTGTCAAAGTTCAAGCTAGGACCATTCATTAAATCATATCCCATGTTTTCTATTATTTTGAGTACATTTGGCTCATAATGGGTGAATTGAGGGATTCGTTCTCGCTTTCTGAGTCTTCGCGAGGCATCAGTTCGGACTTGATTCTTCCGAAAAGAATTAATTTTTGGCCTTTGTGTCTTGCTGGGACCATGAATAATGATTCTTGTGCATCACTGACATCTTGATATGTCATGAGGGATGACTTCACCGGTACATGCAATGATGTCAGAGCACCTCTTGTCGACCAGGGGTCATCATCTACATCGGTACTAGTGTCAGACGACATTGAATCAGAAGCAAATACAGAAAAGAAGCCAAATTGAACTCTTCATTAATATACCACTCGTCTGTATCATCGGCGGTGTCATTAACATCAAGTTTATTAGTGCTCGTTACAAGTGGATTTAATTTCCACAGGACTCTTCTTCCATCTCTGGTTCAGTGTCAGCTTCATTACCAGAGTCTGGTTCCTCTGGCTAAGAATTCTCGTTCATCTCTAGAGAATCGTAGTATAGGAGGGAGTTTGTGAAATAGTTCTCTACTCCCTTAAATGGATGCCTCTCGGCAATCAACGTTCGGACTTTTCCATCTCCGTCAATATACTTCATGACTTGAAGGAGAGTAAAGGAGACGATGGAGTTATGATGAATCCACGTTTGTCCTAGTAGCAAATTGTATGAAGTGTCATCATCAATCACATAGCACATCACTTCAGAATTTAGATCCCCAATCTGACATTTGAGTTTGACCTTCCCTATTAGGCACGTACCATTGTAGTTGAAACCATATATGGTAGTTTGGGTGGCGCTCAATCGGTGGGTGGGGACCCCTAAGTGCTGCATAACCCGGTGAGGCATAATGCTCAATGCGGATCTTGGATCTACCTGAATGTAGTTCACATCAGATGATCCAGTATACCCTATGAAGTACAAGGGCCTATCATGTTTTCCCTTGAACTGCATGTCATCTGGCGTAAAGGTAATACAGGGGGTATTTTGAGAGGCGTGGAGACAGTCTTCTTTATTTTCCTCCTGTGGCTCCACCGGGATCTGGGTCATGAAGACCTCAGCATCAGCTAGAGTTTCTCTCAGAGCTTCTCTTGTTGACTTAGACAGTCTTAGGAGCTCATAAAGAGTGATCCTAGTCGGGATGTTGCCTAGTTGAGCCAAGACATCGAAGCGGTAAGGTGCTGAAGTTCCTTCTACTTTGTCCTTCGGGAGAACTTTGGAGTACTGAAACTCTTTCTTCTTCTCCACAGGTTGCTTCGCAGAGGGCTCAGTTGGCTTCGAAGTCGGTCCAGGCAGATTTGCCACTTGATTGCACACATTTATTGCATTATTCTTTATTACATATCCACATTTATGTAATAAATCTGCTAAATTTCTTGTCTTAAATGTCTATTTTGCAGAAGATAATCTGTTGGCCCAAAAGGTTACACTCTCTATTTGTTTAGAGTTTTGATGATAACAAAACAAATAAGAGCTATTTGGTACTAATTAGCTTGTTTAGATAAGTTTCAGGTTAGTACCATATTTGGAGGCCATTGCTTAGCTATTGCAAGAATTTCTAGGTTCATGAAGCAAAGAAGGCTTCTTGCACATCAAGGAAGGAACATAGAAGAGAAGGCTCTAGCAAGGCATCGCATGGCTCAAGACTTCAAGATTGCTCAAGATAATTTATTAGATTTGTTTTTAGCTTAGAATTTTGTTAAAGAATAGTGAATAGGTTTGAAGCTCTATCACACACGTTTTTGCGCACATCTTGTTTCCTAACATAAATAGTTTGTATACAATCTTCAACCTACAAACTTACTTTGATATACATAATCATGTGTTTTAAGTTTTGTGTTTTATCAAAACTTATTTTGGTATTGGAATTTATGACAAAAACTATGATATACATATGTTTCATGTATATAGGATTATGCTTCAAAATGTTTAAATATCATGTTTTTGTATTTGGAAGAAGTTTTGGACAAAACGTATTTTCTATTCAAAATCCAAGTTTTAGAAAATACAGTTTTTGGTTTTTGGTAAACATGATAAGAGACAAAAATAGTTCATATTGATTGATATTTGAGCTAAACTTTTTACCACATGTTTATATATCAATGCAAAATGATAAAACTATTTTTGGTGATTTTTAGGAGTGTTAAAAGATTTTTCAAAATATTTTTAAATTATTTTTCTGTCCATTCCAGACTTCATCCAGTCGACTAGTCTTCTGACAAGTCGACTTGGCTAGAAGTCGGTCGACCGGGTCGGTCGACTGACGCGCACAAATCTGTGCATGTTTGGCAGTCTTTGGACGGTCGACCGTCCCGGTCGACCGGTCTGAGAGCAGAGCTCTCTGTTTGTTTGGGTCGACCGGGCCGGTCGACCGTAGCCTGCAACGGCTATTTTCTTTGAACTAGCGGTCGACCGGGCCGGTCGACCGTGCTAGCCGTTTGAACAGTAACGGCTAGTTTTCTGAGCTGGTTTATTTTTGTCCTTTTCTCACTTAATTATGTTTAAGTGACATGTTTTGGTTCTAATACTTTCTGATTAGCCTTAAATATGTTTTATCTCCTAACCCTAGCCCTCTTCTATAAATAGGGGTGCTTAGGGAGAGGTTGGTTACTAGAAAAAATTATCAAAATTTCCAAAAGTTTAAGGCTTTCAAAAAGACTTGGTTTCTTGGTTTTTGTGTTGAAATTCTCTCTCATTTTCTAAAGTGCTTTCAAGAATTCTCTGATTTCATTTTCTTTTCTCCTTACACACAAGAGCTTCATTCCTACTCATTATTTCTCTAAGGACCTTTGTAAGGGAAGAGAATTTTGCAAGAGAGAGTTTGTGGTCTTTTGACTACTCAGAAATTGCTTGTACTTGAGATTGTGGAGTTGGGTACTCCGGTGTATTTGTGACATCTTTGTGATAGTGAAAGTGGTTGGAATCCTTCTGGGGAGGCGGGAAAGTAGAGCTGGGTGCTCGAACCTCGATAACAAATCTCGGTGTTTGCGTTTGGTTTACTTGCTCTTATTTCTTGCTCTATTTTCTTTGCTCTTATTACTTGCTCTCTACATTCATTGCTATATTCACTTGCTTTGTGAGATTGTTGCTTCATAATTTTTAAATTGTGCATTGATTAGCATTATCACCTATTCACCCCCCCTCTAGGTGATTTTCAATTGGTATCAGAGCTTGGACTCTAGGTTTTGGCTTAACATCCATAGAGAGATCCTTAAAATTTGCTAATCAACATTTGCATTCCATTTGTCATCACTAGTAAACATGGCCGATAACATCAAAACCCCTCCTAAATTTGATGGACTTAACTTCCCTATTTGGAAGGTTAGGATGACTATCTTTTTGCAATTCTTAGGTAGCTTAGTGGCTAAATCATTGACCAAACCCTATGTTGCACCGATAGTGATGAGTGCACATGGACCGACTTCAACTTTAGAGAATATGAGGCTAACTCCAAGGCCCAAATTCCCTCTTAACCGCCTTGAATGAGGATGACCTTACACGGGTAATTCATTGCCAATCCGCCTATGAGATTTGGCAACACTTATTGGTCACACACAAAGGGACTTCACAAGTCAAGAGAGCTAAGATAGATCTCTTGAGATCCCAATATGAGTCTTTTAAAATGATTGATGATGAATCTATTGATTGTATGATTACTCGATTTACTAAAATCACCAATGGTCTTTCTTCTTTAGGTGATGATATTTCCAATGATCAAAAGGTGCGGAAAGTGATTCGGGCTCTTCCTACATCATGGGAGATAAAGGCCACCACCTTGAAGGAATTAAATGACAAGGACGAGATGGACCTCATTAGTCTCATTGGGAACTTAAAGACCCATGAGATGGAAAAGAAAGCAAGAGAAGAGGCCGCTCCACTAAAGAAGAAATCCTTAGCCTTCAAGTCTTCATCCACTCTTGAAGACGATGAAGAAGATGAAGAAGAAGATGAGGAGCTATCACTACTTGTTCGCAATGTGAAGAGAATGTACGGAGGAACAAGCTCAACTTCCGAAGGAAATTTGAAGGCAAAGAGGAGAGGAGAATCATATGCTATAATTACCGAAAGGCCGGACACATCATGGCGGATTGCCCGGAGTTCAAGAAGAAGATGACCTCCTCCTTCAAGCCAAAGAAACCGGAAGAAAAGAAAGCGTACAAGGCAACTTGGAATTCGGAAAGCGAGTCCGAGGAAGAGGCGGATGTAGCGAATATGTGTTTCATGACAAACACACCAAAGGTAACCCCTCAACCTCTTGATGATGAGGATGATGAATTAAGCAAGGAAGTTCTTGCTCATGTCTTTGTTGAACTTTCCGAAACTTATGATAATAAGAAGATTGAATGTTTTAAATTGCAAAAAGAAGTTGCTTTCTCAAAAATCAACTTGCTATGGTTTCTAAAGAAAGGATGATATTTTCTTCTAATCTTATTTCTATTCAAAATGAGTTTAATGCCTACAAGGTTTCTTATAAAGAAAAATCTCCTATTGTTGATGAAAAAGAAATTTTCTCTCTAAAAACTAAAATGGTTGATTTTGAAATAGTTTTGAATGATTGTGCTTTTAACACTAAGAAACTTGAAGAAAAATTTTCAAAAAGCACACCTCTCATGCTAAAAATTCACATGCTCACACTACACATAACACTTCTCATGCTAAATCTTTTCATGCTCACAACTCTCATGCTCACAAATCACACACTCACTATGCTTTTAAATATGGTAGAGTATATAGATGCACATATTGTGGTAAGAATGGACATTTAGCTAAATTTTGCTATGACCAAGTTAATAGATCAAATAATCTTGTTTGGGTTAATGAAACTAACCCTCTAGGACCCAAGAAAATGTGGGTACCAAAATCAAGTCCTAAATTATTTGAGTAGGTATACACCAAGGCTCCAAGACGTAGGGAGCAGTGGTACCTT
Source organism: Agave tequilana (assembly GCA_038442645.1). NCBI lineage: Eukaryota > Viridiplantae > Streptophyta > Magnoliopsida > Asparagales > Asparagaceae > Agave > Agave tequilana. Next base: position 230,736 of record JAVJIF010005865.1, on the reverse strand, counting down.
GATAGTGGTTGTTCAAGACATATGCGTGGGATATCAATAACTTTACAACCCTATCAAGGTACGAGGAAGGTGGCTCCGTCACCTTCGGGGATGACTCCAAAGGCACTATCATCGGTATAGATAACATTCAAATTGGTGCATCTCCCATTATAGAAAATGTTGTACTTGTTGATGGTTTGAAACATAATTTGCTTAGATTAGTCAATTTTGTGATCGTGGACTTAAAGTTGTTTTTGATGATACTTCTTGCAAGATTTTTGATATTAAATCCAATGATTGTATTCTTACCGGTTTTCGTGATGATAATGTTTATATTATTGACATGCTTAATGTGGAATGTTCTACTAAATGCTTAAATGCTTTTGATGAAAATTCTTGGCTTTGGCATAGAAGATTAGGACATGCATCTTTTGACCATCTTTCTAGGATTAATTCTAAGGATTGGTGAAGGGTATACCTTACTTGAAGTTTGAGAAAGACCGCATTTGTGGTGCGTGCCAACATGGGAAACAAACCAAGTCTTCCTTCAAACCAATCAAGGATATCATGTCAACTAGGCCTTTAGAATTAATTCATATGGATCTTTTTGGACCTACTAAAACTAATAGCTTAAATGGTAGTAGATTTGCATTTGTTTTAGTTGATGATTTTTCCCGCTTCACTTGGGTTTTCTTCTTGGAACACAAAGATCAAACTTTTTCTCATTTCAAAATTTTTCGAAAAAGGGTTGAAAAAGAAAAAGGTTTTCCGATTTTGAGAATAAGGAGTGATAGAGGTGGTGAGTTTGTTAACCAACTCTTCATGACTTATTGTGATGAAAGGGAATTAAGCATGAAATGTCTTGTCCTAGAACTCCATAACATGGAGTTGTAGAAAGGAAAAATAGAACTCTTCAAGAGATGGCTAGGACAATGATAAGTGAGTATGACCTCCCTCATTATCTATGGACAGAGGCCGTAAATACCGCATGCTATAAATCAAATCATATTTATTTATGTAAAAATTCTTCCAAAACATCTTTTGAAATGTATCATTCTAGAAAACCTAATGTTTCATATTTCAAAGTTTTTGGATGCAAGTGTTTTGTTTTGAACACTAAAGATAACTTGGGTAAATTTGATGCTAAGGCTTATGAAGCAATCTTTGTTGGATATTTTACAACTAGTAAAGCTTATAGAGTATTCAATAGATCTTCACTTACCATCGAAGAATCCATGCATGTTAAATTTGAAGAATCTAATGTGTTTGTTGAGAATGCTGTAGAGATTGAACCATTAGGTGAAGATATGGAGAGACTATCCTTGAAGGACTCACCCGCTCAAGATGATAAGCAAGAACCAATTGGTGACGTTCAAGAGGATAAAGAGGAAAGCTCTCAACCGCTTCCTAAAGCTTGGAGATATGCCACAAATCATCCCAAGGAGCTCATCTTAGGTGATGCATCTAAATGGGTAACAACTCGCTCCAAACTCCATGACCTATGTGGTAATTTTGCTTTCATTTCTCATTTTGAATCCAAAAGTATCCTCGATGCCGAGGCGGACTCATATTGGTTGCTTGCCATGCAAGAGGAACTCAATCAATTTGAGCGCAACCAAGTTTTGGCACCTTGTTCCTAGGCCCCCGAATAGACCAATAATTGGTACTAAGTGGATCTTTAGAAACAAGATGGATGAGTCCGAAAATGTGATTAGGAATAAGGCTAGGTTAGTGGCCCAAGATTACACTCAAGTTGAGGAAATTGACTTTGAGGAGACCTTTTCACACCCGTAGCACGGCTTGAAGCCATACGGATGACAATAGCATTTGCATCTTTCAAAAATTTTAAACTTTTTCAAATGGATATGAAAAGTGCATTTTTGAATGGTTTTATAAATGAAGAAGTTTATGTTGCTCAACCCGGTTTTGTTGATCATGTTCATCCCGATTTTGTGTTTAAACTTGATAAAGCTTTGTATGGATTGAAACAAGCTCCAAGAGCTTGGTATGAAAGGCTTTCTAGTTTTCTCATTTCAAATTGTTTTATTAAAGGCAAAGTAGATACAACACTATTCACTAAGCATGTTGATAATGATATTTTAAATTGTGCAAATTTATGTTGATGATATAATTTTTTTGGTTCTACTAATGAGTTTTTTATGCAAGGAATTTGAAAAGGTTATGCAATGTGAATTTGAAATGTCTTCAATGGTGGTTTAATTTCTTTCTTTCTTGGACTCCAAATCAAGCAATTGCAAGATGGGAACTTCATATGTCAAGCCAAATACGCAAAGGAACTCGTAAAGAATTTTGGACTTGAAGACTCAAAGGTTTGCAACACTCCCATGGCAACTACCACCAAGCTTGATAAGGATGACCAAGGTAAAAATGTTGATATTAAATTGTATAGAATGATAGGTAGTCTTTTGTATTTGACGGCAAGTAGGCCGGATATCATGTTTAGTGTGTGTCTTTGTGCTAGATTTCAATCGTGTCCCAAAGAGTCCCATCTTATTGTGGTAAAACGCATTATTCGTTATATTAAGGGAACGATTGGAATGGGTCTATGGTATCCGAAAATCGGAGATTTCTCAATGACGAGTTATTCGGACGCCGACTATTCGGGTTGTAGAGTAGATAGAAAGAGTACTAGTGGGACATGTCAATTTCTTGGTAATTGTCTTATTTCATGGTCCTCTAGGAAACAAAATTCCGTAGCTCTCTCAACCGCCGAGGCGGAGTATGTTGTCACGGGGGCTTGTTGTGCACAAGTCCTTTGGATGAAACATACTCTCCTTGATTATGATTTGCATTATAACCATATAAAAATATTTTGTGATAATACTAGTACTATACATATGACAAAGAATGCAAATCAACATAGTAAGACCAAGCACATTGAGATTAGATATCACTTTCTTAGAGATCATTTTGAGAAAGAGATATAGATATTGATTATGTTTCTACGGATTTGCAACTTGCCGATATTTTCACTAAACCATTTGATTTTGCTAGATTTTCATTCATTTGTGGTGAACTTAATGTTTGTGTTATTGAATAAAATGTTTTCTTAACCCTTTTTGATGTATGACAAAAAGGGGAGAATGAGTTTATGTATGGAAATATGAGCTCATATGGTTTTGGTTCCATATGAGTTTATATATGTTTTGAGATTTTGATGTGTTTTCATGAATTCTTATAATTTGAGTTTAAGTGTTTTGCAAGTGTTTTTTGGTTTTTGTTTCATGATGTTTACTTGCAAATTACAATTACATGGTTTTTCTTTGTTTAATATAGCATAATTTGAGGGGGAGCTTTCTCCTCCCCTATACTTTTGTTTATAGCCTATTTGTTTTGTCATCATCAAAAAGGGGGAGATTGTTGCCCAAAAGGTTACACTCTCCATTTGTTTAGAGTTTTGATGTTAACACAAATAAGAGCTATTTGGTACTAATTAGTTGTTTAGATAAGTTTCAGGTTAGTACCATATTTGGAGGTCATTGCTTAGCTATTGCAAGAATTTCTAGGTTCATGAAGCAAAGAAGGCTTCTTGCACATCAAGGAAGGAACATAGAAGAGAAGGCTCTAGTAAGGCATCGCATGGCTCAAGACTTCAAGATTGCTCAAGATAATTTATTAGATTTGTTTTTAGCTTAGAATTTTGTAAAGAATAGTGAATAGGTTTGAAGCTCTATCACACACGTTTTTGCACACATCTTGTTTCCTAACATAAATAGTTTGTATACAATCTTCAACCTACAAACTTACTTTGATATATATAATCATGTGTTTTAAGTTTTGTGTTTTATCAAAACTTATTTTGGTATTAGAATTTATGACAAAAACTATGATATACATATGTTTCATGTATATAGGATTATGCTTCAAAATGTTTAAATATCATGTTTGTTGGCCCAAGGTTACAATCACCCATGTTTAGTGTGTTTTGATGATTACAAAACATATTAGTTATTTGTACTAATATTGTTTATTGTTTAAGTGTGTTGCAGGGTTCTAACTATACTAAAAGGTTTACACCCTAAAAGAAGTGCTTTGGACTCAAGACAACTCAATTTGGGCTCAAGATTGAAGATCATGTGGAGATAGCCCCTCTTGAAGCCTTGAAGTCCCTAGAATATTGTAAGAATAGAATGTTAAAGTTTGAGTGTAGGATATTTGGCTCTAGGATACACACACACATTATTCTTTACAAATTCTATGTTTAAAAACGTTTGTTTCTAAGTTTTATGCCTTAGTCTATATATTCATGTATCCAACTTGTTACATTTTGAATATCTTGTTTAAAACATGTGTATAGACTATTTCTTGCATAATACTTAGTTGTAAGTTTTTCAAAATATTTTTACAAAAATTTTCAACTTCAAAAAATTGCCAGTTTTCCTGTTTCAGCTTGCCCGGTCGACCGGCCCGACCGGCCCGTCGACCGGCCGTTGTACCTGGGCGTGCACGTTTGTGCACGTCTGACGGTCGACCGGACCAGTCGACCGTCTGAGAGCAGGTCTGCTCTCGGTTTGTTTGGGTCGACCGCCCGGTCGACCGCTTTAAGGAAACTGTGTTTCCTTTGAAGGAAACGGTCAACCGAGCGGTCGACCGGAGTCCAACGGCTCTTTGCCAACAGGGCAAATGGTCGACCGATCGGTCGACCGCTACGCCTGCAAGAGCCCAACGGCTCTTTTCTCTTTGGTGCAATTCTGAAATCTGTTTTTATTTTCTGTTTTAACAGACTTTTTGAGAGTTGTTGGAGACCTTTTTCAGGCCAAATTAGGTGTAAAGAATTGTTTTTAACCTATTCTCTCCTTATAAATAGAGGGAATGGGTCCTTACTATTTACCAAGAAAAAATCCCAGTTTTCATTGTTTTTCAAAAGAGAAGAAAGATAGTTTTCAAAGCTTCCAATTCCAATTCTTTTTAAGCTTGTTTTTTAGTTGTGTTTGATTGCTAATATCACTCTACAACTGAAGTTTTCTCACTACACTTCATAGAGCCAAAAATCCTTTACTCATACTATAGAGAAGTTGTAAAAGAGTGAGAGATTGTAAAAGAGTTTGGGAAAGAGTTTTGTGATCTTGTGGAGATCACTATTGTTCTTGTGATCCTTGTTCTTGTGGAGACACCTCTTCGGTAGAGGTTATTGTAAGAGCTCGGTGCTCCGGTCTTCGGTAGACCATTGTAAGGCGTCCTCGGTGGATAGTGGAAACCCTTCACGGAGGTGAAGGCGGGGAGTAGAGCGGTGGCTTGAACCTCGAAACAAACTTCTTGTGTTTGCGATTGCCTTGCGTCAATTTTGTCTTTAAATTCTCTTGCACTTTATTGCTTTCAATTACTTGCTTGTGATCTTGTTTCTTTATTTGTGCTTTTATTTCAAGCTTGTAATACTTGTGTGCATCTCACCATTCATCCATCATATCTTGCCTTGATCGATCATAATCTCATACAACAAGGTTGCATTGCGCACCTCTAACCCATTTAAGGGGAATTGGGAGGAAGGAGTTCAGAACCTCTCACGGGGTATTCGGCTCTTAGTCTTGTTTTGAGAGATCGTTGCATCACTCATCATACTAAGTTTTAAAAAGATCATTAGATTAGCAATCACACCTATTCACCCCCCCACTAGGTGTATTTTAATTGGTATCAGAGCTTGGTTACTAGGCTCTTGGCTTAACAACCCTAGAAAGATCCTAATATTGCTAATCATTTCATTCATCTTACTTAGTAAAGATGGCCGATGGTATTAAGACACCCCCTAAGTTTGATGGACTTAACTTTCCCATATGGACGGTTAAGATGACCGTTTTCTTGCAATCTCTAGGTAGTCGAGTTGCAAAGGCCGTGACCAAACCTTTTAGTGCACCCCCCGGTGATGAATCCACTTGGTCCGAAATAGAGACCAAAGAATTTGATGCCAATGCTAGGGCTTACTATGCACTACTTCAAGCCCTTAATGATGATGACATAGCTAGAGTGATTCATTGCAAGTCCGCATATGAAATTTGGACACACTTGTTAGTTACACATGAAGGGACCTCACAAGTGAAGAGGGCTAAGATAGACCTTCTTCGGTCCCAATATGAGAACTTTAGCATGCAAGAACATGAAACCATAGATGATATGGTTACAAAATTTATTAAGATCACTAATAGACTTTCTTCTCTAGGTGATGGTATTGATAATGATCAAAAGGTGAGAAAGATCATCCGGGCTCTTCCTCCTTCATGGGAAGTAAAGGCAACTACCTGAAGGAACTCAATGACAAAGAGAGATGGAGCTCATAGGTCTCATTGGGAACCTCAAAACCCATGAGATGGAGAGGAAAGCAAGGGAGGATATGGCTCCTTCCAAAAAGAAGACTATAGCCTTCAAAAGTCAAACCATCCACTCCGACGAAGATAATGAAGAAGAAGATGACGAAGAGCTCTCACTTCTTGTGAAGAACGTCCGGAGGATGTACAACAAGGCAAAATTTCAAGGAAGAAGAAGATGGCAAGGAGGCAAAGAAGAAAGAAAGATCGTGTGCTTCAATTGTCAAAACCGGGACACATCGTAGCGGATTGTCCGGATAAGGTGAAGCCCTCCACATCCAAGAAGCCTTACAAAGAAGGCAATGAAAGCAACTTGGGATTCCGAGAGCGAATCCGAGGAGGAAATTGACACCGCCAACATGTGCTTCATGGCAAATGAAAGCACAAGCAAGGTAACCCCTTCCACTTATCCTAATGATGAACTTTCCATGGATGAATTAGGAGAAGCTTTTGTAGAATTATCAAATTATGATTCCCTAAAGAAAAAGTTTTTAAAAATGAAAAGGAAAATGAATCCCTTAATCAACAAGTTTTTTACTCTTTCTAAAGAAAAGGATGAATTACTTTCCACTCTTGTTTCCACTCAAAAAGATTTTGACAAGTATAAGATTTCTTGTAAAGGCAAGTCCCCACTAGTTGATTCTAATGAGATTACCATGCTTAAAGAAAGAATAGACTCATTAGGAATTGTTTTGAAAAATTGTGAGTTTGATAAGAAGAAGATAGAGGCCATGTTTTCCTAAGAAACAAGCCCCTAAGAAAAATGTTTACCATGCTCATGCCCATGTTCATACCACACAACCTTTACATCGTGGCAACCCCCCAAGGCATGCTCACACCTCACACACATGATCACACTCCACACACACATCATGCATTCATGTATGGTAGAGTGTTCTCATGTTCACATTATGGGCGGAAAGGGCACTTAGCTAATTTTTGTTATGATAGACTAAGTGCATCTCATCATAATGTTTGGGTTCGAACACTAACTTCCAAGGACCCAAGAAAGTTTGGGTACCAAAATCAACGAATTTGTTTAAATGATGTAGGTACCTTCCAAAGCGCAACGACGTAGAGGATTGTAGTATCTTGATAGTGGTTGCTCAAGGCACATGACTTGGGACATCAACAACTTTGCAACCCTATCAAGATACCATGAAGGTGGCACCGTCACCTTCGGAGATGATGCCAAGGGTAAAATCATCGGTATTGGTAATGTAAAACTCGGCACATCCCCTTTAATTGAAAATGTAGTTTTAGTTGACGGCCTCAAGCATAACCTCTTGAGTGTTAGTCAACTTTGTGATAAAGGTTTTGATGTTGTTTTTGATAATGTAGCTTGTAAAGTAATTGATAGAATTTCTAATGCTTGTGTATTTTCTGGTTTTCGTGAAAGCAATGTTTATATGATTGATATTTTAAATATGTCTTGAAATATTACTTGTTTAAAAGCCCTCGATGATGACTCTTGGTTGTGGCATAGAAGATTAGGCCATATTTCTTTTGACCATATTTCTAGGTTAAACACAAGGAAATGGTGAAAGGTATTCCTTGTTTGAGTTTTGAAAAGGACCGAGTTTGTGACGCATGTTAATTTGGGAAACAACTAAGTCTTCTTTCAAGTCAATTAAGGATATCATGACATCACGTCCTTTGGAGTTAATCGATATGGATTTATTTGGCCCTACTCAAACCAAAAGTCTAAGTGGGAATAGATTTGCATTTGTTTTGGTTGATGACTTTTCTCGTTTTACATGGGTTTTCTTTCTTGAACACAAAAATCAAGCATTTTCATATTTTCAAACTTTTAAGAAAAGAGTTGAAAAAGAAAAGGAGTCTTCAATTTTAAGAATAAGAAGTGATAGAGGAGGTGAGTTCATTAACCTACCCTTTACCACTTTTTGTGAAGAACATGGAATTAAGCATGAACTTTCTTGTCCTAGAACTCCACAACAAAATGGAGTAGTTGAACGGAAAAATCGAACCTTACAAGAGATGGCTAGGACAATACTAAGTGAATATGGTCTACCACATTATTTGTGGGCCGAGGCCGTAAATACATCATGCTATATATCAAATCGTGTTTTCTTGTGTAAAAATACTACAAAAACCTCTTTTGAAATGTACTTTTCTAGAAAACCAAATGTTTCATATTTCAAGGTTTTTGGATGCAAATGTTTGTTTTAAATACAAAAGATAATTTAGGAAAATTTGATCCTAAATCGTATGAGGCTATATTTGTGGGTTATTCTAGTACTAGTAAGGCTTATAGAGTCTTCAATAGGTCATCATTGACTATTGAAGAATCTATACATGTTAAGTTTGAGGAATCTAACTTGTTTGTTAAGATGTTGTAGAAATAGATGCTTTGGATGAAGGCTTGGAGAAAGTGACCTTGGAGGATACTACTACTATGGGAGACAAGCCAAAGGATGATGAAGGAAGTGAAGCTAAAGTAGAAGAGGCTCAAGGAAATGAAAATCAAACAAATGAAGTGGAGCCTACTCAACAACTTCCAAAGGGTTGGAGATACAATCCTCATCATCCCAAGGACCTCGTCATAGGTGAAGTATCAAAAGGGGTAACCACTCGCTCTAAACTTCATGACTATTGTGGCCATTATGCATTTATTTCTCATGTTGAACCTAAGAACGTCCTCGAAGCCGAGGCCGATTCATATTGGTTGCTAGCTATGCAAGAGGAACTCAATCAATTTGAGCGCAACCAAGTTTGGCACCTTGTTCCTAGGCCCTACGATAGACCAACAATTGGTACTAAGTGGATCTTTAAGAACAAGTTGGATGAATCGGGTAACGTTGTTAGGAATAAAGCTAGGTTAGTTGCCTAAGGTTACACTCAAATCGAAGGAATCGATTTTGAAGAAACCTTTGCACCCGTAGCACGGCTTGAAGCCATACGGATGACACTAGCATTTGCCTCATATAAAGATTTTAAATTGTTTCAATGGATGTTAAAAGTGCTTTTCTAAATGGTTTTATTGAAGAGGAAGTGTATGTTGAACAACCCCCCGGGTTTGTTGATCCTACACATCCGGATTTTGTATTCAAATTAGATAAAGCTCTTTATGGTTTGAAACAAGCCCCTAGGGCTTGGTATGAAAGATTTTCTTCATTTTTGATTTCAAATGGTTTTAAGAAAGGTAAAATTGACACCACATTGTTTACAAAACATGTTAAAAATGATATTCTCATTGTGCAAATATATGTTGATGATATTATTTTTGGTTCTACTAATGAATCTCTTTGCCAAGCTTTTGAATCATGCATGAAGGATGAATTTGAAATGTCTATGATGGGGGAGCTCAACTATTTCCTTGGACTCCAAATCAAGCAAAGGAAGGATGGGATCTTCATCAATCAAGAGAAGTACACAAAGGAATTAATCAAAAGGTTCGGGCTTGAAGGATCTAAAGTAAGCAAAACTCCCATGGCAACAACTACCAAGCTTGACAAGGATGAACAAGGTAAAAGTGTAGACATTAAATTATATCGTAGCATGATAGGTAGCTTGCTTTATTTGACGGCTAGTAGGCCGGATATTATGTTTCCCGTTTGTCTTTGTGCACGTTTTCAATCTTGTCCTAAAGAATCTCACATAATTGCGATTAAACGCATAATTAGATACCTTAAGGGCAATATTGAAATGGGTTTGTGGTATCCTAAAACCGGATTATTTGAAATGAAGAGTTTTTCGGATGCCGACTATGCGGGTTGTAGGGTAGATAGGAAGAGCACAAGTGGAACATGTCAATTCTTAGGTAATTGTCTTGTATCTTGGTCTTCCAAAAAGCAAAATTCGGTAGCCCTTTCAACCGCCGAGGCGGAGTATGTTGCAGCCGGAGCTTGTTGTGCACAAGTTCTTTGGATGAAACATACTCTCCTTGACTATGATTTACACTTTGATCATGTTAAAATATTTTGTGATAATACTAGTACTATTCACATGACAAAGAATGCAAATCAACATAGTAAAACCAAACACATTGACATTAGGTATCACTTTCTTAGAGATCATTATGAGAAAGGTGATATTGATATTGATTATGTTTTCTACCGATTTTCAACTTGCCGATATTTTTACTAAACCTCTAGATTATGCTAGATTTTCATTTATTTGTGGTGAGTTGAATGTTTGCATTATGGATTCTTAAATAAAATTCTCTTTAATACTTTGTTTTGTTTTTAACCCTTTTTGATGTATGACAAAAGGGGGAGAAAAAGAAATAAGTTTGTTTATTTACTTGAGTTTTGGAGAAAAAGATATAATTTTGTTCATTATTTTGAGTTTTATGACAATATGTTTTTCAATGCTTTATGTGTGTTTACATTCTTGATATATACATAGCATTATTTGAGGGGGCTTTCCAAGCTCCTCTTCCATTTTTGTTTAAATAACTTATATGTTTTTGTCATCATCAAAAAGGGGAGATTGTTGGCCCAAGGTTACAATCACCCATGTTTAGTGTGTTTTGATGATTACAAAACATATTAGTTATTTGTACTAATATTGTTTATTGTTTAAGTGTGTTGCAGGGTTCTAACTATACTAAAAGGTTTACACCCTAAAAGAAAGTGCTTTGGACTCAAGACAACTCAATTTGGGCTCAAGATTGAAGATCATGTGGAGATAGCCCCTCTTGAAGCCTTGAAGTCCCTAGAACATTGTAAGAATAGAATGTTAAAGTTTGAGTGTAGGATATTTGGCTCTAGGATACACACACACATTATTCTTTACAAATTCTATGTTTAAAAACGTTTGTTTCTAAGTTTTATGCCTTAGTCTATATATTCATGTATCCAACTTGTTACATTTTGAATATCTTGTTTAAAACATGTGTATAGACTATTTCTTGCATAATACTTAATTGTAAGTTTTTCAAAATATTTTTACAAAAATTTCCAACTTCAAAAAACTGCCAGTTTTCCTGTTTCAGGTTGACCGGCCGACCGGCCCGGTCGACCGGCCGTTGTACCTGGGCGTGCACGTCTGTGCACGTCTGACGGTCGACCGGACCGGTCGACCGTCTGAGAGCAGGTCTGCTCTCGGTTTGTTTGGGTCGACCGCCCGGTCGACCGCTTTAGGAAACTGTGTTTCCTTTGAAGGAAACGGTCGACCGAGCGGTCGACCGGAGTCCAACGGCTCTTTGCCAACAGGGCAACGGTCGACCGACCGGTCGACCGCTACGCCTGCAAGAGCCCCAACGGCTCTTTCCTCTTTGGTGCAATTTTGAAATCTATTTTTATTTTCTATTTTAACAGACTTTTTGAGAGTTGTTGGAGACCTTTTTCAGGCCAAATTAGGTGTAAAGAAATTGTTTTTAACCTATTCTCTCCTTATAAATAGAGGGGAATGGGTCCTTACTATTTACCAAGAAAAAATCCCAAGTTTTCATTGTTTTTCAAAAGAGAAGAAAGATTGTTTTCAAAGCTTCCAATTCCAATTCTTTTTAAGCTTGTTTTTCAGTTGTGTTTGATTGCTAATATCACTCTACAACTGAAGTTTTTCTCACTACACTTCATAGAGCCAAAAATCCTTTACTCATACTATAGAGAAGTTGTAAAAGAGTGAGAGATTGTAAAAGAGTTTGGGAAAGAGTTTTGTGATCTTGTGGAGATCACTATTGTTCTTGTGATCCTTGTTCTTGTGGAGACACCTCTTCGGTAGAGGTTATTGTAAGAGCTCGGTGCTCCGGTCTTCGGTAGACCATTGTAAGGCGTCCTCGGTGGATAGTGGAAACCCTTCACGGAGGTGAAGGTGGGGAGTAGAGCGGTGGCTCGAACCTCGAACAAACTTCTTGTGTTTGCGATTGCCTTGCGTCAATTTTGTCTTTAAATTCTCTTGCACTTTATTGCTTTCAATTACTTGCTTGTGATCTTGTTTCTTTATTTGTGCTTTTATTTCAAGCTTGTAATACTTGTGTGCATCTCACCATTCATCCATCATATCTTGCCTTGATCGATCATAATCTCATACAACAAGGTTGCATTGCGCACCTCTAACCATTTAAAGGGAATTGGGAGGAAGGAGTTCAGAACCTCTCACGGGGTATTCGGCTCTTAGTCTTGTTTTGAGAGATCGTTGCATCACTCATCATACTAAGTTTTAAAAAGATCATTAGATTAGCAATCACACCTATTCACCCTCCCTCTAGGTGTATTTCAATGTTTTTGTATTTGGAAGAAGTTTTGGACAAAACGTATTTTCTATTCAAATCCAAGTTTTAGAAAATACAGTTTTTTGGTTTTTGGTAAAAATGATAAGAGACAAAAATAGTTCATATTGATTGATATTTGAGCTAAACTTTTTACCACATGTTTATATATCAATGCAAAATGATAAAACTATTTTTGGTGATTTTTAGGAGTGTTAAAAGATTTTTCAAAATATTTTTAAAACTATTTTTCTGTCCATTCCTGACTTCATCCAGTCGACTAGTCTTCTGACAAGTCGACTTGGCTAGAAGTCGGTCGACCGGGTCGGTCGACCGACGCGCACAAATCTGTGCACGTTTGGCAGTCTTTGGACGGTCGACCGTCCCGGTCGACCGGTCTGAGAGCAGAGCTCTCTGTTTGTTTGGGTCGACCGGGCCAGTCGACCGTAGCCTGCAACGGCTATTTTCTTTGAACTAGCGGTCGACCGGCCGGTCGACCGTGCTAGCCGTTTGAACAGTAACGACTAGTTTTCTGAGCTGGTTTATTTTGTCCTTTTCTCACTTAATTATGTTTAAGTGACATGTTTTGGTTCTAATACTTTCTGATTAGCATTAAATATGTTTTATCTCCTAACCCTAGCCCTCTTCTATAAATAGGGGTGCTTAGGGAGAGGTTGGTTACTAGAAAAAATTATCAAAATTTCCAAAAGTTTAAGGCTTTCAAAAAGACTTGGTTTCTTGGTTTTTGTGCTGAAATTCTCTCTCATTTTCTGAAGTGCTTTCAAGAATTCTCTGATTTCATTTTCTTTTCTCCTTACACACAAGAGCTTTATTCCTACTCATTATTTCTCTAAGGACCTTTGTAAGGGAAGAGAATTTTGCAAGAGAGAGTTTGTGGTCTTTTGACTACTCAGAGATTGCTTGTACTTGAGATTGTGGAGTTGGGTACTCCGGTGTATTTGTGACATCTTTGTGATAGTGGAAGTGGTTGGAATCCTTCTGGGGAAGCGGGAAAGTAGAGCTGGGTGCTCGAACCTCGATAATAAATCTCGGTGTTTGCGTTTGGTTTACTTGCTCTTATTTCTTGCTGTATTTTCTTTGCTCTTATTACTTGCTCTCTACATTCATTGCTATATTCACTTTCTTTGTGAGATTGTTGCTTCATAATTTTTAAATTGTGCATTGATTAGCATTATCACCTATTCACACCCCCCTCTAGGTGATTTTCATAATCATGGGGAGAAAGAGGATAAAATCAAATAAATATCCGTTAAATTTAAATTTAAGTAGATCTATTTGATTAGAGGAGGATGATCCCAAATCCAGTTGGTTAAATTCAGTTTTTGGTTAATCAAGTAGTTAAAGTTAAAGATCAACTGAGGATAACGTTAAATACAGAGTCTAAATCCAGGGGATAAATGGATATAGAGAAGATCAACGGATGAGATGAAGAAATTTTAACTCAGATTCTGACTGGATACATTTTAGTGTTTGAATCATAACTTTCGCTACCAGAACTCAAATCTGATGATTTAAGATGATCCAGAAAGAGGACTTGAAGAGCTACAACTCTTAAGTTGATCATTTTAATTTTGTCATTTGATAAGTTATATTTAGCAATCAATACGCCAATAAGTTGCAGATCTGAACTTAATATCCACATCAAACCAAGTTTGGAGATAAGAGGAGAATTCAAATTCAAAAATAGCCAGCTTCCCTTCTCTTTATACTCCTCTACCTTCTGCATTTCTCCTATAAATACCTGCAATCTTAAAGGCAAGGGGAGGACTAAGCAGAGAGCAGAACTTAGGCTAATTTGTAGTTTGTAACTTAGGTTTTTAGTTTTCTTTTATGTAATTTTCATTTTATTTATGTAACTGAGAGGAGAGGAAACTTTTATGGAGGAATGAGAGCAAGCTTGTACTGAAGGTGACACCGGTGTATGTGATCTTTTCTTCCATTATTATTTGAATCGAATCGAGATTTCCTTTTCTTTTCTATTCTTATTTTTGTTTGCTTCCCTCTTCTTTGTTTGTGGATTCAAATGAAACCGATAGCCTCAGTTGCCTTGTCCTTGCAAGTGCCGTTGATGGCTTATGGTGATGGATATCCATTTCTATGGTAGTATAGCTCACCCCTTTATTTTATAGTGTAAATCGGGAATGGGGAAGTTCTCATCTACCATGCTTCGCTCGCCTTCAAGTAAAGGTACATCGTCGATACAGGTAAAAGATAAGCAGGCGCCGAAGAGGTAAGTATGTTTTTTAGGTTTTAGTTTTTCTTTCTTTTCTTGTAACTTTTAGTGTAGATCACCAACACCATAATCACCCAAATCTCTTTCACTCTTTCAATTTCTTTGTACATATCACTTCTATTTTCTCCATCTTCTCTATCTATCACTTTCTTCTTAATTTAATTATAACTCTTTTTCATTTTCCTTTTAAAAAAACTAAAAGAAGATCTTTAACCATTCTTTGTAGCATAAAAGAGAACTTATTAAAGAAGCTTCCATCGCTACTCCCTCCTTATGGATCACGACCCGCATAGCCACTTGCTATCGCAGTAGTATTGAGAACTTGCACTCTTTATTTTAAAGCTCTAAAATTCTGTATTTTTATGCAGGTAAAATCTCAATCAAATTTTGGCGCCGTTGCCGGGGAGGGACGGTAAGTAATTCTCTTTAAAGTTTACATTTTTTGTTAACTTTCTTCTTTGTTTTTGGTATACAGATTTAATAATAAGGAATTTTTGTTGTAGTAGACATATAAGTGGCCCTGGACTTGCTCAAGAAAGCAGAGCTCAAAAGCCCTCAGATTTGAAACATTCTAGTGGCAATCTGAGTATACTACTAACCTATATTTTTTTTTAGGTTGGCTGAATTGCAAAGCTAAAAATCTGTAGCTATTTTCCTCATTTGTCTTACTGTACTTACTTTCTAACCTCAACAGTAAAATGATGTTTGTTAAATGATAAAAACGGTTTAGACTTGCATTTAGGCATGTGTCTAATTCGTTTACATTTTATATTACTGTTAAAGATGTTGGCCCAAAGGCCTTCCACTCTAGTTTTGATGATGATCAACTCATGTAGTTATGTTTACTAATATTCTTGTGTTTCTAAGTTTCAGATCAATTAGCAGGATATTAGTTTTGGTGATTAGCTTCAACAAAGTGATTAGAAGCTATTCATGATGATTCCGGTGCCAAAGCTTAAAGATCATACCTTTGCACTTGGAGAATCACGGAGTTTGGACCGAGTCTACTTGAAGATGAAGATCGTCAAGAAGACTTAGGTATCCTAGTTTAGATAGAGTTTTAGATCTATTTGTAAAGCTTAGTTTAGTTGATATGCTCAAGTGCACAAATCACACACGTTTCATGATTTGGTTTTTGGTTTTCATGAATAATAGATCAAAACAAGTTTACCTTATACCTATGTATATTAGATATGTTCTAGATATACATACATGCTTTAAACTTGCTAGATAAACTTATTTTGACGTTTCTATTCATGTTTTGGAAAAATCAAAGTTTGATAAAAATACAAGTTTTGTTTATGATAAAATTGGCAAGACACAAAAATGAATTGATATGATTGATATATGTCTTGAAATTTTTATCACAAGTTTGGTTATCAAAGTAAAATGATAAAACAAGTTTTAGAAAGACATGTTTTTAGAAAAACAGTTTTTATTGTGATTAAAACTATTTTTTAGATTTACTGTGAATTTATGGGATTTTTATTGAGTGAAAAGACCTATTTTCAAATCCCGTATCTGTGCAGATCTGCACTGTGCCTGCCAGGCCAGTTCGGTCGACCGGACCGGTCGACCGCACCAAGTGGCCGGTCGACCGGGTCGGTCGACCGATGTGCACAGACGTGCACGCTGGCTACACATTGTAGTCGGTCGACCGGACCGGTCGACCGAGTTGAGAGTTCAACTCTCAGGATGTTTCGGTCGACCGGGCCGGTCGACCGCTATTGCCCAACGGTCACATTTTTGACCGTTGGCGGTCGACCGGACCGGTCGACCGGCAGTCTGTCAGACTGCCAACTCAGCCAACGGCTAGTTTTGTATAGGGGCTATATAAACCCCATCTCTTTGGGGATTTTGGCCAAGTTTTTTAAGAGAAAAAATACTAGTTTTCTGAAGTGTTTAAAAGAGTTTAAAAGAGTTTTTGGGCTTTAAAACTTCTCATCTTTATTTGTTTTGGGTTTTTGGAAAATTAAAGAAAACTAGGTTTTGGGATTTTGATTTGGTATTTCATTTTCTATCATATACAAGAGATTTCCCAAGTAGTTTTTCTTTGTTGCTTGTTTCCAAAAACACTTTGATTCCACACTTGAGCTATATCTTCTATCCTAAACTATTTAGGATCTTGTTTTGTGGAAAAAGAAAAAGGAAAGAGGTTTGTGGTTGAAATATACCACTTGTTGTAAACCCTTGATTTCTTGAGTTGCTCCCTCTTTGGTAGAGGTGGAGATTGTTGTATTGGTTGTTGGTTTGGATCCCTCTTCGGTAGAGGTGATTGAGTTTGGTTGTAAACCTCTTCGGTAGAGGTGGTTGTTGTTGTTGTTGGCTACGGGCCTAACCCCTCGGTTGTGAGGAGGTTGTTGTTGAGAGAGGAGTTTGGTACTCCTAGAGTTGTAAGAAATCCTCTTCGGTAGAGGTTCCCTCGGTGGGAGTTGAGATAGTGGAAATCCTACACGGTGGTGTAGGCGGGGATGTAGAGCAAGGTGCTCGAACCTCGAAACAAATCTTGGTGTTTGCGTTTTGATCCATTGTCTCTCTAACTCTCTCTCTTATATTTGTGCAAAGCATCATATTCATATCATATCATATTTGCTTGTGTTGTGCATATTTCATATTGCCTTGCATTTATTCATATTGCTATTAATTCTTGATTGCTTGGCTTGATTGTGTGTGCACATATTTCTTATTGCTTGGATTGCTTGTGTGTGTGTGCCTAACTTGTACTCATCCAACAAGAGCTTCACATAGCGCCTCAACCCATTTCAAGGGGAATCAAGGGGAGTTAGTCCAGAGCCTCGCAAGGGGAATTCGGCTACACTTGTTGTATTGTATTAGTTTGTGCATAATTTGCATTAGCTTCCGCATTTAGCGCACTTAGTTTGCATTAAGTTTCTAGATTAGCACTTACACCTATTCACCCCCCCCTCTAGGTGTTTTTTCAATTGGTATCAGAGCTAGTGCTCCTGATACTTAGGCTTAACATCCTAGGAGTGAGATCCATTTGCTTGCTAATCTCATTTGCATTTGCTTGTTTGCACATATCTAGTTTATACCATGGACTTCATGACCCCACCTAGCTATGATCCTTCCAACATTGACATTTGGAAGTATAGGATGTCCATGTACCTAAAGACCCTAGGTTTGCATGTCTTCCTTGCCGCCACCAAGAGATGTTATCTTGGCGATTGCAATCATATAGGGGCCAATGCACAAGCCCTAGAGGCTATTAGAAGCACATTACCTAAAGATTATCTTATGTGTATTTCTAATCTTGATTCCGCTTTTGCAGTGTGGAACAAGTTGTCTACAACCACCACCTCCAAGCTTCAATTGCCAATCCAAGAAGAGGAATCTAGCGGAGAATCCGAGCCACAACAATGCTATATGGTCCAAGGGAATGACTCCCTTGAGGTACAATCGGAAACTCAACTAGATAGTGATGATGATGCTAGTTCTTCAAATGATCATATTGATGCCCATGCTTTGAATGAAGAACTTTCCATTGTTTGTGAAAAACTAATTGAAAAATATAAGATTTTGAAAAAGAAAAGTCTAGAAATTGAAAAAGAAAATAAGTGTTTACATTCTAGACTTGATTGTGTTTTGCAAGAAAAGGTTGAGGTCCATAATGAGAGGGATTCATTAAAATCTCAACTTGATCTTGCACTTAAAAAAAATAACTTATTGAAAAATAAAAATGATTGCCATGTTCTTTTGAAGAAAAATGAAAACTTGTCTTCAAAAGTTGATTTTGTTTTAAAAGAAAATGATTCTTTGAAAATTAAGATTGCTTCAATTTCTAAAGATTTGGATGCATGTTTAAAGAAAAATGAATTTTTACAAAATAAGATTGATGCTCATGTTTGCCATGCTAGGGTAGTTTAACCTAAATCACCCATTGCATGTTCCACTTCTTCTATGCTTGAGAATGATATAAATTTGTTAAAGAAGAAAATGGATTGTTTGGGCTCCACTATGAGCCAATGTGCCATGAACCACTCACGGTTGGAAACCTTGGTTCGAAAGAAACAAGTTCCATCCTTTATGCATGCACACCCTTCACGGCATACACATGCTCCACACGGACACACCCATCACAAGTATGCTCATGTGTACACTTGTACACATTGTGGACGTAGGGGCCACCTTGCTAAATTTTGTTATGATAGATTACATACTCCTAATTTAGCAAAGAATTTTGTTTGGGTTAGAAATGAGACTAACCCCCATGGACCCAACAAGAAGGTATGGGTACCAAAGACCACCCCTCCTATTGTTTTTAATGTAGGTGTGGGCTCTCACATGACGTGAGAGTGATAGCACCTTGGAGTGGATGCGTTCCGGACTTAAAGGAAATCTATTGGATGCATCACTTTCAAGGGAAGATTTGGTGGAGATGACCACCATGTTTTGGAGACAAGGAGAGTTGCTTCTTCGGTTTTGGTAACAATCCTTTACTCCCATTTATTGTTTACATGCTTTTCATGTTTTAATGTTTATAGCATGTTTTTGATGTCTATGGATTAGTATGTTCATTCCATGTTTATTAGATCCTTGACATACATGTATAGTATTTGAGACACACATGCTTATTTGATTCACATTTAGTGTTCTCACCGTTTGTTTAGCTATAATGTACATCATGAATCTATTGCATGTGAATTTACATAGTAATCATGTTTTAGTTCTTATGATGTTGATTTCTAGCTTGTTTTGATATTCCTTGTGGTTATGACATGTTTAAATGTGGATTTTGTCAAAACTTGTGTTATACATGTACAAATAGTGAGTTACATTTGTTTTATATGCAATTGAACTTCATGCTCATTTGTATTCACTATATGTACACGCATGAGCTAGTTTTGATGATTCGTTCATTTATACTTGTTATACATATTTGCATGTATATGTAGTTTAAAATTCAAATAAAAGAATTTTGATGATTTTTATATGTGTTTTTGATGCTTCATATTTTGAATATATGTTTAAGTGTTAGTTTTCATTAAGACTAGTTATATACTTGTACATAGAGTGGGCTACAAATAAATCTATATATAGTTAAAATTGAATGCTAATTTGAACCCATTAGATGTGCTAGTATAGTCGAGTTTTGATGATTCATACATATTAAACTTGTATTCTCATTTTTGAATTTACTTTATGACTGTGTATTTCACTTCATGTATATGTTTGTATTTGCCAAACTTTAAGATATACATGTATACCCCTTGAGTCATTTGCCCTTCATGCAAATCTATATTTGGACTCAATTGTGTTTAGGGATATGTATGTATACTTCATGTTTGACAATTCATACATATACCTTGAAATGAAATTTGTGTGATGAAAATTTAGTTTTTTTTTTTTGTTTCATGTATTATGTTTAACTTCATGTATATGTCTACCTAGTTCAAACTAATCTTATACATATACATCTTTTTGAGCCACGTGCCTTAATGCATATATCTAGTGGACTCGTTGAGTTTTGGATATGTATGTATATTTTAGCTTGTATTAGACATACATATGCCTTGAAGATTAAATAAGTAGTTTTATATGATTTTTCATGTTTTTGATGGAATTATGTTTTAAGGAATAATTAAGCTTAATGAAATATTTTTCATGATTATGATCTTCACATATTATTTGTACACTCATATCTATTGCTCATGTTTTTGTTTCTCATGAGTTATGCTTTATTGGTTAGAGTGATGATTATCATGTGAATTTCATTTTTGTTTTATTCCTTGCTTGAAGGATTTCGTGCTAGTTAACAAGTTTTTCATTTAACTAGTTGCGGTGTTCTTCATTTTGGTAGTGATTTTCAAACAAAACTACATTTTCAAATCTATCTTTGAAAACCCCTACCTTCCAAGGGCGGTAGGATGGGAGATCATGTTCATGTATGCCCTAAATTGAAAATCTTTAAAACTTGAATTATGATTGGGTGGTAGATAATATGATGTATACACTTGAACTTATTGTTATGTCAATTGGTATCATTGAACTCTTTCAATTGGTATCATTTTGACCTTTTGTATACTCATATGTTTATTGTGTATGTATGTATGCTTTAAATTCCAAGTATATCAATTTCTATTGGTATCTATTTTTCATACATATATATGTTTGTGTTTATGCTAGTGCTTGAGTTTCAATTTTGTTTAAATTGATTACTTTTAAATTGTTATCAAGACTATGCATGACTTTAGTTTGTATTTCATAAAGGGAGAGAAAATATGATTTTGTATTTCAATTGGTATTTGTACTCTCACACTTTATGATTAAAAGTTGTTTATATGTTTTAAAATGAACAATTCTTACAATTGGTATCAATGTTTCTATGTAAAATCTTTTCAATTGGTAAAATATTTACAATTGGTATCATATTCAAGAAATTCAAAATTTGTTTTGGTTTCAAGATTCATGTTTAAGAATTCAAGACTTATGTTTAATTACAATTGGTATTTTCAAAATTTTTGTTTAAAGAAAATATTCAAAGTTTTGATTTGTATTTCCTATATGCAAGGAGAGCTTAACATCTCTCTTACATATAGATTCATGTTGAGTATATTATAAATTGAGGAGCTTGACAACTCTTCTTTATATAATATACGTGTGTAGGGGGAGCTTCACATCTCCTCTTATGCATTACATAATATGTGTTATGTGAATTGGGGCTTGTCATCCCTTCTTCATGTAATGCATATGTGTAGGGAAGCTAACTTAGCGTCTTCCTCTTCATGAATGTATATAGCATATAACATATATTGATTCTTGTTTATTGGTACCAAGATGCTTCATTGACATATTTTTTAATTGATATCATGTTTGTAGTCACCCCTTATTGATTTTGTTTTTGTTTTAGACAAAAAGGGGGAGAACATTGTCTTTTATTGTTTTGTTTGACATAAAGGGGAGAAAGATTTTTTACCCCTCATTTTATCTATGGTTTTGATTGTTTACCCCTTTGTTGATGATTGACAAAAGGGGGAGAAGTATTTATGTTTTATATGCATATATTATGTTTTAATCTCAAGAATATTAAGTTTAATTGATATATAGAGTTTGCTTTGTAATTGGTATCTAGAGCTTATTTTGTTTTGAATATTCCATTTGATATCTAGAACCATTTATTGTTTATGCATACGCATGTTTCATGTTTAACATTCATTGCATATATTTATTGTTTATCCCTATGCATGAGTTAAGGGGGAGCTTCCTTGAAGCTTATCTTTAATCCATGCATATATAACTCCATGAGTTTTGTCATCATCAAAAAGGGGGAGATTGTTGGCCCAAAGGCCTTCCACTCTAGTTTTGATGATGATCAGCTCATGTAGTTATGTTTACTAATATTCTTGTGTTTCTAAGTTTCAGATCAATTAGCAGGATATTAGTTTTGGTGATTAGCTTCAACAAAGTGATTAGAAGCTATTCATGATGATTCGGTGCCAAAGCTTAAAGATCATACCTTTGCACTTGGAGAATCACGGAGTTTGGACCGAGTCTACTTGAAGATGAAGATCGTCAAGAAGACTTAGGTATCCTAGTTTAGATAGAGTTTTAGATCTATTTGTAAAGCTTAGTTTAGTTGATATGCTCAAGTGCACAAATCACACACGTTTCATGATTTGGTTTTTGGTTTTCATGAATAATAGATCAAAACAAGTTTACCTTATACCTATGTATATTAGATATGTTCTAGATATACATACATGCTTTAAACTTGCTAGACAAACTTATTTGACGTTTCTATTCATGTTTTGGAAAAATCAAAGTTTGATAAAAATACAAGTTTTGTTTATGATAAAATTGGCAAGACACAAAAATGAATTGATATGATTGATATATGTCTTGAAATTTTTATCACAAGTTTGGTTATCAAAGTAAAATGATAAAACAAGTTTTAGAAAGACATGTTTTTAGAAAAACAGTTTTTATTGTGATTAAAACTATTTTTTAGATTTACTGTGAATTTATGGGATTTTTATTGAGTGAAAAGACCTATTTTCAAATCCCGTATCTGTGCAGATCTGCACTGTGCCTGCCAGGCCAGTTCGGTCGACCGGACCGGTCGACCGCACCAAGTGGCCGGTCGACCGGGTCGGTCGACCGATGTGCACAGACGTGCACGCTGGCTACACATTGTAGTCGGTCGACCGGACCGGTCGACCGAGTTGAGAGTTCAACTCTCAGGATGTTTCGGTCGACCGGGCCGGTCGACCACTATTGCCCAACGGTCACATTTTTGACCGTTGGCGGTCCACCGGACCGGTCGACCGGCAGTCTGTCAGACTGCCAACTCAGCCTAACGGCTAGTTTTGTATAGGGGCTATATAAACCCCATCTCTTTGGGGATTTTGGCCAAGTTTTTTTAAGAGAAAAAATACTAGTTTTCTGAAGTGTTTAAAAGAGTTTAAAAGAGTTTTTGGGCTTTAAAACTTCTCATCTTTATTTGTTTTGGGTTTTTAGAAAATCAAAGAAAACTAGGTTTTGGGATTTTGATTTGGTATTTCATTTTCTATCATATACAAGAGATTTTCCAAGTAGTTTTTCTTTGTTGCTTGTTTCCAAAAACACTTTGATTCCACACTTGAGCTATATCTTCTATCCTAAACTATTTAGGATCTTGTTTTGTGGAAAAAGAAAAAGAAAGAGGTTTGTGGTTGAAATATACCACTTGTTGTAACCCTTGATTTCTTGAGTTGCTCCCTCTTTGGTAGAGGTGGAGATTGTTGTATTGGGTTGTTGGTTTGGATCCCTCTTCGGTAGAGGTGATTGAGTTTGGTTGTAAACCTCTTCGGTAGAGGTGGTTGTTGTTGTTGTTGGCTACGGGCCTAACCCCTCGGTTGTGAGGAGGTTGTTGTTGAGAGAGGAGTTTGGTACTCCTAGAGTTGTAAGAAATCCTCTTCGGTAGAGGTTCCCTCGGTGAGAGTTGAGATAGTGGAAATCCTACACGGTGGTGTAGGCGGGGATGTAGAGCAAGGTGCTCGAACCTCGAAACAAATCTTGGTGTTTGCGTTTTGATCCATTGTCTCTCTAACTCTCTCTCTTATATTTGTGCAAAGCATCATATTCATATCATATCATATTTGCTTGTGTTGTGCATATTTCATATTGCCTTGCATTTATTCATATTGCTATTAATTCTTGATTGCTTGGCTTGATTGTGTGTGCACATATTTCTTATTGCTTGGATTGCTTGTGTGTGTGTGCCTAACTTGTACTCATCCAACAAGAGCTTCACATAGCGCCTCAACCCATTTCAAGGGGAATCAAGGGGAGTTAGTCCAGAGCCTCGCAAGGGGAATTCGGCTACACTTGTTGTATTGTATTAGTTTGTGCATAATTTGCATTAGCTTCCGCATTTAGCGCACTTAGTTTGCATTAAGTTTCTAGATTAGCACTTACACCTATTCACCCCCCCTCTAGGTGTTTTTTTCAAAAGAGTGCTGGAACCAAGGTATGTGTGCATAGCATTTAGTATAAGGTTCATTCTTGTCGGAAATATTGCTTGAGTGTTACTTTTTTCTATATACTTATACACTGCACTAAATTGATTTACAAGCTTATCCTATAAACAAGATAAGGTGGGAAAGTCATTACCCTCCCTTAACGCACAAACAATCTCCTCACTCACTAATCCAAGCCTAACTAAAACTGAGTAGATGTTGGCCTTAGGGACATCTCGGACTCAATTAGGAGATTATCCTAAGGGGAAGGTGTTAGAATTTGACTCCTGCCAAATAAGTGTTTAAGGAAAGGGATTGAGGGGTGAAACCCCGAAGTAGAGACGTGGGTTTCAACCCTTGCGACATGGTACTTCAGTGATACTGAGACACGGCCTTCAAGCTCTGCGTCTTGGTAGCAATGTTGAGACGTGGGTTTCAACCTTCGCGTCTTGGTATTGCGCTAGTGGCTATGATTAGCCTTGCGTCTGGAGTTTGGACTCTACTTTCTGATGACTTATCCTCAGTGATTTTTGGACGATCTACACTCTCCCAAGTTACAAATGACAAACAATGTGGAGAAAGAATCTAGTAGAGATGAGATCGACAAAACTTGCTACGTCATCCAAGGGAATGATTCCCTTGAGGTAAATTCGGACACTCAACTAGATGATAGTGCTAGTTCTTTAGGTGATGATAATGTTGATACTGATGCCTTAATTGATGAACTTTCATTATTATGTGAAAACTTACTTGAAAATACAAACTTTTGAAAAAGAAAAGTTTTAAATTAAAAGAAGAAAATGAAGATTTATTTTCAAAGCTAAATATGGTTTTACAAGAGAGTGTTGAAATTTCAAATGAAAGAGACTCCTTGAAAACCCAACTTGACCTTGCTTTAAAGGAAAATGAAATTTTGAAGAATAAAAATGATTGTGATGATGTTTTTGAAGAAAAATAAGATTTTGTCTTGAAAACTTGAAATTGTTTTATAAGAGAACAATTCTTTGAAAATAAAATTGCTTTAATTTCAAAAGAATTGGATTTAGTTTCAAAAGAAAATACTTCTTTGAAAAATGATTTAAATTCACATGTTTGACATGCTACTATAGCTTCATCATCTAGTATTTTTATTGCATGCTCTACTTCTTCTTTTAATATTGAAAATAATATAATTATGTTAAAGAAGAGTGTTGATTGTTTGGCTCCACTTTGAGCCAATGTGTTATAGATTATAAGAAATTAGAATTCATGTTTTGAAAGAAACAAGTTTCACATATTCATGCACACCAAACAAGGTATACACATGCTCATCATGCTCACACACATGATTTTATGTATGCTCATGTGTACACTTGTACACATTGTGGATGTATGGACCACCATGCAAAGTTTTGTTATGATAGATTAAATATTTCACATTTTGCAAACAAGTTTGTTTTGGTTAGGAAAGGTACTAACCCCATAGACCCAAGAAAGTGTGGGTACCAAAATCCACCCCTATTGTATTTGATGTAAGTGTGGGCTCTCACTTGACGTGAGGGTATTGGTGCCTTAATAGTGGATGTGTTTTAACTTGATGGACACTACATTGGATGCATCACGATCAAGGATGTTTGGTAGGAGGACCATCATGGTTTGAAGACCTAGAGATTAGCCCTATTAGTTTTGGTAACTATTTCTAACTCCCATTTTGATTACATGCCCTCATTGATTGATTTTTAGCATGTTTTTTGTTTTTATATTCATTATGTTAAATGCAACGTCAATTAGACTTGAGATATACATAAATAGTATTTGAGATACACCCATATCTATTTTTGTGTTCTCACTATAGTTTAGTTATTATTTATATCCTAGCTCTAAAGTACGTGCATTTACCCTAATGATCATGTTTGTTTATATTTTTACACTTCATGTTTTGATTACATGTTTAGATGGAACTTTTATTAAAACTTGAGTTTATACTTATACAAGTAGTGAGCTACACATGGTTAATATGTGTTTATACTTCATTGCTCATTTATACTTATTACATGTACATGTATAACCTAGTTTTCATGATCCTTTCATTTATACTTGTTTTCTCTATTTTAATACATGTTTTCATAAAAATGTATTTATCTTCAAGTATATGTTAATTTTTTCTAAAACTATTAATATACATGTCTATCCTAGAGTCACTTGCTTTTCATGCAAAATTTCTATTATGGACTCGTTTATGTTTGGGATATGTATGTATACTTTTAGTTTTAATAAAACATACATATAACTTGAAGCATATTTAGTTTTGATGACTTCTTGATTTTAATAAAAGAAAATTCATATGAGCTTCAATGCCTTATTTTTATGATTTTGTTGATTACATGATTCTTACACTCTATATTTGGTGTTTACTCATGATTTTTTGTTTCATGAGCATATATGTGCTTTATTTCTATTTGAGTGTCAATTATTGTGTGATTTTCATGTTTTTATGGATATATTCATTTTTTTTTTACTTGAAGGGTTTAATACTAGTTTTCAAATATTATCTTTAAACTAGTCTTTTTTTTCAAATAGGTTAAAATATTTTCAAATCAGATTTTTGAAAACTCCTACCTTGTAAGGGCGGTTGGATGGGCGACCATGCCTTGTATACCCTTATTGAATATCTTTTAAACATGTGCATGAATAGGGTGGTATGTACAAGTTATACACATGATCTTCATGTTATTATATTTTTGTATCCTCATATGTGTTTCTTATATATGTATGCTTCAAATTTCAACTAGTATCAATTTCAACTGATATTTCCATGCATACATATATATGATTTGATTATGCTTGTTTTATAATATCTTTACATTCTTAAAGCACAAATTATGTTTATGTTAAGGTTGATTTTATTCCAAATGTTAATTGGTATCTAACAAGCTTATGTATTGATTTCAATTGGTATTTCATTTTGATACCAAATAAATACCATAAATATCCAAATGTACGTCATGTTTTACGTTCAATTGGTATCAAAATTTACTATTGGTATTTTTAAATTTTTTTTTTTACAAGTGGTACCAACTTTTATTTTTGTCAACTACTATTTGATTTCATTAGTATCATAATTAATTTTTGTTGACTTCAAGAAATTTCAAAAATGTGTTTTAAAATTGGATTCAAAATTTATTGATATATATTGCCTATATGCAAGGGAAGCTTAACATCTTCTCTATATATAGATTCAGTTGAGTGTATCTCACATTGAGGAGCTTGATCTCTCTTCTTTACGTGATACACGTGTGTAGGGGGAGCTTAACTTCTCCGTTTATGTATTATATATTATGCTTTATGTGGGTTAGGGTCTATTCATCCCTTTTTCATGTAATGCATCTATACAGGGGGCTAACTTATCGTCTCTCCTCTTCATGAATGTATATCACATATACATCTTTATTATTTGTTTGTCTTCGCCCCTTTGTTGATGAATTGACAAAAAGGGAAAGAAGAATTTAGAGCGTTTATATATGCATGTTTATATCTTTATTTATGCATATATGTCTTGTTTAATTTATGTGCTCTTATTGAATATTCTTATTGTTTATGCTATGCATGAGTTAAGGGGGAGCTTCTATGAAGCTTATCTTTAATCCATGCATATATAACTCCATGAGTTTTGTCATCATCAAAAAGGTAGATATTGTTGGCCCAAAGACCCATCGCTCAAGTTTTGATGATGATTAACTCATGTAGTTATAGTACTAATGATCTTGTGTTTATATAGTTTCAGAATTACGATCAATTTTAGAATTACGATCAAGATCTTAGTAGGTGCTTAGCTTCAACAAAGAAGTTTTTGAGAGCTAACACATGTAGATTTAAGAGCTCGCGCATCAAGATCGCATCTAGTACTCGATTGAAGTCAAGCACTTTGGATCATGTTTGGAACGAGTCAACTTGGAGAAAGAGTTCTACAAGAAGACTTCGGTTTGTGTATAGTTTAGTTGTGTTTAGATCTTGTGTAAAGATAGATAGTTGTTGATATGCTCAAGTTCACACACACAAGTTTAATATGTTTGGTTTTTAGTTTAACCGATTTTTGGTTTTCGAATTTACATATATATGGCTTTCATGAATAGATAGAATTAAAGCAAGTTGACATGGTTTAATGTATATTAGATTTTATCTATATACATATATGCTTCATTGTTCAGAAAATTTTTTTTGATGTCCTATTTCATGTGTTTGGAGTTTTTGTATTAAAATAAAATCTATTTATATGTGTATTGGATTCTATCCGTATACAATATGCCTCAAATGTGTTTTAATAGCATGTTTTTGTATTTATACAAGTTTGGAAAAAATCGAATTTCCATTTCAAAGTTTGATTTTCGGAAAATACCGATTTGTGTTTAAGCTTATTTTCTATATCACAAAATAGTTCAAATAGTTTGCAATATGTGTTGATTTTTTGTCACACATATTTGTTATTCAAATATCTTACAAGAACTTATTTTTGTGAAATTTATGAGAATTTATGAAATTTTATTGGTGTTAAAATCTCTAAGTTTCAAGTCCAAAAATCACAGCCAGTTCCTGCTGGCGGTCGATCGGATGGTTGACCGGACCAGAGGTTGGTTGACCAGACGTCCCATCGACCTGTCGGTCGATCGATATGCATGTAGACGTGCACAAGGACCAACAAGTCGACCGACTGAAAGTACTCCACTCTCTCGGTACTCCGGTCGACTGACAGGCTTGGCCCGGTCGACCGGAGGCACAACGGTCAGAAATATGACCGTTGGGCCGGTCGACCGGAAGGGCAATCTTGACTGTTCTGCTGTCCACTGCTATATTATTTGAGAGGCTATAAATAAGCTATCTCTTGGGCTGTTTTCAACAAGTTTTTAGAGAGCTATTTTCCCATCTATTCAAGAGTTTAGCAGAAAGTGTTTTGAAGAGTTTTTGTGCCAAAAACTTTTATTTTTATTTTATTTTCAAGGGTTGGAAAAATCAAAGAAAAGAGAGCCTTTGGAGAATCAGTTTTGATCTTCATTTCTATTGCTATCTAGTATTTTTCCCAAGTATTTTTCTTTGTGATTTGTTTTCCAAACACCTTGTTTTCTCACACTTGATTTATCATCTCTATCCTATCTATAGGATCTTGTTTTTTGTGAGAAATATTGTTTGTAGTCTATTGTGATCACCGAGTGTTGTTTGTGGTCTCTTGTGATCACCAAGTTTGTAATCTCTTCTTTGATTGGCTTTGTGCCTGTCCCTCTCGTGCAGAGATGATTGAGATTATAGTTTGGCTTTGTGCCTTGTCCCTCTTGTGTGGAGGTGATTGTGGTGGAGTTTGGCTTTGTGCCTTTATCCCTCTTGTGTAGAGGTGATTGTTGTTTTGGCTTTGTACCTTACCTTTTGTGCAGAGGTTGTTGTGTTGTAGAGAGGAGTTGTGTACTCCTAAGTTTGTAATTACAAATTTCTCGGTGGAGGTTCCCTTTGTGGGAGGTCCTGTGTCGACGTAGTGGAAATCCTTCTCTGTGAAGCGGGGACATAGAGCAGTGACTCGAACCTCAAAACATATCTTGGTGTTTGCGTTTGATCCACTATCTCTAAACTCTATCTCTCTTATATCTTGCATTACTTATATTGTTCATATCACATACATGCTTGGTATTGTTTGTGTGCCCATACTTGTGTTGAACCAAGAGAGCTTCATATAGAACCTCAACTCTTATTTAGAGGAATCTAGAGGAGATAGTCCTGAGCCCCTCATCGAGAATTCGGCTACACTCTTGGTTACACATAGTGTGTTGCAATTAAGTTTTAATTTCGCATCATTTGTCATTAGATTAGCTACTACACCTATTCACCCCCCTCTAGGTATATTTTCAGTCTCATCCTCCTCGATCGAGTCACCAAAGAAGAAGTCAGGCTTCCTCAATAGAACATGGGAATCCTATTCGAACCGATCGTCAGAAATGATTTCTCAGAGAGTTAGCTTACTAGCATTAATGATTCTGCTCTGTCATTCCTTTGATTTACTAGTGGTTATAGGAGCAGTCCTCCGGAGAACGAAAATCATGTTTGGGTCAGCACCACCTACATGTCCAAAGTGACACTTTTTGGACAAAGGATTTGAGGAGTATCGCATTGCAAAAGGGCAACACAATAGTCAGCAACCTGAAAATTGTCTAAGTGTTGAAGCTCAGACATAAGGTTCACCTCAGAACCGCTAATGACTGAGATGCGGAGCTCAGTGAAATCCGCGTCTAAACTCAAAAGATGCGAGGCTCACATAAAGTCCGCATTTGAAACTTCACAACTTAGAAATTTCTCTAAGTATTGGAATCAGACATGAGACTCTCAGTGAAACCGTGTCAAACCTCAGAGACGCGAAGTTCAAATGAATCTCGCGCTTGAACTCTCCCACTTAGAGAAATTTTCTAAGTGTTGAGATTAAATGCAAGGCTCAATGAAGCCTGCATCCAATAAGCAGTCACAGACTCGAGCTGATGAAGCGAAGACGCAGAGGTCGTAAAAATCGCATCTTGCCTACCAGTGCAAAATTCGTATTTGAAAATCAAACACGGGCGTGAGCCTCGCATTGGCGGTTCAACTCAGAAGAAGTTTAAGAGTTAAGATAACTCTTCAATTTCTTTAATAGCAGAAACCGATTTCAATAATTTTAGTACCTGAAATGAGGGCCTCCTGCGTTGAGGAACCTCCCAATTGAACCTCTGGGGCGACAACGCTCGAGAATGAAGCCACAGGCTTGATCTTTGGGGCCATTTTAACAGTGAATTCTATGGACAAGATGAGAAAAGGAAGAAAGGACTTGAAGCTTTTCTTAAGTTCTTAAAACCTTTGATGCAGAGTTCAATAGAGAAGAAAGGAGTCTAATAATGACTCTTGAGAGACTGCTGTCTTACTATAGACACAGTAATCATCCAAGATATGCGGCCCGTCTCTCGAGATTAATTATTATTAGACGCGTGGCAACGCACCCAGAATGCGAACTTCACATTTTAAGAGAACGTCTCTTCAAGCTCTGCCAGACACGTGATCACGCACCCAGAACGCGAGTGACGCGTTTAACAGAGCCGCGTTTCTTCAGCAAAGAGAAGTCTGCATCTCCACCTCGAAGTCTGCGTTACTTCAACAAAGTGAGCTACATCACCACTTCGAAGACTGCATCTCTTTAGTATTCTCTGGCTCGCGTCTTGGCAAAACAAGAAAGCTACACCTCTGTTCCCAACGAAGAATTTGCAAATTCGCTTTTGGAACGCTCAAAATCGCGTTTCTACATCAAGTGAAAGATGCGTCTTTACTTTGAAGGAAACTTGCACCTTGACAAAACAGCAGAGCTGTGTCTCTTCAACGAAGAGAAGTCTGCGTCTCCACCTCGAAGTCTGTATCACTTCAACAAAGTGAAAGCTGCATCTACTTTGATGTTCGCATCTCTCCAATGAATGAGAGTCGCGTTTCTACTTCAGACGATGTCCGCGTCTCCAAGGCAACATGACCTTTGCGTCTACAAGACCTGTGTTTAGTCTTTACTTTTGCAAACAGTTCAACAGTATACTGGTAAAAATAGTTGGCAATTTTTTCTAGTTCAATAGTATACCGATGACTAGCTCAGAGCACTGAGGAGGTCTGAACTGTGTATCTAGACACTCACATGATCATCTCTGGTGACTTCAGTGAATTTAACAATACACTCAGGAAGACTAAGACCTAGAATTGATCGATCTCAAGGTAGCTTAGAAGATTGCTAGTCCAGTCTTGAGAGCTTATTACCAAAGAAAAGTCTAAATTATTTCGAAACCCATCCCAGTCAACCACAGAATTTTGAAAACTTTGCAGGGGGTTCTGTAGACTGTCTAAAAATCACTGAAGATAAATCATCAGATAGCAGAATTTATTCTTTAGACGCAAGGCTGATAAAGATCATTGACACCATGTCCAGATGCGAAGCTTGAAACCTACGTCTCAGCGTCATCACAATGTTAAGATGCGAGGCTTAAAACCTGTGTCTCAACGTCATCACAATGTTAAGACGCAACAGCTCAAAACCCGCGTCTCAACACCATTACAAAGCCAAAACACAGGGCTCAAAACCCGCATCTCAGTGTCATTACAAAGACAAGATGCAAGGCTTGAAGACCGCGTATCAGCTAAGCTAAAACCCGTGTCCCAACAGGGCTCAAAACCCGCGTCTCAGCATCACTGCAAATCCAAGAACGGGGCTCAAAGCCCACATCTTAGCAGGGCTCAAAGCCGATGTCCCAGCATCACTGCAAAGCTAAGACGTGGGGCTCGAAGCCCGCATCTCAGCAGAGCTCGATGCCCGTGTCTCAATACCACCCCGCGCCCAACGCGGAGCTAAAGCCTGCGTTTCAACTTCAGAGGAGCTCTACGTCTCAGATGTAACTGCCTTCATTACCGGGTCAATTACTGCCCGCGTCATGAGGGGAGTTAACCCCCATTATGGAGAATTTTTAGTAGACACTTTTACCCCTAAAATTCCTATAAATAGCTTAGTTTGCTATTGAAGAGGGGTCAAAATTTTCAGTTGAGGAATACTGATAAAGAGTTCAACTCTTCTATACCAATTTGCTGAGTTCAAGCTTTTGCCTAAGTCTTTTTTGAGATTTTATTGGATAGGAGCTGTGCTACTCCATCCGTGATCCAAGGCGAAAACTTCTCGAAGAGTTTGACATTCACCGGTCAATGAAAAATAAGTTTCGCTTTTCACCGCTACGCAAAGAACCCAACATTAAATAAAGAGGAGATTTGAGGTTGAATAGCTTTTCTCTCTTGTAATTGGAATTTTTTGAAACTGTTGTAATCTTTCATTTGATTCAAGAAAATTTTACAATACACATTTTCAATTTTCTAACCCAAACACCACAAGACTACCGGAATAGCAGTAACGGGCAGAATTTGAAATCTGTATTTTTAAGTTATTTTTAAAACATGGAGATTTGAATTCTGAGGGTCAAAATCTTCTCTCTTAGGCCTGGTAAATAATCTAAAAGTGTTTTTCTAAATGCTACATAAAGTGTATTAAGATTGAATGTTTACAACAACAACCTTTATTGAAAATATAGTTTTTGCTTTCAAAAGAAAAATTTTCAAAGTTTTCTTTTGTGCTTTCAATTTCAAAGTTTTAATTGAGTTTTTTTGCTTTTAAAATCTCTCTATTCTTATTTTCACTCACATACATCCTTGAGCTTTAAATTTACTTTTTACTCTATAGGGATTTTTAAGAGAGTTGTAAAGAGAGTGTTTGTGATCTTTTGATCACCAAGAGCTGTTATCTTAATTGGCTTTGTGCTGCCTCTGGTGTAGAGGATTAAGTTGGGGAGTTATATACTCTGAGTGGTTGTAATTCATTGTTCTAAGATCCCTTTACGGAAGATCCAATAGTAGATAGTGAAATCCTTCACTGTGGTGAAGGCGGGGACGTAGAGCAGTGGCTCGAACCTCAAAATAAATTTTTTTGTTTACGATTACCTTATTGTCTCTATTTACTTGTTTATTGTTCATTCATTTTTGTCGGTCAATACTCATCTCAACAAGACAGCAATTGAGCACCTTAATTCTTGTCAAGGGGAATCATGAGGAGAAGTTCAGAGCCCTTCACGGGGAATTCAGTTTCAAGTCTTATTTTGAGTGATCGATTGCATCATTCATCTTAAATTGATAAGAATTTGCACTTGATTAGCTATACACTTATTCACCCCCCTCTAGATGTATTTTCAAATATGACCTATATCCCTATTCCAATGACCATAATTTCATAATAATTTTCACTCTTCACAGAGTCCATGGGGATTCACCTCCCCCGAGTCAAATTTTTAACCACCTTGTCCATAATTTTCACAATATTTATTCTCCCATTTTACTTTCTATACTCCTTTTCCAGAACCACCAATTGAAGAAATATCCAAACTAGAAAAGAGTATGGAAGCCGTACAAGCCATGATTGAGTCCTAAAAAATAAGCTCGACTTACAATATTCACAGACGTTTCCACATCATGCTTTATATATTCCTTTTCTACAACAATTAGAAGAAAAATCTGAACTAGAAAAGAGTATAGAAGCCATGCAGGAGGCCGAACGAAAATTTCAAACAATGTTAGCCTCTCAAATTTCACAATATTTTCAAGATTCATACTTAGTCTCACTTCTTCAAAATGACCAATCATCAGTCTTGGACAAGAGTATAGAACTCTTGCATGACTCCGAGCGACAATCTCAAAACTTGTTGGACTCACAATCTTCACATTTTTTTGAAAATCAAGATTCCTACACTCCCTTTCTAGAACAATCATTTAAAGAAAATTTTGAGCTAGAAAAGAGTATATAAATTCTGCATGAGACCTCACAACAATTTCAATAATCTTTTACCGAGTCTATCAATAGGTTAGAAACACAACTGAGTCAATTGGTCAATATTTATAGGAATGAGAAAACTTGCTCTTATCAACTTTTAAGCAATCTAGATATATCTAACTTTTTCGATCCAGACTAGAAATCATGCTATTTTGAAAACCAAGATTTAATTTCAGCACACCCATTTGAACTTGACTAAAATCAAAATTTTGAGAATCACATTGATATTTTGACAAGTTATCCCTTTCCTGAAATTGAACTTGAGTATGAATATGATCTGGAACCTTAACTTGGCAATTCAATTCAACTTTTGTACTCGATAATTACTCTGGTTTCTTTACCTGACTTAAATTCTTTTTTTGAGTCAGTATTAGATCCTGTGTCAGTCCTTCGTGAAATTGAATCACCAATCTTTTATGATCAACATATTGAACTTGACCAATGCTATGCTTTTAAAAATCTCATTGACAAATTGGCAAGTTCACATTTTTATGAAATTGAACTCAGTCAAGAATGTGACCCATATTTTCAAATTTGTGATCCAGTTCAAATTCCTGAATCAATATTGACTCCTGTTTTATTACCCAACTTGAACAACATTCTAGAGTCAGTTTTGATTTTCATACCTGTCATTCTTGAACTTGAATCACCATCTTCAAAATTCACATTCTATGTGAGAAAATAAATTTGGACGAGAATTTCAACTTCTTAATTTGAACCCACTTTCTGAACAAATTTTGACTCAAGAACTTTTACTTGATTTCAATCAATTTCCTAAGTCGGTAATAGTTTCTGTCCTTCCTGAGTCCAAATCAATCATTCCATCTTTTCACACTCCATTCTAGGTCAAAGATGCTGATAAAAATGACTCTAAAATTATTTTAAAATTTTGAAAATTAGATGGGGTAAAATTCATAATAAAAATCATTCATATATACATCATAATAATGGGTTATATCAGAAACGTCACTGATGGGTTCCTCCAGACTCCACAATTTTTTGATTGGGCCGCATATCGTGCACCAATCAAACCACCATTGGAA
Source organism: Agave tequilana (assembly GCA_038442645.1). NCBI lineage: Eukaryota > Viridiplantae > Streptophyta > Magnoliopsida > Asparagales > Asparagaceae > Agave > Agave tequilana. The sequence goes on along the minus strand of JAVJIF010005865.1, from coordinate 195,132 downwards.
CCACCACCTTGAGGTGATTTTTTCTTCCCTCTCTATTTGTTTCATGCATACATACATTCACGATATATTGGGGACAATGCATGAGATAAGTGTGGGGGAGAGTCTACTAACATAATTTTTAGATTTTCTTTCTTTTCACTTCTTTTAGATATTCTTAGAATTTTTCCTTTTTGTATAGGAATTTTCTCTTTCTTTAAAAATTATTTGAAACAAGAGACAAAGTTTTGATCTATTTAAAGAAAATTAAGATGATCTAAGAAATTAAGGAAGCCTTAATAATGACATCTTAAACATAGTCGAAATAATGAATCTTGTTTACAATTATAGGTTAAGTAAGAAAGATTGAAGAGATAATTTTATCTTAAATTTGTTTGCCTTAGATAGTATGCACTTCACACTTACACATTTTTGGGATAAAAACAAAGACCTAAAATGTCATAAAATGAATAAAAAGAAAAAAATATACATTGTATATATGAAAAAAATCACTTATTAAAGTTGGATAACTATACGTCAAGAAGCATGATTATTCACGCCTAACGGTGGTCAAAGGAATAAATAATCCCCTTAAGTTTTGTGGCCTTGTTGCTTACTCGAGTCCTTAAGCCTGATGGATGTTTCTCGTCTGGTGCCCTAAGATTGTCTGATTTGGGATATTGGCCTAAAGGTCTCAGTGAAGGCATATTGCTCGATAGAAATGAGTGAAGAAAGCTGATCCATGTGCCCAATCCAACATAATTCTCTTTTGGTTCATGTAGCCTACCCCAAATACTTGGACAAATGGCTTAGTTGTTGTTGTTGTTAGGATGTTAGCCTAAAGGCCCATCACTCTAGTTTTGATGATGATTAACTCATATAGTTATAATACTAACGATCTTGTGTTTAATAAGTTTCAGATATTTATTAAGATCTTGTTGGTGTTTAGCTTCAAGAAAAGATTCGATGTGAAGTTTTAAAGCTAAGACATGTTGATTCAAGAGCTCGCGCTTCAAGTACTCAAAGAGGAGTCTAATTCGTTTGAATCAAGTCAAGATAAAGAGAAGATTTTCAAGAGAAGATTTTCAAGAAGACTTGAGCCCTATATTTATAAGTTTAATATTTTGTTTTAGATAAAATGTAAAAGATAGATTAGTTGATTGCTCAAGCTCTAACATATACAAACAAAATTTACATATCGTTTTCATAACAAATAGTTTTAGTTTCTGTTTTAGTTTTGAGCTTCAAAGAAAACATCTTTCGGTTTCATGAAAAAATTTCATCAAAACAAGTTTACATAGTTTATATGTGTATTGGATTTCATCCATATGCACTATTGCTTAATGTTGTTTGAGAAACTTATTTTGATGAGTTTATATTATGTGTTTAAAGTTTTGTATTAATCAAAACTTATTTTGAAGCTTATTGTCAAAAATAAGTATAATTCATCTATTATGTGTATTGAATCATTTTCATACACACTATGCTTCAAATGTGTTAAAATATCTTGTTTTTGTATTTGAATATGTTTTGAAAAAAATCAGTTTTTCATTTAGAAGTTAATTTTTAAAAATACCAATTTTTCTTTAAGCCTTAATTTTTTTACCTCAAAAATAGTTCAAAATATTTGTAATATTGTTGGTTTTTGATCACTCATATTTGTATTTCATAGTATTTCATTGAACTTATTTTTGTGGATATTATGTAGATTTTATGGGATTTAAAATGTTATTTAAGATGTTAAAAAATTTTGTTTTTGAGCTGATGGTGGTGGACCGACCGGCCGACCGAATCATGGCTCGGTCGACCGTTCGGTCGACCGACGTGCGTAGAAAACGTGCACAATCCCTTAGTCTGGGCTCGGCCGACCTAGGCTCTGTCGACAAGCAGTCGACCGTAGCTAGGCTCGGTCGACCAAGCAGTCGACCGACTGGCTTCACCCAACTCTCAGTTGGGTGCCGGTCGATCGAATGGTTAACCGACAGAGAGAAGATTTCTCTGTGGCCTGGGGGTGGTCGATCCAACGGTCGACAAATAACCTCACCAATCATTTTTATGACTGTGGCCAGTTGATCGGCCGGTCGACTGACAGGCCATTTATGAGCCCCAATGGCTAGTTTTCTGAAGCCTTATAAAATGGGGTCTTTTGGCCAGTTTTGGGTAAGATTTTTACAAGTATTTTTAAGAGCTCTTTTATAGAGTTTCTTTATAAGTTTTAGAGCTTCCATTTCTATATCCAAATAGTGTTTTTCAACAGTGTTTATATTGAGTTTTTAAAAGAGTTTTTCTTGAGTTTTTCACCGCTGAATTCTATCTTGTTTTATCACACAAGCTGAGCTTTCCATTGCTATATCCATCCTATAGCGATCCTTGTTTGTGAGAGTTTGTTTTGTGAACAAGAGAAGTGATCACAAGTGTTCCACCTCTTACATTAAGGAGTTGTACAGGTTGCGGCCTCGGTGAGCTTGCGAGTTCGCATGTGTTTTTCTTGCAGGAACAAGTGAGGGACTTGTGGGTCCAATAGTTCTTGGGAGCTCAATGTAGGTGTTGCGGTACCGAGTGATATTGCGGGATCGTTATAATAGAAATCCTTCATTGCGTCGAAGGCAGGGACGTAGAGCAAATGGCTCAAACCTCGAAACAATTCTTCCATGTTTGCGATTGCTCATCTCTGTCACTCAGTTATGTTTAATATCTTACATGCTCTTTATTATTCATATATCCATTTACTTGATATTACTTGTGCTCAATAGATAAACTTACTTGGATTGTTTGATATCTATCATTGTTATTATTGTTCATACTTTACATGCTTGATATTATGCTCAAACTAATATTCAACCAAGAGAGCTAAAGTAGCACCTCAACTCTTAATTTAAAGGAATCTTGAGGAGAAGTCCAGAGCCCTTCACCGGAAATTCGGCTTTACACTTTGGTTATACTTTGTGTGTTAGCGAAATAGTTTTATTTTGCATAGTTAATTTTTAATTCTGCATTATTTGGTATTTGTTTAGCATGTCACCTATTCACTCCCTCTAGGTGACCTAGAAGTTGAAAATACACCTAGAGGGGGTGAATAGGTGTACTAGCTAATCTAATGATGATGATGCAGAATTAAAAACTATTTAAGCAAACTAAAACTATTCAGCTAAACACACAAAGTATAACTCAAAAGTGTAGCCGAATTCCCGGTGAAGGGCTCCGGACTATATCCTCAAAATTCTCTAGATTAAGAGTTGAGGTGCCACTATGGCTCTCTTGGTTGAATACAAGTGTGAGCAAACAATCTCAAACATATAACAATTAAGCACAAGATATATCAAGCATATAAAGAGATAAGCAATGTAAGGATGTAAGATATATAAACACAAGTAAGAGATAGAGAGCAATCGCAAACACGGGAGAATTATTTTGAGGTTCGAGCACCCTTGCTCTACGTACCTGCCTTCAACGCTATGAAGGATTTTCACTAAAAATGATCCTGCAAGATTACTTGGTGCCGTAACGCCTACAACGAGTTCACACTAGAACTCTTGGACTCACTAGTCCCTCTCTTGTTCCCACAAGAACACACACGCAAGCACACTATCTTGCCGAGGCCGTCCCTCTACACCAAGCTCCCATAAGAACTCGAAACAACATGAACCGCAAGTTCGCCTCCTAAAATATAAAGATGAACACTTGGTGATCTCTACACTTGGATCACTTAAAAATATTCTCACAACAAAGATCCTAGGAGGATTGATATAGCAATAGAAAGCTCAAGTTTGTGTGAGGAAAACAAGATAGAGTAGTGGAGGAAAACTCAAGAAATCACTTTGAAAAACACTCTTGAAAACTCTCCTTTTGATATGAAAGTTTTAGTCTAAAAATAAGCGGAGAAAAACTCTAAGAGAGGCAAGAAAAACTGGCTTTAAACTCTTTTCAAATCTAGTGAAAAACAGCCCAAAACAAACCCCTTATATAGACTCCCAAAAACTAGTCGTTGGGGTCCAACTCAGCAAAAAATTCTGTTGTCGGTCGACCGGCAGGTTAACCAGCCAACGGTCAAATTTCTAACCCTTGGAGCTGCTGGTCGATCGTCCGGCCGACCGTTCCCTAGGCTTGACCTGTCGGTTGACCGCCTGGTCGACCGGGGCCAGATCCAGAGAGCAAAGCTCTCTGGACGGTCGAATGCCCGGTCGACCGGCCTTCAAGCCAAAGGGCTTTGCACGTTCTGTGCACATCGATTGACCGCCTGGTCGACTGACTTCCGGCTCGGTTAACTGGTCGGTCGACCGCCAGAAGGCCAGGTCTGAAATTTTGGGGATGAAAACTTGGTTTTATAAACTCTTATAAAATCTCATAAAATTACTAAAAATCTACAAAATAAGTTCATTGAAATACTTTGAAGTACAAATATGTGTGATAAAAAATCAACACATATTACAAACTTTTGAGCCATTTTGTAATATAGAAATTTAGCCTTAAATAAAAATTCGTATTTTTCAAAATCAATCTTCAATTTGAAAAACGATTTTTCTAAAACTTCTCCAAATATAAAAACAAGATATTTTAAAACACTTTTGAAGCTTAGTGCATATGGATATGATCCAACACACATATAAGATGAAATATCTATATTTTGACAATAAGGTCTAAAATAAGTTTTGATAAATACAAAACTCAAACATATGATATAGAATCACCAAATAAGTTTTCAAAACTTTTGAATTAACAATATGCATGGATGAAATCCAAAACACATAAAAACATATAAACTTGTTTTGATGAAATCGAATAATGAAACACAGGAATGTATACTTTGAAGTTCAAAACTAAAACAGTATTTTCTAAAATTAAAACTATTTTAAGAAAACATATGTAAATCTTTTGTGTGTATGAGAGTATGAGCTTAAGAAATTCACAACTAATATATCCTTTATATTTTATTTAAAAAAATCTTAATACTTACAAACATGACACGAGTCTTCTTGAAAATCTTTCTTAAAAATCTTCTTCTCCTTCTTGACTTGGTCCAAACCTTGATCCAAAGAGCTAGACTCCTCTTGAGTACTTGATGCGATCTTGATGCGCGAGCTCTTAAATCACACGTGCTAGCTTCAAAACTTGACTTCGAGTCTTTTGTTGAAGCTAAACACCGACTAAGATCTTGATTAAATATCTGAAACTTATTAAAAACAAGATCATTAGTACTATTACTATATGAGTTAATCATCATCAAAACTAGAGCGATGGGCCTTTGGGCCAACAATCTCCCCCTTTTTGATGATGACAAAACTCATAGAGTTATATATGCATGGATTAAAGATAAGCTTCATAGAAGCTCCCCCTTAACTCATGCATAGCAATAAACAATAAAGATATTCAATAAAGTGCATAAACTAAACAAAACATATATGCATAAACAAGGAAATAAACATACATATATAAACTTTCTAAATTTTAAAATCACTAAAAATCTACAAAAATAAGTTCATTGAAATACTTTGAAGTACAAATATATATGATAAAAAATCAGCACATATTATAAACTATTTGAACCATTTTTGTAACATAGAAATTTAGCCTTAAATAAAAATTCGTATTTTTCAAAATCAATCTTCAATTTAAAAAATGATTTTTTCAAAACTTCTCCAAATACAGAAACAAGATATTTTAAAAACTTTGAAGCTTAGTGTGTATGGATATGATCCTGTTTGATGTGGGAAAAATTGCGAAAAATGGAGAAAGTTACAACAACAATCAAAACTCCTGATTACAAGAGACGGAAGATATTCAAGTCCAAATCTTACCTTTGTTTAATGCTGGATTCTTGATGTGGTGTTGGAAAGTGAATCTTATTCTGTTGATCGGCTAAGTGTCACAAACTTCTGGGAATCTTCTCTTCAGACTATGGACGGAGTAGCACAGCTCCTGTCCAACGAAATTTCAAAGAGACTTAAGGTAAGAACAAACTTGTACTTAGCAAGTTGTTAGAAGAGTTTAACTCTTTTGTATTTCTCAGCTGGAGTTTTCTGGTTTCTTCAAGACTTGCAAACCAAAATTTTTTTGACCCATGCTCAATAGCAAACTGAGCTATTTATAGGGGTTTCAGGAACAAAACTGTCCTCCTTAAAACACTCTATAATGGGGGTTAACTCCCTCATTACGTGGGCAGTAATTGAACAGTAATGAGAGCAGTTATAACAGAGATGCGAGCTTTGAGCCTCGGATTTGCTGTTGAGGTAACGTTTGAGAAACATGAACCTCAAGTTTTGCGTTAAGCTTCATGTGAGGTGCGGGCTTCAAGCTCTGCGTCTTGGTATTTTATAGATAACTGAGACGCAAGTTTCAAGCTCTACGCTTTGACCATCATGGTGAAACAGAGACGCGGGTTTCGACCCTCGCGTCTTGGCCTGCGGTAATGCTGAGACGCGGCTTTCAAGCTCTGTATCTTGGTAGCAATGTTGAGACGCGGGTTTCAACCTTCGCGTCTTGGTATAGTGCTAGTGGCTATGATTAGCCTTGCGTCTTGAGTTTAGACTCTGCTTTCTGATGACTTGTCCTCAGTGATTTTTGGACAGTCTACAGAACCCCCTCTAAAGTTTTTGATATTTCGTAATTGACTGAGACAGATTTTGAAATACTGTGGACTCTGGTTGAATTCATACTTCTCCTGATTGGTTGACAATTATTTGAGATACTCTGAGCTTGATCTTGTCTGGAATGTGGCCTTCGTGAGTGTACTCTAAAACCTTTTGAAGCCACCAGAGATGATCGTGGTGAGTGTCTAGATACGCAGTCCAGACCTTTTTGGTGCTCTGAGCTAGTTGTTGGTGTACTGTTAAACTCAGAGTAAATAGTCGTCTGCTTGTGCCAGTGTACTGTTGAACAAATTGCAGAAGTAAAGACTAAATGCGAGTCTTGTAAACGCAGAGGTCATGTCGCTTAGAGACACAGCCCTCATTCAAAGTCAAGACATGTCTATTACTTTGCTGAAAAGGCACGACCATTGAAGGGACGCAGTCACAACTCTCACTTCATTGAGGAGACGCGACCATCGAAGGACGCGACCTTGTTAAATGCGAGACTCACGTTCTGGACGCGTTGCCACATGTCTGGTAGGGTTGAGGGGATGTTTTTCCCTTAACGAGCAAAATTGCATCCGTTTAAGGCGCGTGCCACGCATCAGGTGAAGATTGGGCCTCGAGACATGCGCCGCGTATCTCTGCAGATCACTGTGTCTATAAAAGATAATAGTCTTTCAAGAATCAACAACAGTCTTTCAAGAGTCATCATTAGACTTCTTCTTCTTCGCTGAGCCTTGTGTCGAGGGTTTAGAAAAGCTTAAAGATTTTTCCATTTTCCTTCATCTTTAACTCCGATCTCACAGTTGAAATGGCATCGAAGACCAAGCACGCTGCCTCGTCCTCGAGCGCTATCGCTCTAGAGGCTCCATGGGCAGTCCTTCTACGCAAGAGGCCCCTATTTCAGGTAATAAAACCATCCAAACTGATTTCCACCATTAAAGGGGCTTAAAGAGTTTTCCTAACTCTTAAGTCTCTTTTGAATGTGAGCCGTCAACGCGAGGCTCATGCCCGTGTTTGATTTTCAGACGTGGCTTTTGCATTGGTAGGCAAGGCGCAGGTTTGACGACCTCCGAGTCTTCACTTTATCAGCTTGAGTCCGAATCTGCCTGTTGAACGTGGGCCTCATTGAGCCTTACATTTTGAACTCAATACTCAGAATTTCTTTAATTGAGGAAGGTTCAGACGCTGACTTCATGTGATCCTCGCGCCTTTAAGATCAGACGCGGGTTTCACTGAGCCTCGCGTCTGAGTCCAACACATAGAAAAATTTTTAAGTTGTGAATTTCGAACACGGGCTTCATGCAAGCCTCGCATCCTTGAGCTTGATTTCTACATTTGGATTCACTCCCTCGTTTGAATTTCAAATACATAGCCATTTTCTTTTAGACTTCTGACTAAGTGTTGTCTTCTTTGTAGTGTGATATTCTTCTAGCCCCCTGTCCAAGAAGTGCCACTTTGGGCACGTAGGTTGTGCTGATCTAAACTTGACCTTTGTGCTCCTGAGGACTGCTCCTGTGACTACTGGTAAGTCAAAGGAACGCAAGGATAGGAGCACCAAGGCCAGTATGCTGACCCTTCGAGAGATTATTTATGATAGCTAGTTTGAGTCGGGTTCCCGCACCTGCTAAGGAAGCTTACTTTCTTCTTTGGTGACTCAATCGAAGAAGATGAAACTGCCCTTTACAACAGGAACTACAAATGGCTCCACCGAATTGGCGATAGAAAATTCCTTTTGAAGAGAGATCATATCCTTGGCCTATCTACAACACATGTCTGTACGTCGGATAATGGATTGGGACTTGGTCAAGCCATACTCTGGAGTCTCTTTGGGCAAGATAGGTGCCTATGAATCCTACACCGTCAGACATGGGAGGTGTGTCCTGGGATGCACCCTGGCTTGGTCAGGACTGAATACCTAAAGGGAGAGACCCCCAGGTTGGAGCCACCTTCCTTCAACAATTCCCGGAGGTGGGGGGTGACTTCCCTCCTAAATTTTGTGCTACCTACTGGATTCATTCTATTGACAAGTACTGGTGGTGTAGAATGGTAGGGTTGGGCTGCATGCACCTATTAGAGATGTTTAATATGGCCTTCCGCAGAGTACACAATATTTTTACGCTATTCTGGAGCGTTATAATCTAGAAACATGCACCTTCTTCACCCCTGGGAGAAATGGGACTCGCCCTTCTTGAGATGTATGAAGTCTCGGGGCTAGTTATGGAAGATGCCTCCTAAGAAGAATACGTCCTGACTTTTGAGGAGCTTCGCCTCTTGAGGAAAGAGAACCCTCAAGTGTACGGGACATACTGGAAAATGTTGTGCCACTTCTACATCTGCGGGCAGATATTCTCCTGGAGGAATAGGGTTGTTAGGAAGATGTCCTAGTCGAGTTATCTGTTCAACGGCATAAACGAAAAGATAGCCCAGTGACTAGTCTGGCCCCTTGCACTGATGAGGAAATTGCTGAGAGGATCAGTGCCTCCACAACTCCTACACTACCGAGTCAAATGAGGACACTTTCAAACTTGATATGATTTTTGAAAGTTTTTATCACCAAGCTCGAATTCCCATCTCTGGCCAGGCTCTATTGGCAAGCTTCCTCATGCTATGGTTGAAGTGTTGTGTGGTGCCAACGCTACTGCATGAAGTAATTATTGCCGACATGGTGTACCCGGCGGTCTTGCTAGCCCACGAAAAGTCTATCGCCCTCCTTTCAGCGATGGTAGCCATGATACAGAGCGGGCTGCGAGCATTAGTAAAGAGCTTCTGCCGAGTGGAAGCCATTGTGGATGCAGAGGGCTACCCCGTTACGGATTCTAACGGCCGTCCCTTGGTCAAGACTCCCAACCCCAAGGTCGAGCTCCTATATACGTACCTGATGGCCTGGTACGTCATGCACTGTCCATCATTGATGACGACGGTATATCCCTCCGAGGGTTTCACACCCACGTGCAGCGATTGGAGAATTCAAGTTGGCTACAATATTATATGTCTATATTTGAAAGACAATTTTGAACGGGAACAACTATCAGCTGGACAGGTGCTTCCCTAAGATTCATGATTTGTCTTACAGAGACAATTTGTAGATTCTGAAACCCCAGATGGCTTCACTCGGTTATCCTCCGGTGTCTTTAGGTGGCTGATCAACATCCAGCCTGGGTATTTGTGTTTCGACAAGGGAATTCCTGTATGTTGGAACCTTATATGCCTTGCCTGTTTGCCAGACTGTTTAGTTATGATCAGCTATATATTGGCAACCCAAATCCATGCCTTCGCTTTAGTAGGAACCTATTTGAAGGAGCCCAGGCTTGTATTACAGCGTAGCGGGGGGAATCAGAGCTATCTTTACCCTTCCTCACAAAGACTCCGAACTTTTATGCCAGCTTTGGCTTTTGTTCTTGGTACTTCATGACGAATCAGGTGCTCGGATTAGGAATAAATACCTTATGTATCAGGGGTATCAAGTCCACATACAAGACCAAGTTGGGGTCTAAGGGTTGCCAGATGCGGGGGATGAACGAGTTCCAGGAAGCAAAGAAGGAGGAGGGGAGCGAATCTAGGAGGGAGGTCAGCCGCACAGGGACAGAAGCTGCAGAGCAAGAGTTTCAGACAGTAATGACTAAGGAGCAAACCTGCCAAAAGGAGTCAACGAGCCGTGGCCAAACGTTCTCACGGCTCTGCTTCCCAGGGTGAGCCCAGCCCAAAGAAGGCCAGGAAAGGGTCTGAGGCTTAGGCTTCGATGCCCAAAGTAGTCCCTGCTGATGCTGAGGAGTAGGAGAAGGAAGAAGAAGAGGAGGAGGGTGAAGTCCTCACTCTTCCCTTCCCAGGTCTGCATAGTAGGGGCCCTGCGATCCTGGCAGAGGGAGAGCCTGTGGGTGAACTTGTCATGGCTGAAGAGGTCAAGCGACCTGAAGTTGACTTGGTGGGGAGGGATGATGTTGGGATTTCAGGATTCTCAACTCAGCCTGGATCCTCTTCAGCTCATGAGAGAAGGGTGGAGGTCTAACAACCTGGGTCCCCTAGTGTTATGAAGCCTACTCGCGGGTTGTTAAGCCCAGCCCCACTACCAGTGTTCTTAGTGGTAAAGCCCTGATCGCTGAGACCTCCTGGGTTCAATTGTCGTCCTCGTCATCTGAGAAGCATGAATATTATTCTGGCAAGGAAGTCAACTTTGGTGATGAACCCGCTTTCCTGACACGAGCAAACTCTCACATATATCGGAGGAAGAGATACAGGGGTATGTCCCTGCGATGTTCCACCGACGGCAGAGATTGCCATTACGAAGAGTATTTTCTTCATCCTCCTTAATTGGTTTTCCATCAAGTTGAGACAATGTTTTAACTCTTCCTTTTAATTTTCTTCTACAATGGTGGTAACCGGTAGCGAAGCCACAAATTCTTCTAACATTGAGGAGATAATCCAGGAGCCGACCCAGCAAGAGGGTCTCAAAGTTCCCACTGCCGAGATATCTCATGAGGGTACAACTGCCGAGGTCGGGGAGCCCTCATCCCCAGTGGCTTATCTAGGGATTTGCCATCTTCAGATCCTCAACTTGATAAGAGGATATAGACTTGCTGAATACTCTCCTCATCATTATTACCACTGACATCAATGTTATAGTTGCAGAGAGTACTGAGGCAGCTTAAGCAGAGGATCCCACGAAGAGCCTTAACGCAGAAGGCAGTGCAGCTTAGGTTTTAGCCGGCGAACCCAGTGTCGTGGAGTTTGTCGCTGCCCCTATAACTGTGGAGGCCACCATATGAATAACCGTTCTGGAGGTGTTGGCAACGACCTCAGCATCGGACGAGCCTATTGTTGATCTCACCCCTGCATAAGTTGAGTTGACTCTTGTTTCTGTGGGTGTTACTCATCCCGTCATAGAGATGGGATCCGGGAGTGCGCGGGCAGGGTCATCTCCAGCCACTGATATTATGGAGGAACTAGCAGGTCAAATAGTGCAACAATTCTTCACCTTCATGAAGTCCTGTATTGAGTTGGTCCTTTCTGGGGGCAGTTCCTTCGAGTTTGCTCGGATGCTTCTCAGAATCAAATCGAGAACATCGACCACGCTAGAAGCCCTACGCAAGCTAGGACAGTACTGGTTGAACAGCTGGGGAGCTGCCTTAGGGAGCTTAAGACCCTAGAGAAGGCTAGTTCGATGGATGAGGCTCGGTCGACACTGAGTAAGCTCCTCACCGCTCAGGAACACCAGCGAAAGGAGATGGGGAGCAAATGACTGAAGAAACCGTCATCTCCAGCACTTCCAAGCTGACTACCAAAGACAGGTTGGCGATTCAAAGGAATCCGAAGTCGTCATCCGAAATGTAGAGAAAGTTATCACCACTGCTCAGGCTGCTATTGCTAGGGCGCAAGCCTTGATTGAAGCCAAGGAGCAGAAACTTGTTGTTGTCAGAAAAAAGCTGAAAGAGCTGGAAACAACCAAGACGTAAGTTCAAGAAAATCTTGTTGCTTATGCCTCTAGGTTGGAGTCTCTTCAGGCACAACTGGCTACGAAGAGATCTTATCAGAGGAACAGTTGCGGGTTCAAGCTTTGGCGAAAGTTGAGAGGCACGTCAGCAGGAGTTGCAACGCCTCCGGGAACGGATCCACTCTTTGGCGGAGCAGGATTATTAGCCTTCTCCTTTTTGTATCGCCCCTTTTTTCCATAACACTCCATTTAAATAAGAGAGTATTCTGTGTTACTTTTATCATTTTTGAGCTAAATAATAAAGTTATTAAATTCTTGTCTCACCTTTATCCTTTCTTTGTCTTTGAGAATTAGACGAACCCTTTGTTGCCTGGATGAACTCAGCTTTCATAGTCGCAACTCTTGAATATGTGTGAAAACACAGTCTTTAGCCATTTTCTTAAGGCATGGTCATGAGTGATAAACTCAAGCTGTACTGAGTTCATGATTGAGACGCATCTTATTTGTAGTAGAGACGCGAACAAGAGAAACGCGACTCTGAATAGCTGATGGAGACACAGTTCTGGCTCATCAAGGAAGACGCGCGAATCTCAGCTGTTTGGTGGGAACGCGACTTTGGCTCCTTGAGAGGACGCGACTTTGAAACGTGAACCTGCATTCTTGATAATAGGGATGCGGTCTCTAGGGTTGTGACAGGATACGGACTTTGGGACACAGCCTTCCAGTCTTGTGAATGGATGCGAACTCAAGACGTAACTCTGCATTGTCATTGAACATGGTCCTGGCTTGCTGATGAGACGCGGTTCTGGATCATCAAGGAGACCCGGTTGTGATTTCTTCAGTTAGACGAAAGGAACGCGGCTCTCAGGTCTATGAAAGGTCACGAAATTATGGATGCGGACTTTGAATCTGTGCAAGAATGCGGCCTTCGGGATGTAGCATTCCAGTCTTGTGAATGGACGCGAACTTCGGAACGCAGACTCTGAAGCATCACATGCAATCCATCTTAAAGGACTTGTTGGATCTTTTAATGCCAAGTCAGCATTAATAGTTGGGGACTTGTTTCATTGGTGTTTCCCGAAGCAGCAATCCATGTGTCCTCTCCACACTGGATTTGAAATTCGTGCGAGAATTAAGGCCGATGGCTTTGATTTTTATGCCATTAATTGTGAGCCTTATGGCTTGCCTATAAATAGGCCTCAGTCTCTTAACAGTCCTTTATCTAGACTATTTTTCTTTGCGAGAATGCACTCTTAAGGATCTCATCTTGATTGTCTGTCTTCCCTTCAAGGGCATGTGTTTTGATGAACAACAAGAACTCAAAGCTTTCATGCTTTCCTTCAATCTTCTCCGAAGATTATCATTGTCAAGTGGTTTCAAGATCAAAAAGCATTGCTTTAAGTGTTTTATGGCCGTGCCTTGATGAATGAAGTCCAACTTCTAAAGAATTCTTCCCCGAGTAGGAATTATCTGTCGCCATGAAATAGTCTCCATGAAATTTTGTTTTCCAGTCCATTGAAGAGATTCCATCTCTTGATCTCCTCTTAAAATTTGATTGATGCACTCGTATTCGGTAGACGCGTCTTTTAGACTTCTTGATGAAACGTGAGTTTATTAACTTTAAAAATCTAAGTCACAAGTTCTTCGAATGCGAGTGTGATAAGCTCTGTGTTTGGACCTTGAAACGCGAGTTTTGTATAAGAAGTTCACGTTCGGGGTTCTTAACTTAGAAAATTTTAATTCTAATCTCTTGACATCTCTGGATGCGAATATGGTAAGCCTTGCATCTCAGGCACGAGAGTGGTGAACTCTGCGTCTTGAAGTTACCTCAGTCAGTTTTTAAGACCCGCGTCAGTGTTCTTGATTTATACCTCGCGTCTTGCATCTCGGACGAAAGTCTAAGACCAGACTGCATTCGGATTCATATTCTCTACTTCAGTTAACTCTGCATCTGGAGTTCATGACATTAGTCTCACGTTTGTGCTTCAGATTTTTTTTATTCCTGACTGTAACCCCCTGCTTCCCGGTGTACGTATCACAGTATCCGTATGCGATACGACGTACAAAATTGATTTGATCTCCGTGGCAGTCCGATTGAGCTGATTTCAGTTTTAAAAACCATTTTCTAATATTTGAGATTTTTCAGGATTTTTTGGAATTTTTCTGGATTATTTTGGAAAATCTCCGTAGTCGGTGTCGACCGATACCGATAATCGGCCTTACGATTTTATTTCACAAACAGAGTAGAATTTTAAGAATCAGCTTTCACCGTATGTCTTAGAATCACATGAGCTACGTTTGGATATTTTTGGGGATTTTTCTGAATTTATCGAAAATCCGGCCAAACCGGTGTCGCCCGTATCGGCGAGACACTCTGGGATTTTTAATTTGCAAACCGGATAGAATTTCTGGAAACCGTCTTCATATTACGTCTCTGAATAATATTCTCTATTTTCTTTAATTTTTTTGGCACCGTTCAGAGCTAGTCAATTTTGGGCCCAATTATAATATTAATTAAATATTATAAAAACATTTTTTTCTCTTTTTCTTTTTCCTTTCCCCTTCTCCATTTCGCTGGAGACTTCCCCCACCGCCTCTCCACCGCCACCTCTCTCTCTCTTCCTTTTCTTTATTAACCCAATCTCTCTCTTTCTCTCTCCCTAACTCTCTCTCCCCCCTAATTCTCTCTCTCACTTTCACACTTTCTCTCTCTCTAACATATCTCCCCCTCTCTTGCTTGTTGTACAAACCAAAAGGGGGGGCTGACCCCCTGCCGGCGGCCAGGCCAGGCCGGGCGCCGCCGGGCGCAGCCAGCGCCGCCGCCGGCCGCGCCCCAGCCCGGCTGGCACCACCGCCGCACCCCCTCCGGCCGCTGCCCCTTTTCTTCTTCCCCTCTTTTTCTTTTTCTTCTTCTTCTCTACTGTTAGCAACCTCTTTTCTCTCTCTCACTCCCTCCCTCTCTCTCTCACTCTCTCTCTCTCTCTCTCCTCATCTTCCCTCGCGGCCGGAAGCGCCGCCGCACCGCCGGCGGCCAGGGCTGCCGCCGGCGGCCACCCTCGCCACCGGCCAGCCCCGCTGGCCGGTCTGTGCGCTGACTGAGCAGCAGCAATACTGCTGCTGCTATTCTTTTCTTATTGGGTTTGGGTTTACCCAAACCCAATAACTCATTTGGATTTATATGAAACCCAAAACCCATTGGGTTAAACCCGTTAACCCATTACCCGTTAACTTAAGTTAATTGGGTATGGGTTGTGATCCGGACCCGACCCGTTATGAGCCAAACCCGCATCCGAAACCCAATAAAGGTAACTTTTCAGAAAACCCCCTGCTAATATTTCTTATTTGCATTTAAATATTTTATTACATATTTAACCTTATTTGTTATGATTTAGTATTCGGGCGATATCTGGAGCATCCGGACTCCGATTTGGGCGATTCTGGATCCGTTGCGATCGTGGAAAAGAGAGCTACCTTTCCGTGACCTGTTTGTGAGTGTTTTTATTTTATAAATTGTCTTTTTATTATATCGATTGAACTTGGTTGCTTTATTAAATAAAACATGATACCGGTAAAATAAACTGTAGATAATATTAAAACACTGTAATCAACACCGTACTTAGAATATCCTGATACCTAATAGACGTAGAGTATGACACTGGATGCCTATTAAGTCATGTTCATGGACCATTGACACTCGGGCCACTAGTTCACCATATTAGTGGACGCTACTATTTCATGCAGTATATAACAGTTAGATAACTATCATCATCTGTATACTGATCCACGGTACTCGATACAATATCACAAGATAGGAATATTGGACACCGTTATTTCATGCACTAGTATCCTCATTACACGGCTACGGTAGTTCACTAGACATGATATTCTATTATACACTGGCCACTATTATGACATGTACCAGTGAGACACAGATAGATTACACGGATACTGTCAGGTCACGGATACACTGATTCTTGTTATTATATGTATTATCACAGAGATATTACACGGATGATTGCTACACATCTATGTTCCACAAGGACACGGATATCATTACACGGATACTGTAGTTCACCGTACATGATACTAGTCACTGACCATTGTTATTACATGTACATGTTGCACCGATACTATGACACGTCACACACTTATTTCGTATTCGTGTCCACTGATATATATATGCATGCACCACTTCACTGATACTCGTTACACAGACAACGCTGTTACATATGCTCACCGCACAAGTGTACATGCATGTATGATTTCTTTATTCTTGGTATATGGATTCCCGTTCATATTACATGTATTATTGTGCCATGTTACCATTACTGATATGGATATTCCTGTTACTAGACATGAGAACTGTTGATATGCGATATGTGGGAATCCCACATCTATTGTTCCTGTTTCTCGTTATATTGTTCCCGTTATATTGTTCCCGTTTCCTGTTATATTGTTCTATGCTATCAACAGAGCTCAGGTCCAGTTACTATGTTACCCGTATCATGTACTGTATTTGTTCTGGTTACATTGTATACTTGATATATCAGATCATAAATCTAACTGGGGTATGGGGGAGACTCGACGGTTGATTAGATCTTATCAGGTGATGTACTGGATCCATATTGTTTTTCCACTGCAGGGGATGGTAGTGCTACCTACCAATTGCTCCATGAGCTCTTGTTACTTGATTCATGCTCCCCTCTTAGCGGAGGGCCCTGGTCTCAGCAGCCAGGGGTTTGTTTAAGGCCGTGATCCCGGGTATGCATGGGATACACCTACCGATAAGAACTCCTCGACCATGGGTTTCCAATTAACATAATAAAACAGTATACACAATAGTGACATCAGGAACACTTGTTATTTGGTCACTCTCTCGTTTGGATAATGATACCCGTAGGCCATATTCGGATGGGTTCGACTGGAGTGCGGGCTCCAGTATGAACTGCCAGTGGTATAGGAACTGGAAGAGAGTGATTGTAATACCAGGTGGTACTGATCGCTACTATTGTATAAATCACATGACATGCCTGGTCCTTGTATGCTATCTTGTTATTGTTCATGCTACTTTATCCGATTTCATGTTACCTGTATACTTGTTACTTTACCTGGCATATGTTATATTGTCTGTGATGGTATATGACGCATTGACGCATGTTCTGCATTGCATGGCATACGACGCATGTTCTGCATTGTATATATTATGCTTTCTGTATAGCAAACATCACTACTGTATGTACACCACACCGTATAGTGATTACACTGCATAGGCCCATCTGCCTGTACACGTCTATCACGTCGCCACTCGCATATTCACTTCTATCACATCACCACCACTCGACGACTATAGACATGACCCGATGATAACCGACTTAGGGATGGTATTAAAAGATGACATGTATATATATTTCTTTTGCTTACATATTTATAACTTTCTACTGTATCGTGCTTATGATATCCTTATTATATGGTATCACCAGTACGACATGATGTATTATATCTATATTATCATGCTTGTATTACTATTGTATATTACTACCTCCTTCATTTTACCACTCACTAGGTTGCTTTCTGACGACCCTGGGTTTGCATGCCCAGGTTGGAGATCGGAGTTATCGTATTATCAGATAGTGTCGTGGAGTCACATAGGAGATTCCTCATCGGGCCTATTCATAGGTATCTTGGTCATTTATTTCTGTTATCTTATTTGTTCCCATTTTTCATATCTGTTATGATCGCTAACCTCTTTCTGCAGGTATTCTTGTACTGCTTTATGCTGGACCTCATGTCTATATGGAGGGTATGTACTGTATTGAGGCTTAACGTACGCGTGAGCGTGTTTTCACCTCGCGTATGTACGTCGCCATAACGTCTCTGTATCTTTGGGATCGGGGCATTACACTGACTTTGCAGAATTTTAACCTTCGGGTTTTTGTTCCTTGCAGGTTCTGGCAGCCTCAGTCAGTCTTCTGCGTCTTTTCTGGGCTCATGGGAGAATAGTTCGATCGGCCAACTTATTCGGTCAGCGAGCGCCTGGGAAATCAAAGCTTCTGCTCATGGGCAAGCTTGGTTCATGGGAGATTATTTGGACCAGCCAGCCCGTTCGAGTACCTAGGGAGTCAGAGCTCCTGCCCATGGGCGAGGAGGATTCGCGCGGTTACTGATTCCCATCAAGGCCTTATTGGACATGATGCACCAGTTATTCCCCGCGTTCTTCATGGTCACAGTGGCTATGGTGATGGGTATGGCGGCCTTGAAGGTCACAGGAAAGAGGACGTCACCAGTAAGGTCTCGGATTCTCCCTTTGCCAATTTTAATTAAGGAAGATCCAGCTTTCTGGTGATAAAATCTGCCATTAAGCGAAGGATTATGGCCCACACCAGTTGGTCAGGTGGAATCAGGATGCTCCCCTGCATTTCGACCTCGAGAAATACCATTGTTCTAAGTTAGCAATGAGCTTCTTTAATGTTCACATCATGCATCATGATGTAACCAGCACTCGATGTCTCAACACTGATCAACTGTGATATGATCCAGTGGAGGAAGAGAGGAACATTTCTTCGGTGTTCTTCCAAACATCTTGAATCTAGAGTGGTGTAGATGTTTTAAGGAGTGAGTGCAACCTTTCACTGAGCGAGAGGGACTTCTTTGTACTCCTTTGTTATAACACTCAATCTTATTGTATAAAAGAGTGCCTTATATCAGTTTCATATGTTTGAATATCAATAAAAGTAACACTTTTTTCTGTCTTCTTATATGTCTTAAATTCTTTTTAGCATTGAAAATCAGACAAATAAAAGTAGCAACTCTTGGCTAGCTAGAAATGTGATATTTAACTTAGCAATCAAAGTTGGGGAAAAATTCCATTTCAGGAACTTAAGATTACTGTTAGAGGTGTGATATTTATTTGACGGGAGTGGGATAGTTTTTGTAGACTTACCGATCCACGGATGAGAATGACAAGTGAAGTTTACTCCCCCACAGAGGATTATGACTGAGTATTCAATAGAGATTTAGTATTAATGTAATTAGGATTCAGTTGGGATTTGATGGAAACACTGTCAAAGGTATAATGTTAACCTAACAGTGCTTTTAAGTGGACCTGCTATTCTTGACGAGAATAACAAGTGAGACTAGACCCATTGGTAATCTAGGAGAATTTTTTATGTTAGAGGTGTAATATTAACTTAACGGGTTGAATCAGATCTTATCAGAGGTGTGATATTAACTTGACAAGAATGTGAGCTTGAGGTGTGATATTAACTTGGCTCATCGGTAATTTCAACTTCATTTAGGAAAATTGAAAACATCACTGTCATACGTGTAATGTTAAACTTGACAGTGAAGGTAATGCTAGAGGTATAATTTTGAACTTGGCATTAGTCATCTCGGCTTCGATAGGGAAGTTCGAGGGAAAGTCATTGTCATAGGTGTATTGTTGAACTTAATAATGAACTGAACGTTAGAGGTGTGATGTTAACTTAGCATCGCTCATCTCAGCTTTGATATGGAAGCCTAAGGAAAAGTGACTGTTAGAGGTTTAATATTAAACTTGACAGCAACTTAATTACTGTTAGAGGTGTGGTGTTAAACTTAACAATAATTTGTCAGAGGTATAATATTAACATGACAAGAATTGATTAGCGATATGAGAAATTTTGAGGACTTGCCATTCTATTGATGAGAATTGGCAAGTGGAGTTTGAAATGTTAGAGGTGTAATGTTAGCTTGACAAGAATTGATTTGCGATATGAGCAGTTTTGAGGACTTGCCATTCTATTGATGAGAATTGGCAAGTAGAGTTTGGAATGTCAGAGGTGTAATGTTAACTTGACAAGAATTGATTTGTGATATGAGCAATTTTGAGGATCTGCCATTCGTGGAGGTTAGAATGTCAGAGGTGCAGTGTTAACTTGACAAGAATTGATTGCGATATGAGCAGCTTTGAGGACGTGCCATTCTATTTATGAGAATTTGCAAGTGGAGTTTGGAATGTTAGAAGTGTTGTGTTAACTTGAAAAGAATTGATTTGCGATATGCGGAGTTTTAAGGACCTGCCATTCTATTGATGAGAATTGGCAAGTGGAGTTTGGAATTCAGAGGTGTAGTGTTAACTTGACAAGAATTGATTTGCGATATGAGCAGTATTAAGGATCTGTCATTCTATTGATGAGAATTGGCAAGTGGAGTTTGGATTATCAGAGGTGTAGTGTTAACTTGACAAGTTTGAAGACTTGTGACTCCATGTGGGAAAATGACAAGTGGAAGCTTGTACTCGCTGGGGAGTATTGAAACTTTTCACTATTAGAGGTTTAGTATTAAACTTAACAATGATTAAGTCTGTGGACCTACCACTCCATGAAAGAGAATTACTAGGGGACTCTTGATAGAAAAACAAAATGAATTGTCAGAGGTGTAATATTAACGTGACAATCATTAATTTTCTAGGGACATGGGAGGTTCGCCGTTGGAGGTGTAATATTAACATAACAGCTGAGTTATTTTTTTTTTGAGTCTCGTTGTCAGAGTCTTAATATTAACTTGACTAAATCCACTAGGGATCGGAAAATCTGGTTTGTCAGAGGTTTACTGTTAACGTGACAAGTCCTACCTCATTTCATTGGAGAATGAATCCAGGTATTTTTTGTGGCCCTACCATTCTGTGGAAAAGAATTGGTAGAAGATTTTGGAGGAGAAGATGGGACTAAGTCCCTTAGGATTTTTAGCAAACCCTTAGCTATCAATAGATTTGATGTGTCTTTACCAACTACCATTTGAGTGGGCTAGCCATGCTATTCCCCTCAGCATGATAAGTTGTTGAAGACTTATGTTGGACTTAAAGCCAACATTTTCCTCTATCTTTAGCCATTAGAGGCGTCGGATGTCCATAGGTACACTAGAGAAGAGTAAGAAGGCTAAAACCAAAGTCCTGCATTTTGTGTCTTCTTCAAACACCTTGTTTCTTCTTCAATATTTACATCATGCATCATGATGTAACTAGCACTCAATCGGCTCTACGTTGATCGATAGTGATGTGATTCAGTGGTGAAAAAATGAAGCTTTTCTTTGGCATTCCCCAAACATTTTGGATTTGGAGTTTTGATCAGAAGTGTAGTGTTAACCTGATCAAGAGAAGAATGCTATCAAAGATAGTATTTCTTTAAGAATCTTTTGTTGATCAACATTATGAGCGTATCACCATTTGGGGTTATAAGACGGTATGCTCCATTTGAGTAGACCGACTCCACTACAAATGATCCTTCGCATTTAAGTTAGAATTTTCCTTTTGTCATATGCGTCATTACCATGGGTCTTCTGACAGCTAAGACAAGGTCACCTTTCTTGAAAGTCCGCTCCTTGAGTTCTTGTTGAAGACTCTGGTAATTCGAGCTTGATAAAGCTCGATTTGCTGTTGAGCTTGTAGGCGTTTATCATTCAAAGCCTCCAGCTCTTGGAGTCGTAGTCGATACTTCTCCTCATTTGTCATCTCTGCTGTCAAGGCGAGGCGTAGAGATGGGATCTGGATTTCTAATAGGAGTATAGCTTCACACCCATATACCAGGGAGAACAGTGTAGCTTTTGTCGGGGTTCGAACCGTCGTGCGATGGCCCATAAGCATTCACCTAATTTATCGTCCCAGTCACGTTGGCTTTTCGAGACGAATTTCTTGAGAAGTTTTTCATTAGTTTTGTTGAAAGCTTCTGTAAGCTCATTAGCGGATGGATAGTATGCCGTTGAAGACACGCTCTAGATTTTGAACTTGTTGCAGAACCTTTGAAAACCTTGGCTGACGAACTGGGGCCTATTATCATGAACAATCCATCGTGGCACACCAAAGCGGTAAATGACGTGATGTTTAACGAATTTGATCACATCAGATGCTTTTGCCTCTCAAAAGGAATAACTTCAGCCCATTTAGAGAAGTAATCGGTTATAGCTAAAATGAACCGATGTCCTTAGAATAAAGGTGGGCTGGTAGGGCCAACCACATCCATTCCCCACCTCTCAAATAGCCAGGTTGAAGTTGTAGAGCGAAAATATCCTGCTGCTTGATGGATGATCACCATGGACCTGATAGGGATAACATCATTTGGCATAAACGATGGTGTCGGGGATCATCTTGGGCCAGTAATATTCTAGTCTACGGAGTCGATCCCCAAGTTTTGGGCCAGATTGATGAGCTCCACACATGCCATCATGCGCTTCCTTGAGTACTTCCTGGCCTCCTTCTGTGACAGACAGCGGAGGAGGATCCCATCATGCGATCGGCGATACAGTGTTCGCATGATCGCATTATAGTAGAATTTTGGGGCTTTCTTTCTAAGAGCAGCCGCCTCTTTGGGATCATCAGGAAGGATGTCGTACAATGCATAGTCGATGTACAGGAATCGCCAATCCCTGAGCTTTGGACCTGTTGAAGTCTCAGAGCTTCTTTGACCTGACGGTCTCCTGTCAGCTTTTGATGGTCTTTCAAAAGCGAATCTTGGACAATACAAGTCATGACTGTAGATGAGTATTTTCTCTACTATGAGTATTTTCTCTACTACTCTAACTGGATGGGCCAATGAAGTGGCGAGAGATGCTAGTGCATCTACATGCGCATTTTACTGGCGAGGCATATGGTCGATATAAAAGTTGCTGAACCTCTCACCCATGTAGATAGTTGTGTTGTAATAGGGTACTAAATCTTCATGTCTGACTTCATCCTCCCCGCGAATTTGGTTAACGATGAGCTTAGAGTCACCGTATGCTTCAACATTTTTAACACCAATCTCATCGGCGATTTGCATTCCAATCAAAAGAGCATTATATTCTGCTACATTATTGGAACATGGCTCAGTTAATGATAATGCCAAGGGATTACGTAGCTCTGTGGGGAGACAAGGACTACCCTCACTCCTGCTATAACATTCCCTCGCGGACCCATTCTTGATGCACCGTCAAAGAAGAGTTGCCACACCTGTCCTTCGAAAGACGTCTGAGTTAGACAAACTTCATCGACCTCGTTTGGGAGATCCTCATAAAGTTTGGTCACCCTTGGATTTGGATACTCAGCCAGAAAATCTGCCACCGCCTGTCCCTCATGACTTTTTGTGGTAGGAATTGCATCTCATATTGGGAGAGCAGTATTGCCTATTTTGCCAGTCAACCATTCAGCGACGATGGCTTTGTCATAAGCAACCTTAATGGGTTGACTTTTGATACGACATGTATGGTTTGGCCCATTAATGTCGCATTTTCTAGACGACGAGCACCAACGCCAAACATTCCGTTTTAATCGGGTTGTATAGATGTTGGGCTCCGACCATAGTTCCACTCAAATAGTAGATTGCCTGCTCGTGTCCCTGATCATTATTCTGGGCTAGCAAAGCTCCCAAGGAATGATCCATCACTCGAACATATATCAGGAAAGGTTTTCCTGAAACAGGAGCTGTAAGGACTGGTGGTTGTATGAGGTATCGTATAATTTCCTCAAACGCTTATTGTTCAAGCATCGTTCCAAATGATTGAGACACCCTTCTTCATTAATTTGGTGAAGGGTTGGCATCTTCCCGAGAGATTTAAGAAAACCTCCAGACGTATGCTAGTCGCCTTTGTAACCCTCTAAGCTCCCTAAGGTTCCTTGGCGGTTGCATCTGCTGGACAGCGCAGACTTTCTCTGGGTCAAGGTAGATTCCTTTAGATGTAACCACAAACCCCAGGAATTTATCGCTGGCTACTCCCAGGAACGATTTGGTGGGATTCATCTTCAGCTGATACGCCCGCATAATATTGAACACTGTCTTTAGATTTGCTATGTGTTTGCCCTTGGCACAGCTTTTTACTGCAATATCGTCGACGTAGCATTCCATTGTTTTAGTATGTGCTCGTAAAAAATTGCATTCATAGCCCTCTGATATGTCGCTCTAGTATTCTTTAATTCGAAGGGTATGACAGTATAGCATATACTCCCAATGGCATCCTGAAAGATATGTGCTTTTCGTCAACAGGGTACATCTTGATTTGATTATACCCTGAGAATCCGTCCATGAAGGACATCCATTCAAACCCACATGTATTATCGATCATGACATCCGTAATTGGGAGGAAGAATTCATCTTTTGTATAAGCCTTATTTAGATCGCGAAAATCAATACAAACTCAGATCTTCCTATATTTTTTAGTAACGGGGATTTTATTGGCTACCCAATCGGGGTGTTGTTCTTCCCCGATGAAGCCAGAGTCTATGAACTTTTTGACTTCCGATTGGTTTGCTTTCATTATTTTAAGATGGAACCATCGCTGCTATTATTTGACTGGTTTTGCATCCGGATTGATGTTGAGGCGATGCATGGCCACTCGAGAATCAAGCCCAGGCATGTCCTCGTAATTCCAAGAGAAGACATCCATATACTCCCCACACAAGAGATATTAGATCTTCCTTCTTGGAGGGTGATAAGCTTTCGCTGATAAAAATAGGCTTCCGATTAGCCTCATCTCTTAGATTGATCTAGGTGACCTTATCATTTGTGGGTTGTTCACGTTATTCGAAGCAAATATCTCAGATAGTGTTTAGGTGTTTGATCCAAGGATCTGTATCCGACTGGATCATTTCATCATCTCTGTCTTCCAGGTGGCTTGTTGAAACCATGTTTACTGAAGTTCTCTGAAGATGTTGCCGACACTGACATCTGACTCACACGATGAGCCCGATGAGTGATTATGGTATAATGACCCTTCAGACCCTAGGCTAAGGGGACTAGAGTTGACACATAGCCCAACCCCCTGCGAGTTCGATGATAATAATCAGGGGTCTTCCCTTTTGGAACGAAACATCGAAGCAATGTTCTTCTTCCTTTGTTGAAATTCAAGCCAGGACCCCTTGTTCGGTCGTACCCTATGTTCTCCATCATTCTAGTATGTTTGGCTCATAATGAAAGAATTGCGGGGATTCATTATCGCTTTCAGAGCTTTCCCAGGTCATTGATTTGGACTCGACTCTTCCAAAAGGATTAGTCTTTGGCCTTTTCATCTTACTAGGATCATAAATAACGATCCATGCGCATCACTAACACCTTGATATGTCGTGAGGGATGATCTCACTGGTACATGCATTGATGTCAGAGCATCTATTGCCGACCAGGGGTTGTTATCTACATCGGTACTAGTGTCTGACGGTATGGATCAAAAGCCAACACAGAAAAGTAAGCCAAATCTAACTCTTCATTAATCTACCACTCGCTTACATCATTGTCGAGGTTATTGACATCGAGTTTATTAATACTCGTTACAAGTGGGTTCAGCTCCTAAAGACATTCTTCCTCTGCCTCTGATTCAGTGTCAGCTTCATTACCAGAGTCTGGTTCTTCTGGTTGTGGATTCTCGTTCGTCTCCAAAGAGTCCTGGTATAGGAGAGAATCCGTGAAATAATTCTCTACCCCCTTGAACGGATGCCTTTCGGCAATCATCGTTCAGACTTTCCCACTTCCGTCAATATATTTCATGACTTGATGGAGGGTGGAGGGAACGATGGAGTTATGATGAAGCCATGGTCGTCCGAACAGTAAATTATATGAGTGTCAGCGTCAATCATATAGCACGTCACTTCAGATCTCAGGTCCCCAGTCTGACATTTGAGTTTGATTTTCCCCATTGGGTGCGTACCATTGGCATTGAAACCATAGATAGTAGTTTGGGTGGCGCTCAATCGGCGGGTGGGGATCCCTAAGTGCTGCATGACCCGGCGAGGCATAATGCTCAACACGGATCCTGGATCTACCTGAATGCTGCTCACATCAGATGATCTAATGTACCCTGTGAAGAACAGGGGCAATCATGATTCCCCTTGACCTGCATGTCGTCTGGTGTGAAGGTAATGCATAGAGTATTTTGAGAGGCATGGAGGCAATCTTCTTTATTTTCCTCCTGTGGTCCAACCGGGATCTGGGGCATGAAAATCTCAGCATCGGCTAGAGCTTCTCTTGTTGACTTTGATGGCCTCAGGAGCTCGTAAAAAAGTGATTCTGGCCAGGATGTTAGCCAGTTGAGCCAAGATATCAAAGGGGTAAGGTGCTGAAGTCCCTTCTGCTTTGTTTTTGGGAGGGCCTTGGCATACCGAAACTCTTTTTGCTTTCTCCACAGGTTGCTTCACGGATGGCTTTGTTGTCTCGGGGATGGGTTTAGGAGGGCTCACCACCATCTCATCGTACTTCTTTAAATACGACTGACCCGAACGAATCTCTGCCACGAGCGGTTCATTAAACTCTGCGGCAAGGATGATTGTTTCCTCCTCTAAATCGGTTAGTGAGGGAACATCAGGTTCTGCTTCCCGGGAGGAAGCACACACCGCATTTCAGGAAGAAGCTTTTGCTTTGCCTTTGGACTTTCTGTTGGTAATAATAGTCTATTGTTGGATTTCGACAAGGTCGGGATGATCCCACATGATTCTCCCTGAGGTATAGGAACAAGCACAAGACCTTTCTCCTGCTGGTGATGTGGGTCTATATTAATCATCCTTAGTTCCCCTTTCAGGATGAGGACCACTCTGACTGGTGTTGGAAGCTAGTTTCCAAACTGACGAAATGACGTCATGTTGGCCGTCACTTTCTTCTGTTCTGGACGGAGCTTTAGCACCTTCGCATCAATCAGAGCTCGAAGAATATCTTAGAAGATATAACAGCTCTTGGTGGGGTACCCTAGCATCCTATGATATAGACAGTAATTGGGATTGTCAGTCTTGCCGACTTCCTTGGGAGTCTAGTTTTAGGAAGCTTCAATCTGTTGCTCTTGTTGAGTAACTTGAAGAACGAATCGACTTGTTCATCCTTGAAGGAGTACTGCTTGTCTGCACGTGGCTGACTTCAAGAACTACCTTCTCTGGTCAACTGAGGTTTAACGGGAGATTTCGTCTCTATCACCAATGTATCTTTCTTTTTTGATTGAAAAGACACTTCTGGCGCGCGCCTTGTCTACTTTTTCGGGTCTGAGCTTATTTTCTTCTGCCCTAACCCTGGCGACAATCTCTTCAGCTTATTTATCTTGCTGGACCAATTACTTCTAGGTGCGGCTTCCAGCAACTCCTACTTGGGCTAGGAGCGAAGTTTTCAAATTATGGTGGCATTTTCCACCGGGTGGCCTGGGTCATACCGTTAGGACATCAGAGTGCCATTTTCTAAAATCTTTCCATAAATACTTTGACTGACTCTCTCTTTCGTTGCTTCGTCGCCAGGAGAGTGGGCATTGTAATCTCTGAGTCATCTTCAAAGAAGCGTGTCAGAAAGAGCTTCTCCAAATCACCCCAGTTTTTGATGAAGCCTTCTGGGAGTTTCATGAACCATTCAAAGGCAGGCGCTTTTAGAGTGTCGATGAACAAACACGCCAAGATGGCATCATTATCTACTACATTCCCCGTTTGAGACTTGAAGTAGTAGATGTGTTGGTTCGGTAACCCTTTGCCGTTGAAAGCTTGTAGGGTCAGAGCTTTGAACTTAGGAGGG
Organism: Agave tequilana; assembly: GCA_038442645.1. NCBI lineage: Eukaryota > Viridiplantae > Streptophyta > Magnoliopsida > Asparagales > Asparagaceae > Agave > Agave tequilana. Next base: position 167,680 of record JAVJIF010005865.1, on the reverse strand, counting down.
TACGGAATAAGGTCCCACTCGGCCGGATATGGCCGGACCACTCCTGCTTCTTGGAGGCCTTTCTGGTTGGTAAGGGCTTCCGGACACTGCTCCAATTGATTCATTCTTTTAGAATGAGCACCCCCATTCTCTGGATTGCCTTTCTCTTTAGATGAGGATTTAGATGACTCAGAATTGGATTGGCCCTTCTCCTCGATATGTACGGAAGACGAGCTTTCTCCTTCTTTCCTTTCGCCTTTATACTTCTTAGAAGAAGCTTTGTCATCTGACTTCTTCTTGTCCTCGAGCAATTGTGCAAGCATCAGCTTAAGGGTATCGATAGATTCTTGTTGGGCGCAAATCATTTTGAATTGTTCTCTCTAGAACTGGGCTTACTGTTCTAAGCGCCTAGTCATCTCCTCGGGAGTGTTTGTCATGTACGCAAAGGCTTCCTTCTCTATAGAAGAGTTCGAGGCCTGCGATTCTGCAATGGCGGAGTGTGATTCACATACTTCAATGCCCCGAGCTAGGGCACTATAGTCGACCGGGCCTACCGCACCAGTCCAAGTGCGAGTATATTGGTACACTCCTTCTGGTTCCGTATCAGACTCGTCAGAGCTAATCGCCTGTTATTTTTCCTACCCTTCCTTGCCATGTTTGTAGTGACTTCAGGGTACTCCATGTCAGAGAAGGTTCCCCTTCTGTGGGAACGATGCCTTTTGGCTTATCGGGAGGTTTAGGACAATCGTCTGAATACCGACTGCTTGCTTACATGTGAGTTGCAGTGACATTCAGAGAACATTGCCGTGATGAGCCGTTCACATCAAAAAGATGGAGTGATCTGATTAGCACTCCTTTTCCTTATCAAGTAATCTCTTAGATCTGTCAAAGGAGGAACAAAGAGATTAGCCTCGGGTTTTTGAGGGCTTTTTAGCTTCTGAGAGCCATCCTTATGTCGTGAAGCTGAGATGCAGGGTTCTGAGACGCGGAGCTCACGTTCTGTAAGACAGACACGGCTCTCGTGTTTGGGCTTCAAGGCGTAGGCCTCGCGTCTCTGCTGAGAAGAGACGCAGATCTCGCGTTGCCGACTGTCGCATTTAGCTAGCGGCACTTGAGAAATGTAGGCCTTCTAGGTCCCGCATGTAGCTGTATAGATGCGGATCTCGTATCTTTGAGGAGACGTGCGGACCTCGCGCTGCTGAACGTCGCGTTTGGGAAGTGGAGCTTCAGAAACGCCAGCCTTGTGGCTTCACGTTTAGGTCTCCAAACACGGACTTTGCGCATCTGATGTGGTTCAGAAGAGACGCGGGCTTGAGCTTCGCGTTCAATATCTGTTGGATAGATTGATGGACAGATAGTTGTTCCAGCCTTTTGCGTCTGTAGTGGATGCGCGCGTCATCTCTGTCGACGTTCAGCGTTCTAGTTATGCCGTATGGATTGTTGGGAACCCCGGGTAACTTGGAGCTGAGGAAGAGGATGGGCGTGAGCAGGCTGAACATCAATCACGCTGACCTCGCGGGTCTCATGGGAGACGTTGACGCGGGCCTTATGATTGCTAAAAGAAAGAACAATCAAAGAGTTTAAGAATTTACCGTGTAGCTTGTGGCTAATGGGTCGTGTCCACGAGGAGGAATGCGATAGAAGCTTTTCGGTGAATCGTTTAAAAACAAATAATTGTGTTCGTTTTTTTTTATGGAAAAGAAGATGGAAAGAAAGAGATGATTAAAAGAGAAATTGCAACTTTTAGAAAAGATTTTGGAGAAGGTGATTTAGAAAGCTTGAGAATTGTTTTGTTGTTTTATAATAAGAAAGCAAATCTGGGCTCACTATCTCACTACTCAATTGTTCATTCTTCTGTTAAAATATTAAGTGTCTCAAAGTGATCATTTGTAAAACTTAAAGTTGATTTTTAGAAAGTTTGAAGTAAAGCACATAAGATGGTTGGAAGAGTTTAGTCTTTTCTTCGAGAAATCGTTAGAATTTGAATATTAAATCATCAAGCGCGAAGAAGCAAGAATGAAGTAAAAATAATTCAAGTGATGATCATGACAGAAGTGAGAGTTTAATAATCCAACCCATCCTCATGTACCTTCAAGAACACTTTCAAAAAGAAAGGCTTTTAAGTAAGGCATGCATATGATTCATTGGGTCTTTTTTAAAACTTGGAGAGAAGAAGAACTAGAGAGAGTTACGATAGCGAGCCCAGAAAACCGTTTAGTTATTCATGGAAAACAACAAAGAAAGCAAATAAACAATGTAAGCCATACCGCAATACGAGTGGAAGGAAAAGCGTCTCGATTCTTGCATTGATGTCACCTCAATCTTCAAGTATAAGCACTCAATTCCTCTCTCTCACAAGTTTTGATACTGGACTACAAATTAAAAAACAAGATTACAACTTTTGTGCTAGCTAACAAAGAGCCTAAATCTTAAGAAAATAAACACAAATTCTAATCCTAGTCTTTGCTCATTTTTCTTTGCTGAAACTAGTATTTATAGCCAAAAACCAAACGAGGAGGATCCCGGGAAGATTGGGGGAGCAAACGCTCCCCCAACAACCACTAGATAGCCGTGGAAACGCGGCTTGGGCCGCGTTTTCGCAGCCCTGGTGTGGCCAGATGGCCACACCCAGTTGGGTGGAACTCCTGTTTTGGTGAATATCCCGTATCTTCTTCTGGTTTTCTTGTTTCTGCTCCAAAAGTTGACGAAACAGCCTTTAATTGTGTGGCTTCAACCGCTTGATTCAGGGAGGATTCTTCTCAACCTCTTGATATGCCAAGATTTTGCCCTGATTCCTTCATTTCAAATTTATTCTGAATTAATTCAGAATTTGGTGGGATTTTGGGCTTGTTTCTCTTTTCTTTCTTTTAGCACTTGGCCTACATTTAACCAAAAAAAAAAGAAAACTTATTAATAGGATTTATTAGCTAAAAAGCATGGTAAGGTGACAATGTAAATGCAATATATGTGACTAATCACGCCCCCGCACTTATCTTTTGCTCGCCCTCGAGCAAAACATCAGACTAATTCTAATCAATTATTGGACCACTTTCGCAGGTCACTCGATTGCACAGAGCATGTATAACAAGCCGTTAAACCTCCAGGTTACCCTAGAGGACGAGTTTTGTCTCGTGAGGGTTTTCAGTGGATTGCACCAACAAAATCCAAAAAGAAAGAGAAAAAAGTTAGTATTTTGGAAAAACATTTTGAGAAGAGAAAATATTTGAAGTATATTTGTAAGGCTTTAAGTAATCTATAAGTTATAGGAATATCAAATTTTTCATTCCTAAACTTAGTCTCTATTCAAAAACATGTCATCAATTAAAGTAAGGCGTCAAATTGTAATTCTCATCTAGTCTATTAATTTACCCTGAGTCGTATGCACCATCGTGACTGTGAAGTTGACTAAGGGTTCTTAAACATTAACTCCTATGCCTTATATTTATTTATTTTGGTGAAAATTTATTCCTCAATTTTATTAGGCTTTCTAATCTGCCCATGTAACGAGCATTCAGTCGGTGACACCCAAACCGGACAGTTTTAGGGCACCAGGTGAGAAAACACCCCTAAGGACTTAAACACTCGAGCAGATAAGGCCACGAAACCAAGGTTTTTTTTATACGATGTACCCCTTTAGGTGTGAATACTTATACTTCATGAGGCATAAATACCCAGCTTAATCAGAGGATTTATATACACATTTTTTTTCAAACTTATCTAATTATCTTTTGCATAAATACTAAGGCTTGCTTAGGCCAAAGCACCTAGCTAATCAATAATTAGACTTGTTTTTTTCTTTTTCATAATATATTTTTTTTATACGGCATAAGAGTCTCTGTTTTTAAACCCTAAGTGTGTAAGTGTATTTAGTGTGCATATGTCATCAAGGTAAATATCAAGACTAAATTACTTTCACAAATTTTCTTCCTGACCCTAAAAATCAAACAAGTTATCTTATTTTGACCAAGTGTAAGAAATCCTAATTATGATTCTCCTATTCCTTAAAATTGACTTAATTTCTTACAAAAAATATATCAAAATATTGTTCTTACATTTCAAAAAAAAAATTTTTATGTATATATATACAATTTTTTTTTGTTTTTATTTTTTTAAAGTTATAGTAGTCATCATGTTAGATCCCTCCCCCACACTTATCTCATGCATTATCCCCAATGTATGAAAGAAATGTATACATGCATGAAATGAAATGTAAAAGAGGTGCAAATATTATACAGGAATATGTACAACATCAAGTTTCTCCCACACCTACGTCTTTTTTGGTCTTATCCCTCTAGCTCTCTTCCCATCATTCCAATGGGTTCTCTTTATAGGGCACAATTGGAAGGTCAATTATTTTGTCATTTTAGCTTTCTGCCTCCCTAGTCTCATCTCCTTTAGGTGTTTCTTTCTTATATTGCTACAATCATTATTCAAAAATTTGTCACCATCACCCTTCTCATTTGGAACTTCTTCATTATGAATGCCTAGGAATTCTAACTCGGTTCCATATATCTCCTCAAAGTTTAGGTCAACACTTTCCCTAGAGATGTGCAATTAACCAAAAGATCCCTAGTTGGTTCATCCAAACACATGAGTTCTTCTTCGAAGAGGTTTTCAAAGAGTATGTCAATCGGAGATTCTTGAATTATATCCTTATGCGATGCATTATTAGTTGGCTCATCAAAAGTGAAGATATTCAAATCAATTTTCCCCTTTTTAAAGGGTACTCTAACATGAGGATCTTCGACATCAAGATAATCGCATTCATTTTTAAATAATTCATTAAGAAACTGCGACTCATCTTCAGAATCTTCACTCTCTTCATCACAATTGTTTTCAACAAAGTTTACCTCAAATGTTTGATCTCTTATCTTACGAGGTTGTTTGTCTAGGTTGAAGACATTGACTTCTCTAGTCATGTCCCCAAAAGTTAACCTCATGGATCCATTCCTACAATTGATGATGGCATTGGCAGTAGCAAGGAATGGTCGCCCTAGGATAACAGGAGTTTGAGCCCTATGATTGGAGTTAAACACAGGTTGTGTCTCATGAACTATGAAATCAACAGGGTAATAAACTCCCCAACCCGGATAAGGACATCGTTAATCTCCCCTTTTGGAACTTTCACTGAACGGTCGGCCAGTTGGATAGTGACTTGAGTTGGACTAAGATCGCCCAACCCGAGTTATTGATAAACTGAGAATGGAAGCAAGTTGATACTTGCCCCAAGTCAAGAAGTGCACGACTAATCTCGGCTTGTCCTATTGTGCAGGCAATGGTTGGACTACCTGGATCCTTGTACTTGACAGGGATCGGACCCGATAGTAGCTCATTAATGTTAGTGGCTAAGAAGACTTTTTTAGGTACATTAGTCTTTCTCTTCTTGGTGCACATGTCCTTAAGAAACTTAGCATAAGATGGGACTTGTTGGATGGCATCAAGAAATGGCACATTTATCTTCACTTGATTAAAGATCTCAATTATCTTATCCATATGCGGATTTTGCTTGTTTTTTCAGCCTATTAGGAAATGGTGCTATAGGCTGGTGCACATAACTGGTTGACTTATCTTTTTCAGATTCATCAACTTTAGGAGGGGTGGGATTAGATGATGTGGATGCTGAAGTATGATTGTGCTGATTAGGATTAGGTGGTGTTGATACTTTGTTATCAACTTTCTTTCCTGACCTCAATGTATGAACAGCATTACATTGATTCAGTGATTGATCCTCAACCAAATGAGCTTGTTGTGAATTCCTAGGATTCATAATTGGTTGACTGGGCAAGGTACCCTTTTGCCTCTCATGTTGTAGGTTGGCTAACTGGCTCATTTGACTCTCTAGCCTCTGTATTGTTTGCATGAGGGAATCCTGGTTCTTCATGGACCTTTCCATGTTTCTCTCAAAATCAGTCATTCTCTTTTCAAGTTGAGGATTCTGGAAGGAGGATTGTGGAGCTTGGTTAGGAAAGTTCTGTTGTTAGTTTGGAAAGTTTGGTGGATGGTTGGGAGAATTATTATGGAAATTGGAGAAGTTAGGTTGATGATTGGAAGAATTATTGGAATGATGGAAGTGGTTTGCATGGTTTGACCGTGGGTGGTCATTATTTTGATGGCTCCATGAGAAATTGGGGTGATTTCTCCAGCCAGGATTGTACGTTGGAGCGTAAGGATCATTGTTCGGCCTTGAGAAGGCCGCATTCATCGGTTCAGAAAAATATTGGTGAGCTTGAAATACAGGACACTCTTCAAACACATGATTCATAGCATGACAGTAAGTACAACCCGGAGTTGGAAATTGGTTTGGGCTGACTTGATTGACTGGACTTGGTTCCTTAGTTCTAGAGCTTCCAGTCTTCTCGCTAGGTTAGCTAACTTAGCCTCGTTAGCTATGGATGATTCAATCGAATGGAGACCTCCTTTTGAAGAGATAGAGTTTGGATTTCTAGAGCTTTCACTAGTAGGTTCCCATTGGATGGTCTTTTCAGCTAGATTCTCATATAAATCCCATCCTTCATGCTCTTCCATCTGCAAGAATCCCCCTTGGCACATGCTTTCTAAGAGGATCTTGATCGAGTAGTCTAAAGCGTCATAAAGAATTTGGCATTGTCGCCATTTCTCTATTCGATGACGAGGACATTGGACAAGGAGGTCTTTGAAGCGTTCAAAGTACCTCCAAAACGGTTCACTAGGTTCTTACTTGAACTGCATGATGTTCTTCCTAACGAGAGCGGTCTTATCGATTGGATAGAATTTCTTCAAGAAGACCTTGATGAAACCATCCCAAGATGTGGTAGAGTCGGCCGCTAAGCTGTAGAGCCATTTTTTGGCTAGGTCCTTAAGAGCGAATGGGACAAATCTCAACCTAATAGCATCATCTGCAAGGTGTGAGATTTTCATCATTAAGCATACTTTTTCAAATTCCCTTATGAAGAAATAAGCATCTTCAGACTCTAAGCCATGGAATTTAGGGAGTGTATTGATGAACTGTGGTTTAAGCTCAAAGTTGTGTTCACCAACCGATGGAAGTTGGATGCAGGATGGAAGTGATGTTCTAATGGGATAAAACCTATCCTGCAAAGATGTCGGTCGATCCATAACCGAATCTGGTCTTGTTTCGAACTTGGGTGGTGATGTGTTTCTAGTTAACCTAGATGAATTAGGGTCTCTTGACCACACTTGCATACACAAACACAATCACAAACAAGTTCACCAATAGTCAAGAAAAGAAAACAACCAAGTTTAGTCTAAGGTAACCTTGACCTAGACAACTCCTAACTGGTTGATTGTCCACTGGAGGTATAATGTAGACTTTGACCACAAGCTAATCAGCCAGGTCAGGGCAAGATTGGTGGGAGGTTATCCGTCAAAGACGTTCCTTAATTAAGTAACCACCAATCTTTGAGCTTTCGGCCTTAACCCCTTTTCTAGACACTGATTCGGTAGTAGTCAAATTCCAACACTTTTCCCCCTTAGGATAATCTCCTAATGAGTTCGAGATGTCCCTAAGGCCAACGTCTATCAGATTTTACTTAGGCTTAGGCTGTGCGTGCTTGGAGATGGTTTGTGGGCTAAGGAAGGGTAATGACTTTCCCACCTTACCTTGACTTGGATTTTGCCCTTAGAATTTATTTGTGCAAAGTGTGCAAGATATAGAAAAGTAGCATTCAAAAGAAAATATCACCCAAGAATGTTTCCTAAACTATATGCTATGCATATATACCTTGTCTCCACCTATCTTCAACAGTAATTGTAAAGTAAACGTAATTAGACAAATGCCTAAAATGCAAGTCTAAACGTTTTTTAAGCAATTATCAATCACTCAAATTACCGTTGGATTAAAACAGGGATGGTGGATAACAGAAATAGCAAAAATATAACGTACAAAAACTTAATTCTGCGAGCAATATGTCCTACAAAAAAAAGAGTTTTAGTAGTCCAATGAAATTTTAAGCTTTTGCAACGCAATTTCTTAAAATTTTGTTTCCTACTTTCGAGAGTAGGGGCACAGAATTTGCAAGTCTTCTCTTGCAAAGCTTGAATGCTAGATCTGAATCTTCAAGTCCCTGAAACAACACACAAAACTTGTTAAAAATAAATATACCGTTCCCTCCCCGGCAACGGCGCCAAAAATTGATTGCTAAAAGAAAGAACAATCAAAGAGTTTAAGAATTTACCGTGTAGCTTGTGGCTAACGGGTCGTGTCCACGAGGAGGAATGCAATGAAAACTTTTCGGTGAATCGTTTATAAACAAAGAATTGTGTTCATTTTTTTTTGGAAAAGAGGATGGAAAGAAAGAGATGATTAAAAGAGAAATTGTAACTTTTAGAAAAGGTTTTGGAGAAGGTGGTTTAGAAAGCTTGAGAATTGTTTTGTTGTTTTATAATAAGAAAGCAAATCTGGGCTCTCAATCTCATTACTCAATTGTTCATTTTTCTGTTAAAATATTAAGTGCCTCAAAGTGATCATTTGCAAAACTTAAAGTTGATTTTAGAAAGTTTGAAGCAAAGCACATAAGATGGTTGGAAGAGTTTAGTCTTTTCTTCGAGAAATCGTTAGAATTTGAATATTAAATCATCAAGCGCGAAGAAGCAAGAATGAAGTAAAAACAATTCAAGAGATGCTCATGAAAGAAGTGAGAGTTTAACAATCCAACCCATCCTCATGTGCCTTCAAGAATACTTTCAAAAAGAAAGGCTTTTAAGTAAGGCATGCGTATGATTCATTGGGTCTTTTTTAAAACTTGGAAAGAAGAAGAACTAGAGAGAGTTACATAGCGAGCCTAGAAAACTGTTTAGTTATTCATGGAAAACAACGAAGAAAGCAAATAAACAATGTAAGCCATACCGCAATACGAGTGGAAGGAAAAGCGTCTCGATTCTTGTTTGATGTCACCTCAATCTTCAAGTACAAGCACTCAATTCCTCTCTCTCACAAGTTTTGATACTGGACTACAAATTAAAAAATAAGATTACAACTTTTGTGCTAGCTAACAAAGAGCCTAAATCTTAAGAAAATAAACACAAATTCTAATCCTAGTCTTCGCTCATTTTTCTTTGCTGAAACCAGTATTTATAGCCAAAAACCAAACGAGGAGGATCCCGGGAAGATTGGGGGAGCAAACGCTCCCCCAACAACCACTAGATAGCCGTGGAAACGCGGCTTGGGCCGCGTTTTCGCAGCCCTGGTGTGGCCAGATGGCCACACCCAGTTGGGTGGAACTCCTGTTTTGGTGAATATCCCGTATCTTCTTCTGGTTTTCTTGTTTCTGCTCCAAAAGTTGACGAAACAGCCTTTAATTGTGTGGCTTCAACCGCTTGATTCAGGGAGGATTCTTCTCAACCTCTTGATATGCCAAGATTTTGCCCTGATTCCTTCATTTCAAATTTATTCTGAATTAATTCAGAATTTGGTGGGATTTTGGGCTTGTTTCTCTTTTCTTTCTTTTAGCACTTGGGCCTACATTTAACAAAAAAAAAAAGAAAACTTATTAATAGGATTTATTAGCTAAAAAGTATGGTAAGGTGACAATGTAAATGCAATATATGTGACTAATCACCTTACGTATGATGCGGTTAGCCATGGCACTCTTTGCGCCAGTCGTGTTTGAAGGAATCTCTGAAGGGACATTAGAGTGGGTCCCCGAGGAGACCTTGTGGTACTACCGCGCCCTAGGGCTCTTAGAGCCGGAAGAGAGAAACTCTTCATATTTTGCCTGGTAGAACTCCACAACAAGCGATTCAACCTTTATTCAGTGTAGGTGACGTCTGTAAGATCACCTAGAGGGGGGGTGAATAGGTGATGGCTAATCTAAAGGTCACTTATGAACAAATAATGCGGAATTAAAACTAAGTTGACCAAATTAAGCTTCTTATTAATTTAACACTTATGTATAACCAAGAGTGTTGCCGAATTCCCCTTGCGAGGCTCTGGACAAGCTCCTCTAGATTCCCCTTGAATGGGTTGAGGTGCCGCGTTGGCTCTCTTGGTTGAATACAAGTGTTAACAACAATCCCAAGCAAGTATGTATATCAATTATGAGCACAAGGGAATATATCATGCATATATAAGATGAACACAATAAATTTGAATGCAAGATATAAAAGAGACAAAGAGAGAGAGAGGGATAGAGTAAGCAATCGCAAACACAAAGGGTTTGTTTCGAGGTTCGAGCACACTTGCTCTACATCCCCGCCTTCGACACACGAAGGATTTCCACTATGTAAGATCCCACCGGATCTCTCCTCGGTGCCGTACACCTACAAACCCTCGGACTCCCAAGTCCCGTACACACGCAAGTCCACCGACTCGCCGAGGCCGTACCTCGAACCACCAAGAGTTCACAACCGAACTCTAGCCACCAACAACGAGCACACTTGCCTGTCTCCTCAAATACAAAGAAAGGATCTCTTTGATGATCACAACACTTGATCACCTAAAGAGCACTCTCACTACAACACACCTATAAGAATATCTAGCAATGGAAAGCTCAAGTGTGTGGTGAGAAAATGAAGGAAAGAAAGCTTTGTTGGAAAACACAAGAAAACACTTAAACACTCTCTTGATAAAAACTCTTCCTTTTGATTGGAAGTATTTGCACTAAAATCTTGTAGAGAAACTCCTCTAAAAGTGTCTGAAAAACAGCTCAAGAAGTCTCCTAAATGTTCACCTCAAAACAGATGACAAAATCCCAATTTATAGGCTGCCAGAAAATAGAGCCGTTGGGGTTCTGTCAGAGCTGGCGGTCGACCGCCGGTCGACCGGCCAACGGTCATTTTTCTGACCGTTGCAGCCATCGGTCGACTGGTGAGTCGACCGCTCTTCTGGAAAGAACTGTCGGTCGACCGATCCGGTCGACTGGCATTTTCCAGAGAGCAACAGGTTTGGGTCGGTCGAGTATCGGTCGACTCCGGTCGACTGATACGCACATGCACAAAAAACTGTGCATGTCGGTCGAGTGCCGGTCGACTGCCGGTCGACCGGTCACTGAGAAATTCTGAAAAATCAGAACTTCCAGGACCTGGACAATTTGGATATAGGTTTTGGGTCTTGGATAAAATGTTTTGGTCTTGAAAAATCATAGAGTATGAGCATGTGTCATACTACTATCAAGGTAAAATACTTGGTAAAAATTCTTTTGATAAAAACCTAATTTTCCATGAAATGTTTTTCCAAACCTTTATCAAATACAAAAACAAGATATTTGAGTCCATTTAAAAGCATAGTGTGTATGGATATGATCCACTCCACAATCAATATGAAATATCTATGTTTTTGAAATCTAGTATACAACTTGGTTTTGGTTAAAGAATATACATGATAGAAATACCAAAAACCAACAAATATTTTGTCTTAAAGAAAAATCTTTTTCTAAAATAAAAGTTCTTTTCTAAAAACAAAATCTTTTATGAAATCAATTAAATCAAGAGTTCTAATCAAGAGTGTGTGTGTGATATAGACTTGAGCAATCCACCAACTATCTATCCTTTACATTTTTACTAAAACAAAAATACAAATTCTATACCTAGACACAAGTCTTCAACTTCTTGAAGTCTTCCCTTGAAGGCTTCTCATCTTCTTGACTTGGTCCAAGCTTGATCAAAAACTCCTTGGATCACCACATGCAAGCTCCAAATCTTATTCTTTTATCCTTTGTTGAGCTATGCACCTACTAAGATCTTGATCATGAATCTGTCACTAATTAGCACAAGATCATTAGTAAATATAACTTCATGAGTTGATCATCATCAAAACTAGGGCGATAGGCCTTTGGGCCAACAATCTCCCCCTTTTTGATGATGACAAAACTCATGAAATTATATATGCATGGATTAAAGTAAAGCTTCAAAGAAGCTCCCCCTTAACTCATGCATACCAAACAAAAAAAAGATATGGCAATAAAAGCACATGACATGTATGCAATGTAGGAGATGCAATCATATAAATCAAATCATAAATCAAATCTTTTGCTCCTAATTGCAAGACAACATATATATGCATAAATACAAATCTTACTCAAAATCTTTCTCCCCCTTAAGTGAGGAAATCATGCATATAAAATCACAAATTCTTCTCCCCCTTTTTGTCAATCATCAACAAAGGGTTCAAAGAAGAATACATCAAACAAATTTTTCTCCCCCTTTAAGGAAATCAAGGAGGGTAAATACAAATTAATCAATAAATTTATATGCGATATAAATTCATGAAGAGGAAGACGTTAAGTTAGCTTCCCGACACATATACATTACATGAAGAGGGATGACAAGCCCTAATTCACATAACGTATAATATGTCATGCATAAGAGGAGATGTGAAGCTCCCCCTACATACGTATATCATATAAAGAAGAGTTGTCAATCTCCTCAATTTATAATATACTCAACATGAATCTATATGTAAGAGAGATGTTAAGCTCTCCTTGCATATAGACAATACAAATCAAAAATTTTGAATTTTTCTTATGAAAACAAAATTTTGAAATATCTTAAAATACAATATTTTCTTTAAAGGTACCAAATGTAGAACAACCAAATTTTGAATTTTGATACCAATTATGAAATACAATGCATAAGCTTGAAGATAAATAAGATTTGAAGTAAGCTTAGCATTAACAACTTTGTGCTTAAAAATATAAGAGTCAATTTTAGCTAAAGCACAAGTACAAATCATATATATGTATGAAAAGAGTATATCAATTGAAGTAGATACATACATATATGAAAGAACAAAATATGAGTATATACAACAAGAGTCAAATTGATACCAATTGAAAATATCCAATGATACCAATTGAAAAGTAAGCATAAGTGTATACATCATATAATCTACCATATGAAGAATTCGAACTAGTTAAATGAACTTGTTTTAAGAACTAGTACGAGATCCTTCCATCAAGGAATAAGTTAAAAAATTTTTCATGAAAGATCAATGAAACACAAGGCACTAAAAAGCACTCTATCCATAAAGTCCATATCAAAAAGAAGTGAGTGTGATAGTGTTATGTGAAACATGGTATCATGAAAGTTGCAATAAAACTCAATATTCCTTAAAATCATAAATTTTGAAAATACGAAAATCATTACAAATTTTAATATATGAAAATCATCAAAATTATATTTCATAGCATATGTATGTTTTGACAAGACATTAAGTATACATACATATCCCCAAAATACAATTGAGTCCTCATAAATAGATTTGCATGAAAAGCAAATGACTCAAGGGTTATCCATGTATATTTTAATGTTTTGGCAAAAGAAACTTATACATGAAATGAAATCACATGATCAAAACATAAATCCAAATGGGAATACAAGTTTAAGAATGTAATGATCATCAACATAAGGCTATACTAGTACATCTAATAGGCACAAATAAGCATTCAACCCAATCATATATAGATTTATTTGTGGTCCATAAGGTGTACAAGTATAAATTCAAGTATTGACAAATACTAACATCTAAACTAATATTCAATACAATGAAGCATCAAAATTTTGAAATCACAAAAGAATTTATCCATAAAAAATAGAATCATGTGCAATACTTGAAGAATAGATAACTAGTTTAAATAAATTTTTGACAAACTAGTTAAAGATCCTTCATAAAATAAAAAATCATATGTTTTTCATGAATAATACTAAATACATAAAAGTTCAAGCACTCATATTCCATAAAGCTCCAAATTATATATTTTCTTAAAGATAGAGTGTTCAAAGGTTATGTAAATAGTATCTACATGAAAATAGTCATAGAAGTCCAAATCAAATCATGACTAAAATTTTTATTTAACAACACACAAAAATCATTTGTATCAAAACAAATCATCAAAAAAAATTTACATGGTATATGTATGAATTATACAAATCCAACAATATGCATACATATCCCAAATATAAAAGAGTCTATTAAATGTTTGCATGAAGGCAAGAGACTCACGGGTATACATGTATATTTATTAGATTTGAATTAAGCATGCATATACATGAAGTAAATCACTAAAATAGGTAAAACATGTATAAAAGAGAATCATCAAAACTAGTCTTATACATATGCATAAAGTGGATACAAATGAGCATGAAGTTCAATCATATATATGAGTCAATTGTATTTCACTATACATCTATGTATGAATACAAGTTTTGAAATATTCTACATCTAAGCATGTAAATACCACATGAAGCACAAATCAAACAAAATCATGAACATGCTATGAATGTATGAAATAAGTAAAAGCATGTATATAAAAATAGGAGTTAAGAAATTGTTACCAACTTCAAAGCTCCAAGCATGGTGGTCTTTTCCACCAAAATTTCCTTGATAGCAATGCATCTATAAGAGTGTCCATCATATCCATTGCATTCACTACCAAGGCACCAATCCTCTCACGTTTTGTGAGAGCCCTCACCTACATCAAAATCAAAGGGTGGGGGTTTTGGTACCCATGTTTTCTTGGGTCCTTTGGGGTTAGCATTGTTGTAAGGAACCCAAAATTTATTATACTTAGCAAAATATAAATATGGTTTCTTATCAAAACAATATCTTGCTAGATGGCCTTTGCGGCCACAATGTGTACAAATGTACACCTTAGCATGATGCTTATGAGTGTGATTGTGATCGTGTTGTGCATCATAAGCATGAGCATGATGTGTATGTGCATGAGCATGTGGAGTTTGTTTCTTGGGAAACATGGACTCCAATCTAGTATGTTTAAATGCACAAGAGTTCAAAGTTGAACTCAAATTATTCATTTTATTTTTCAAGTTCTTAATCTCATTAGTAGTGGCATGAAAAGCATGATGAGATGAAGAATCATTTTTCTTTTTTTCTTAGCAACAAAATCTTTTTCTTTTTCAATAAATTTTCTTTTCAAAGTAATATTTTCTTGAAAGATATTTTCTTTTTGTTTTTCCACCAAGTCAATCTTTTCTTTCAAAGTATTGTTTCCTTCACACAAAATACTCAATTTAGAAAATAAGGAAACATTCTCATTTTTCAAATTTTCTTTTTCTTTTTCTAAACATGCAAGTTTATTTTTCAAGGAATCATTTTCTACATGCATGCAATCAAATTTCTTTTTCAAAATATTGTTATCTTTTTCTAAGCATGCAATGTTATCTCTAAAAGAGTCATGTTCTACATGCATGCAAGCAATTTCCTTTTTCAAATTTTTATTATTTCTTTTAAGCATGTCATATTTTTCAAGTATAAGATGACAAAAAGTAGTGAGCTCATCATATGACATGTCCTCATCATCGGATTCGGAATTTACCTCAAGGGGGTTATCCCCTTGGACCATGTAGCACTTGTTGGAGGTGTCGCTTCCAACATCCGAATCGCTCCCCGCATAGTATTGTTCATTTTCGCCAAGGGAGATGAGGGTGTTCCAAGCTACAAAAGCCGATTCAATGTTAGAAACCCTAGATAAATAATCATCATTTAGGGTACATTTAAGAGCATGAAGGGCTTTTGCATTAGCCTCAATGTACTTGCTATTTGAACAATAATCATTATTAGTAGTAGCAAGATAGACACTAAATCCTAGGGCTTTGAGGTACAAGGACATCTTAACCTTCCAAGTTTGGATGTTAAGGATGTCAAAGGTGGGTGGTGACATAAAGTCCATGGTGAGGTGTGTGTGTACAACAAATATTGTGATTAGCCCAAATGTAGGATCTTTAACTCTTAGGTTGTTAGACCCTTATCAAGAGCACTAGCTCTGATACCAATTGTAAGATCACCTAGAGGGGGGGTGAATAGGTGATGGCTAATCTAAAGGTCACTTATGAACAAATAATGCGGAATTAAAACTAAGTTGACCAAATTAAAGCTTCTTATTAATTTAACACTTATGTATAACCAAGAGTGTTGCCGAATTCCCCTTGCGAGGCTCTGAACAAGCTCCTCTAGATTCCCCTTGAATGGGTTGAGGTGCCGCGTTGGCTCTCTTGGTTGAATACAAGTGTTAACAACAATCCCAAGCAAGTATGTATATCAATTATGAGCACAAGGGAATATATCATGCATATATAAGATGAACACAATAAATTTGAATGCAAGATATAAAAGAGACAAAGAGAGAGAGAGGGATAGAGTAAGCAATCGCAAACACAAAGGGTTTGTTTCGAGGTTCGAGCACACTTGCTCTACATCCCCGCCTTCGACACACGAAGGATTTCCACTATGTAAGATCCCACCGGATCTCTCCTCGGTGCCGTACACCTACAAACCCTCGGACTCCCAAGTCCCGTACACACGCAAGTCCACCGACTCGCCGAGGCCGTACCTCGAACCACCAAGAGTTCACAACCGAACTCTAGCCACCAACAACGAGCACACTTGCCCGTCTCCTCAAATACAAAGAAAGGATCTCTTTGATGATCACAACACTTGATCACCTAAAGAGCACTCTCACTACAACACACCTATAAGAATATCTAGCAATGGAAAGCTCAAGTGTGTGGTGAGAAAATGAAGGAAAGAAAGCTTTGTTGGAAAACACAAGAAAACACTTAAACACTCTCTTGATAAAAACTCTTCCTTTTGATTGGAAGTATTTGCACTAAAATCTTGTAGAGAAACTCCTCTAAAAGTGTCTGAAAAACAGCTCAAGAAGTCTCCTAAATGTTCACCTCAAAACAGATGACAAAATCCCAATTTATAGGCTGCCAGAAAATAGAGCCGTTGGGGTTCTGTCAGAGCTGGCGGTCGACCGCCGGTCGACCGGCCAACGGTCATTTTTCTGACCGTTGCAGCCACCGGTCGACTGGTGAGTCGACCGCTCTTCTGGAAAGAACTGTCGGTCGACCGATCCGGTCGACTGGCATTTTCCAGAGAGCAACAGGTTTGGGTCGGTCGAGTATCGGTCGACTCCGGTCGACTGATACGCACATGCACAAAAAACTGTGCATGTCGGTCGAGTGCCGGTCGACTGCCGGTCGACCGGTCACTGAGAAATTCTGAAAAATCAGAACTTCCAGGACCTGGACAATTTGGATATAGGTTTTGGGTCTTGGATAAAATGTTTTGGTCTTGAAAAATCATAGAGTATGAGCATGTGTCATACTACTATCAAGGTAAAATACTTGGTAAAAATTCTTTTGATAAAAACCTAATTTTCCATGAAATGTTTTTCCAAACCTTTATCAAATACAAAAACAAGATATTTGAGTCCATTTAAAAGCATAGTGTGTATGGATATGATCCACTCCACAATCAATATGAAATATCTATGTTTTTGAAATCTAGTATACAACTTGGTTTTGGTTAAAGAATATACATGATAGAAATACCAAAAACCAACAAATATTTTGTCTTAAAGAAAATCTTTTTCTAAAATAAAAGTTCTTTTCTAAAAACAAAATCTTTTATGAAATCAATTAAATCAAGAGTTCTAATCAAGAGTGTGTGTGTGATATAGACTTGAGCAATCCACCAACTATCTATCCTTTACATTTTTACTAAAACAAAAATACAAATTCTATACCTAGACACAAGTCTTCAACTTCTTGAAGTCTTCCCTTGAAGGCTTCTCATCTTCTTGACTTGGTCCAAGCTTGATCCAAAAACTCCTTGGATCACCACATGCAAGCTCCAAATCTTGTTCTTTTATCCTTTGTTGAGCTATGCACCTACTAAGATCTTGATCATGAATCTGTCACTAATTAGCACAAGATCATTAGTAAATATAACTTCATGAGTTGATCATCATCAAAACTAGGGCGATAGGCCTTTGGGCCAACAACGTCACCTTCCGCCACAACTTGCTCATCAGTAGAGAAAGTGGTCCCCAGGGGAGTCGCCATTTCTTATTTGATGTGGGAAAATTGAGAAAGTTATAACTACAATCAAAACTCCTGATTACAAGAGAGGGAAGGTATTTAAGCCCAAATCTTCCCTATGTTTAATGCTAAGTTCTTGATGTGGCGGTGGAAAGTGATTCTTAATTTTCGTTGACCAGGTGAGCGTCACAGACTTCTGGGAATCTTCTCTTCGAACTATGGACGGAGTAGCTGTCTAACGAAATCTCAAAGAGACTTAAGGTAAGAACAAACTTGTACTCAGCAAGTTGTTAGAAGAGTTTAACTCTTTTGTATTTCTCAGCTGGAGATTCTGGTTTCTTTAAGACTTGCAAAACCAAAATTTTTTCGACCCTTGCTCAATAGCGAACTGATCTATTTATAGGGGTTTCAGGGGTAAAACTGTCCCCCTAAAAATACTCCATAATGGGGTTAACTCTCTCATTACGTGGGCAGTAATTGACCCAGTAATGAGGGCAGTTATAACAGAGACGCGGGCTTTGAGCCTCGCATTTTGCTGTTAAGGTAACGTTTGAGAAACGCGAACCTCAAGTTCTACGTTAAGCTTCATGTGAGGTGCAGACTTCAGGCTCCGTGTCTAGGTATTTTATAGATAACTGGGACGCAAGTTTCAAGCTCTGTGTCTTGACCATCGCGGTGAAATAGAGACGTAAGTTTTGACCCTCACGTCTTGGGGCTGCGGTGATACTGAGACGCGGCCTTCAAGCTCTGCGTCTTGGTAGCAATGTTGAGACGCGGGTTTCAACCTTCGTGTCTTAGTATAGTGCTAGTTGCTATGATTAGCCTTGCGTCTAGAGTTTGGCTCTATTTTTTGATGATTTGTTCTCAGTGATTTTTGGACAGTCTACAGATCCAACACACATATAAGATGAAATATCTATATTTTTGACAATAAGCTCTAAAATAAGTTTTGTTAAATACAAAACTTAAAAATATGATATAGAATCACCAAATAAGTGTTGGCCCAAAGGCCCCTTCACCCTAGTTTTGATGATGATCAACTCATGTAGTTATAGTTACTAATGATCTTGTGTTTAATTAGTGACAGATTCATGATCAAGATCTTAGTAGGTGCATAGCTCAACAAAAGATAAAAGAACAAGATTTGGAGCTTGCATGTGGTGATCCAAGGAGTTTTTGGATCAAGCTTGGACCAAGTCAAGAAGATGAGAAGCCTTCAAGGGAAGACTTCAAGAAGTTGAAGACTTTGGTCTAGGTATAGAATTTGTATGTTTGTTTTAGTAAAAATGTAAAGGATAGATAGTTGGTGGATTGCTCAAGTTATATCACACACACACACACTCTTGATAGAACTCTTGATTTAATTGATTTCATAAAAGATTTCTTTTTAGAAAAGAATTTTTTTTTTTTAAAGATTTTCTTTGAGACAAAATATTTATCTTGGATTTTGGTATTTCATAGTTCATATCTTTAAACCAAAATCTTGATTAGAGCTTTATATCAAAAACATAGATATTTCTTATTGATTGTGTAGTGGATCATATCCATACACACTATGCTTTAAAATGAACTCAAATATCTTGTTTTTGTATTTGATGAAGATTTAGAAAAACAAGTTTGGAAAAAACATGTTTTGGAAAAATACATTTTGGTATTGAGCTAATATTTCCAAGTTACAAAAATAGACCAAAACATCTATAACATGTCTTGATTTTGTGCAAGCATGTTTGTTCTTTCAAGTATATTGGTAAAACTATTTTTGTAGAATTTCTATGTATTTTTAGGATTTTATAAAAAGATTTTAAATCCTGTTTTCAGACCTGGAGACTGGCTGACAGGCCATGTCGGTCGACCGGACCGGTCGACCGATGTGCACAGCCCTGTGCACGTTGTCAGCACAGTGGCCGGTCGACCGGGTCGGTCGACCGACCAAGAGAGTTTGCTCTCTGGAAATGTCCAGTCGACCGATAGGTCGACCGACAGTTCATTCCAGGTTATCGGTCGACCGAGCCGGTCGACCGGTGGCTGCAACGGTCAGAAAAATGACCGTTGGCCGGTCGACCGGCGGTCGACCGACAGCACTGACACAGCCCCAACGGCTCTATTTTCTGGGAGCCTATAAAAGGGGGTTTTGTCTATTGTTTTGAGGTTAAGATTTTGGAGATTTCTTGAGCAGTTTTTCTGATACTTTTAGAAGAGTTTCTCCACAAGATTTAAGTGCAAATACTTCCAATCAAAAGGAAGAGTTTTTATCAAGAGAGTGTTAAAGTGATTCTTGAGTTTTCCTCCATAGCTTTCTTTCCTTGATTTCTCACACCACACTTGAGCTATCCATTGCTAGATATTCCTATAGGTGTGTTGTAGTGAGAGTGCTCTTTAGGTGATCAAGTGTTGTGATCATCAAAGAGATTTTTCTTGTTACTTTGAGGAGACGGGCAAGTGTGCTCGTTGTGGTGTGGAGTTCGGTTGTGAACTCTTTGGTAGAGGTACGGCCTCGGCGAGTCGGTGGACTTGCGTGTGTACGGGACTTGGGAGTCCGAGGGTTTGTAGGTGTACGGCACCGAGGAGAGATCCGGTGGGATCTTGCATAGTGGAAATCTTTCGTGTGTCGAAGGCGGGGATGTAGAGCAAGTGTGCTCGAACCTCGAAACAAACCCTTTTGTGTTTGCGATTGCTTACTCTTCCCTCTCTCTCTCTTTGTCTCTATTTTATATCTTGCATTCAATTTATTGTGTTCATCTTATATATGCATGATATATTCCCTTGTGCTCATAATTGATATACATACTTGCTTGGGATTGTTGTTAACACTAGTATTCAACCAAGAGAGCCAACGCGGCACCTCAACCCATTCAAGGGGAATCTAGAGGAGCTTGTCCAGAGCCTCGCAAGGGGAATTCGGCAACACTCTTGTGTTATACATAAGTGTTTAAATTAAAAGAAGTTTAATTTGGTCTACTTAGTTTTAATTCCGCATTATTTGTTCATAAGTGACCATTAGATTAGCCATCACCTATTCACCCCCCCTCTAGGTGATCTTACAATTGGTATCAGAGCTAGTGCTCTTGATATTGGGTCTAACAACCTAAGAGTTAAAGATCCTCCTTTTAGGCTAATCACTTTATTTGTACACACACTATGGACTTCATGTCTCCACCCACCTTTGACATTCTTAACATCCAAATTTGGAAGGTTAAGATGTCTTTGTTCCTCAAGGCCCTAGGCATTCATGTCTATCTTGCTACATTTAATGATTCATATATTAACAATAGCAAGTATATTGAGGGTAATGCAAAAGCCCTAAATGCTTTGAAGAGTACCCTAAATGATGATTACTTATTTAGGGTTGCTAATATTGATTCGGCTTTTGTAGCTTGGAACATCATCACCTCCCTTGGCGAAAAGGATCTATATTATGCCGGGAGCGATTCGGACGTTGGAAGCAACACCTCCAACACATGCTTTATGGTCCAAGGGGATAACCCCTTGAGGTAAATTCCGAATCCGATGATGAGAACATGTCATATGATGAGCTCACTACCTTTTGTCATCTTATACTTGAAAAATATGACATGCTTAAAAGGAATAATAAAATTTGAAAAAGGAAATTGCTTGCATGCATGTAGAACATGACTCTTTAGAGATAACATTGCATGCTTAGAAAAAGATAACAATATTTTGAAAAAGAAATTTGATTGCATGCTTAAAGAAAATGATTCTTTTAGATCTAAGATTGCATGCTTAGAAAAAGAAAATAAAGATTTGAAAAATGAGAATGTTTCCTTATTTTCAAAATTGAATGATCTTTGTGAAGGGAACAATATTTTGAAAAATGATATTGCTATGGTGGAACAACAAAAAGAAAGTATTTTACAAGAAAATAAATCTTTAAAAAGAAAATTTGTTGAAAAAGAAAAGGATAATGTTTTCAAAAGAAAAAGAAAAATGATTCTTTATCTCACCATGCTTTTCATGCTACCACTAATGAGATTAAGAACTTGAAAAATAAAATGAATAATTTGAGTTCAACTTTGAACTCTTGTGCATTTAATCATTCTAAGTTGGAATCTTTGTTTCAAAAGAAACAAGTTCCCCATGCTCATGCACATACTCATCATGCTCATGCTTATGGTGCACATCACGATCACAATCACACTCATAAGCATCATGCTAAGGTGTACATTTGTACACATTGCGGCCGCAAAGGCCATCTAGCAAGATATTGTTTTGATAAGAAACCATATTTATATTTTGCTAAGTATAATAGATTTTGGGTTCCTTACAACAATGCTAACCCCAAAGGACCAAGAAAACATGGGTACCAAAACCCCCACCTTTGATTTTGATATAGGTGGAGGCTCTCACAAAACGTGAGAGGATTGGTGCCTTGGTAGCGAATGCAATGAACATGATGGACAAACTTTTGGATGCATTGCTATCAAGGAATTTGGTGGAAAAGACCACCATACTTGGAGCTTTGTAGTTGGTAACAACTTCTAAACTCCTATTTTTTTGTACATGCTTTATGAAATCACCTAGAGGGGGGGTGAATAGGTGATGGCTATATGATAATGGCAATTATGCGGAATTTTAAAATTAAATTAACTCTAAACAATTATCACAATACAATATTTCTTGCAAGTAAAAGACAATGTAAAATTGCAAGTAATAAAAGAGATAGAGTTAGAGAAATTGAGCAAACGCAAACACGCCGATATGTTTCCGAGGTTCGAGCCACGCTCTACGTCCCCGCCTTCACACTTGAAGGATTTCCACTATTGAGGATCCCACCGGATCAACAATACAAGGACAACACTTGTCCGTCTCCCGTGATGACACTTCACCACCTTGAGCACACTAGCTCGCCTTGAGGCCGATGCCTCTACAACTTCACTCAATTACAATGGAAGTGATCACACTTGACCACTTTACAAAAGAGCTCACTAAGCACAATCCTAGAACCAAATAATAGACTTAGAGTATGGGATTGTGTAGTGCAAAACTAGAGGGAAGTAGAGGAATAGGCTCCAAGAAAGGTGATGGAAATTTAGGCTTTGGAGAGAAAAATCTTTTCTTTTGAAAACTTTAGAAATCTTTGAAACTTTTGTAAAATTGCACTTGATAGCTCTAAAATCATTAGTCATATCATATGAAGTGACCACCTATTTATAGGGGTCAAAAACTGCTCAAGAGATTCGTTGGAGACAAATCCCAAAAGTCAAAAAGTCAGAAAAAATAGCTGTTGAGTCTGTCAGAATTTTTGACAGACTACCGGTCGACCGGGTCGGTCGACCGCCAACGGTCAAAAATCCGACCGTTGGGGCTCACCGGTCGACCGGGTCGGTCGACTGGCAATTTCCAGAGAGCAGCAGGTTGGGGTCGGTCGAGTATCGGTCGACCTCCGGTCGACTGATACGCATATGCACATTTGTGCATGTCGGTCGAGTGCCGGTCGACTGCCGGTCGACCGGTCACTGTGAATTTCTGAAAAATCAGAATTCACAGACCTGGATAATTTTGGATTTTGGTTTTGGGTCTTGGCTAAAATGTTTTGGTCTTGAAAAATCATAGAGTATGAGCATGTGTCATACTACTATCAATGTAAAATACTTGGTAAAAATTCTTTTGATAAAAAGTTGATTTTCAATAAAATGTTTTTCCCAAAAACTAGTCTCTCTAAAAAATCGTATTTCCAAAATAGATATGTTCAACTAAAACTGAGTTTGGAAATAGAAATAGAAATTATTTTGAAGCCATAAACCACTCTAGAAAATGTGTGTGTGTGATATCCCATATCTCTACTTCTACTATTTAGTTTTGACAAAATATTCTAAAATGAAAATAAACAAGGTACAAATCTTGGATTCTTTAGCAAGTCTTGAACTTTTCTTCAACGCAAATTCCGAAGCTTCCTATGTGCTTTAGCTTGGGAATGCAAATGTTGGGCGAACTCCAAATTTGTGAGTCTTTTAGCGGAGTCGTCAAAATCTGTTTCTTGAACCTGAAAATACTTTAAAATCAAGATTATTAAATACATAACTAAATATGTTTTGCTATCATCAAAATAACCGGGATAATGGCCTTTGGGCCAACAATCTCCCCCTTTTTGATGATGGCAAAACATATGTAGTTATCACAAAATATTTTGGGTAGAGTCTTCAAATGAAGCTCCCCCTCAACATATGCATATATAAAAATCATACTCAGGCATATTATCACAATCGCTAAATCATAAACATCATATATCCATGCCCATAGAAAAATCTCAACTACACAAGTCATATCATAGATAAAAGGAAATGAGTCTCAACATGACATAAATACATAACACAAACAATACATGTCCACAACACAGAAATAAAAGGTGTCCAACACAACAAAATAAGTCAAGTACATAACAAACATAATAAAGAGTCATAACAAAATATCTCTCTCTCCAAATATCTCTCCCCCTTTTTGACATCATCAATAAAGGGGCATCAACAGCAGCATCACTCAGTGGCCTCGTCATCCTCCTCCTCGTCATCATCAGAGCCCTCGGCCATCGTCTGGTCATCACCATCATCTGAGGAAGAAGAGGAATCTACCTCCTCTGTATCCACGGCATCAACTCTGGGGCGCGGTGGTGGAACAGAGACGCGAGCTCTGGGAGGAAAAGGAGGACCAGCAGCAGGGAGACGACGAGCACCCGGAGTCCCATCAGGAACGACTATGTCCATTTTTGTGAACAAAGACTGGAACTGAACATCCACAAATCTCATGGATTCAGCCATATAGGACAAGTCGTTACGGACCTCCGCCCGAAAAGCAGCATCCATAGCAGCACGAGCCTCCATATCTGCCCGAAGAGAAGCATCACGAGCAGCCATATCTGCACGAAGTGCAGAGACTTGCTCTCCGACCCAGGCTTGATGAGCCTCGATCATTGAGCGGACCTCAGAAGCAGAAACACCCTGAAACTCAGGAACAAGAGGTGGAGCTGGAGCTGGATCAGCTGCAGGAACAGGTGGTGGTTGCACAGCTGCGTGTCGACGCAACTGAGCTTCCATCATCTTCAAGGCAGCAGTGTTGATATCAGAAGAGGGTTTTGAAGAGGCTTGACCAGAAAGATCGAAGTCTAAAGCCCTAAGCAGATGGGTAATGAGCATGCCGTAAGGCAGACTCCTACCAGCAGTACGAATCTGATCACCACTCATGTGAGAAGCGATCACTCGAGGGAAATTTATCCTAATGCCTTTAAGGAGGCAATAGATAATCAAGGGAACAGGACCTCGAGCATGGCTAAATTCACCGGATTTAGGCACGATATTATGAAAGATAATCTTAGCAAGGACCTGAGATTGGAGGGAATACTGACTCACAATCTCATTCCTCACTAGATCGGGATTGTCATCCCGGTGAAGAAGAGTGGATGCGGTGAGTGAAGACTCACCCTCCGGATATTCAGGAAAATCATGTAGGTCATAAGAGTAAACATCTATTCCATCAGTGGAAAGATGAAGAATTCTAGCAAATTGACCTAGGGAAATGTTTATGTCCCTACCCATCACACGGGAAATAATCCGGTTCCCACTAAATTCAAAATTGGCATAGAAATAGGGAACCAAAGAAGTGTAAACCTTCTCCCGGATGGAGAGAAAATCCACAAGATTGTTAGCACGGAGTATGTGGGGGATATCTAGATGTTCAAAGTCTTGGATAGCCACATATCTACCCGAAATAGTATTCCTAGGGGCTAAATGTGTGTAACGATCAGAGGCAAGATCGTTACGGAACACAGGATCAGTCCTAGGGGCTTGAGATGAGGATTGGGCAATGCCCTTTCCCTTCTCAGAACGATGTCTTTTAGGAGCCATGACAAAAATCAAATTTTTAGTGTTTTTACAGGTAAAGGCACGATCTAGATGATTAATCAACCTAATATGAAGACAAAAGAAGTGATATATCTAAGCTAGAAAGGAAGAACAAGTGAAAAATTCGAAATTTTTACCTTTGGAAAAATCTGAAACCCTAGCTTGAAAATCCAGAAATTCTGAGAATCTGACGGACGGATCAGCTTGAGATTGAAGATCCGAATTAGAAATGAGGAGTATGAAATGGGTTTTGAAGGAATTTGAGATCAAGTGAGCGGATTTGAAGTTAGAAATTTTGGAGGGGAGGAGTTCCTGCGGGTCGCTGTGAGAGAGAAGAGAGAATGAGCGAAACAGTGAAGGAAAGGTCCAGATATACGCCAGAATACGACTATCGGTCGACTGGGATTGAGGGACCGGTCGACCGAAAAGATACAGAGAGTTCTGCATCCAGATCGGTCGACTGGTCCTATACCAACAGTCGACCGGTAGCACAAAAAAAATACAAAATTTTTCTTCAGACAGAGTCGGTCGACTGGGGTTAGGGGCCGGTCGACCGGTAAGTCTGAAAATTCTGCTACCAGATACTGACCAAAAAAAAAATTTAAATAAAAAAATTATAACAAATAAAAATATGTTATATTATAATATTCAGGGAAACAACAATTATTTTTAAATCTTCATTTAGTGATCATATCAACAAAACTTCACACAAAATGTTTTAATTTTATTTTACATATTTAAACAAAGATATAAAGATGTTGAAGCCGAATACCCAGTGACGGGTTCTGAACTTCATCCTCTTGATTCCTCTTGAATGAGTTGAGGTGCGCAATTGCCATCTTTAAGGTATTTGCTCAACTATGAAAATTTTCAAAAGGTTTTATTTTATTTATGAAAATAGGTCTATATGTATACAAGTATATAATCACAAAATCTAAACTATACATGTAGATACATAAAAATTGGACATGTGGACAAGTATGACATAAGGCATAACAATACAAGATATGAAAATTAATACAAGGCATGTACACAACATGATAGAAGGGTAGTTCTATATAAGCATGTATCAATAACAAACAAAAACAAACTAACAATTCTATACTTATGTATACATGTCAAAAAGAAATCAAAATTGAACATGGCATATACAATCATGTTAGAGTTGCAAGTTTATACTAATTATGTATCAATGGAGCATAAAACTAAACTAGCAATCCTATAACAATTGTATATACAAAATTAAAAAAAAATCTTAAATGGAGATGTTACCAATTTACGGGTAGTCTCCAAAAATAGGTGCCTCCACGATAGCGATGCAAGCTAGATTTGAACTTTGAGCTTAGTTGCATCTACCACCCGGGCACCGTCTCCCCCTAAGTCTTGGAGGAAGTAGATCCACCTGTGTCACCTACATTTGGAGGATCTTTTGGTACCCAAATCTTTGAGGGTCCTTTAGGGTTAGTACCGGGGCGAACCCAAACATATTTATTCTTAACATTATTTTTAGCATAGCAAAATTTTTCTAAATGGCCTTTGCGGCCACAATGAGTGCAAACATAAATTCTACCATTTCCATACATGTATGCATGCTTGTGAGTGTGAGCATGTTTCCGTGCATGTGTATGAGCATGTTGTGCATGTTTCCCTTGGGGTGTTCCCTTAGGAAATTTAGAAGCTATCTTTTTCAAATCAAATGCACAATTTTTAAGTGTGGAGTCCAAAGCATCAACACGCTTTTGGATCTCAACAAAATCATTTTTATCTATTGAAACTATGGTGGTTTTACCCTTATTTGCAAGTTTATATTTATCAAAATCATTTTTCAATTTTCCAAAAGAGCTAGATAAAACATCCTTTTCTTTAACAACTATTTCAACTTTATGTTTTAAAGCTTCATTTTCTCTTTTTAATTTCTTATTTGAGATTGGGAAATTTCATACCTATTTTGCAATTCTTCAAAAAATTGTGCAAGTTCATCCATAGTTAACTCATCCTCATCTAAAGAGTTTTCTAGAGTTACCTTTGGTGCATCCTCCCCATGTGCCATGAAACACATGTGCGCGGCGTCGACTTCCTCTTCGGATTCCGACTCCGTGTCATCCCAAGTGGCCACCATGGCCTTCTTCTTTCTTTGCCCGTTCTTGGATGTGGTCGCTTGGAGAGCGGGGCAATCGGCAATGAGGTGACCGATCTTCTTGCAATGAAAGCAAGGACCGGGCTCCTCTCTTTTTCTTTCAAATCTCCCTTGAGGTTTCCCTCGCCGGAAATTGCTTTGTCTTCCCTTTTTGTAGAACATCTTGCCCACCTTCCGGATGAGCATGGCGAAGTCTTCATCGCACTCGTCCGATGAATCATCCTCGTCTTGAATGGTTGGAGCGGCTTTGAAGGCTATTGATTTCTTCTTTGGAGCCTCCCTTTCTTCTCGAACCTTCATCTCCATCTCATGTGTTTTGAGATTGCCGATGAAGCCGGAGAAGTCCATCTCCTCTTTATCATTTAGCTCTTTGAGGGTTGTCGCCTTGACTTCCCAAGCTTTGGGAAGAGCTCGAATCACCTTCCTTATCTTTTGATCGTTGTCAATCTTGTCGCCTAAGGAAGAAAGAGCATTTGTTATTTTTGTAAAGCGAGTGAGCATGTCATCAATGCTCTCATTATCAATCATGTAAAAATTCTCATATTGAGAACGTAACAAGTCAACTTTTGCTCTCTTGACTTGTGACGTTCCCTCATGAGTCACAATAAGCATGTTCCAAACTTCATATGCCGATTTACAATTAATGATGCGTGCAAGGTCATCTTCATTAAGTGCTTGTGTTAATGCATATTGTGCCCTAGCATTAGCTTCATAGTCTTTGGTGGTATCCTCGGACCATGTGCTCTCATCACTAGTTGGTTCAATGAATTCTTTGGTAATGGCCCTAGCTACCCTAACACCTAAGGATTTCAAAAACAAGTTCATCTTGACTTTCAAATAGGAAAGTTCAAGCCATCAAATTTGGGAGGGGATTTAATGCTAGAAAAGTCCATGGATGCCATGAATGCACAATATATAAGATGCACAAAATAAAATACAACAAATGAATATAGCCAAATGTATGGATCTCCCTAAGGTTGTTAGACCTAAGTTGTAGGGTTAGGCTCTGATACCAATTGAAATCACCTAGAGGGGGGGTGAATAGGTGATGGCTATATGATAATGGCAATTATGCGGAATTTTAAAATTAAATTAACTCTAAACAATTATCACAATACAATATTTCTTGCAAGTAAAAGACAATGTAAAATTGCAAGTAATAAAAGAGATAGAGTTAGAGAAATTTGAGCAAACGCAAACACGCCGATATGTTTCCGAGGTTCGAGCCACGCTCTACGTCCCCGCCTTCACACTTGAAGGATTTCCACTATTGAGGATCCCACCGGATCAACAATACAAGGACAACACTTGTCCGTCTCCCGTGATGACACTTCACCACCTTGAGCACACTAGCTCGCCTTGAGGCCGATGCCTCTACAACTTCACTCAATTACAATGGAAGTGATCACACTTGACCACTTTACAAAAGAGCTCACTAAGCACAATCCTAGAACCAAATAATAGACTTAGAGTATGGGATTGTGTAGTGCAAAACTAGAGGGAAGTAGAGGAATAGGCTCCAAGAAAGGTGATGGAAATTTAGGCTTGGAGAGAAAAATCTTTTCTTTTGAAAACTTTGGAAATCTTTGAAACTTTTGTAAAATTGCACTTGATAGCTCTAAAATCATTAGTCATATCATATGAAGTGACCACCTATTTATAGGGGTCAAAAACTGCTCAAGAGATTCGTTGGAGACAAATCCCAAAAGTCAAAAAGTCAGAAAAAATAGCTGTTGAGTCTGTCAGAATTTTTGACAGACTACCGGTCGACCGGGTCGGTCGACCGCCAACGGTCAAAAATCCGACCGTTGGGGCTCACCGGTCGACCGGGTCGGTCGACTGGCAATTTCCAGAGAGCAGCAGGTTGGGGTCGGTCGAGTATCGGTCGACCTCCGGTCGACTGATACGCATATGCACATTTGTGCATGTCGGTCGAGTGCCGGTCGACTGCCGGTCGACCGGTCACTGTGAATTTCTGAAAAATCAGAATTCACAGACCTGGATAATTTGGATTTTGGTTTTGGGTCTTGGCTAAAATGTTTTGGTCTTGAAAAATCATAGAGTATGAGCATGTGTCATACTACTATCAATGTAAAATACTTGGTAAAAATTCTTTTGATAAAAAGTTGATTTTCAATAAAATGTTTTTCCCAAAAACTAGTCTCTCTAAAAAATCGTATTTCCAAAATAGATATGTTCAACTAAAACTGAGTTTGGAAATAGAAATAGAAATTATTTTGAAGCCATAAACCACTCTAGAAAATGTGTGTGTGTGATATCCCATATCTCTACTTCTACTATTTAGTTTTGACAAAATATTCTAAAATGAAAATAAACAAGGTACAAATCTTGGATTCTTTAGCAAGTCTTGAACTTTTCTTCAACGCAAATTTCGAAGCTTCCTATGTGCTTTAGCTTGGGAATGCAAATGTTGGGCGAACTCCAAATTTGTGAGTCTTTTAGCGGAGTCGTCAAAATCTGTTTCTTGAACCTGAAAATACTTTAAAATCAAGATTATTAAATACATAACTAAATATGTTTTGCTATCATCAAAATAACCGGGATAATGGCCTTTGGGCCAACACTTTATACTTTTATCATATTCATAGCATGTTCATGTTTTAAGATTTTGTGTGCTTTATGTGGTATTTACATGCTTAGATGTAGAATATATCAAACTTGTATCTATACATGTACACATAGTGAATTACAATTGACTCATATATGATTGAACTTCATGCTCACTTGTATCCACTCTATGCATGTGTATAATCTAGTTTTGATGATTCTCTTTTATACATGTTTTTGCCAATTTTTTTTGTGTGATTTACTTCATGTATATGCATGTTTAATTCAAATCTAATAAATATACATGTATACCCGTGAGTCTCTTGCCTTCATGCAAACATTTAATAGACTCTTTTAATATTTGGGATATGTATGCATATTGTTAGATTTGTATAATTCATACATATACCATGTAGATTATTTTTAAGATGATTTGTTTTGATAAAAATGATTTTTATGTGTTGGATGATAAAAATTTTGATTAGTCATATTTGATTTGAGCTTCAATAACTAATTTCATGTAGATACTATTTACATAACCTTTGAACACTCTATCTTTAAGAAAATATATATGTTGAGCTTTATGGAATATGAGTGCTTGAACTTTTATGTATTTAGTATTATTCATGAAATACATATGATTTCATATTTATGAAGGATCTTTAACTAGTTTGTCAAAAATCCATTTAAACTAGTTATCTATTCTTCAATTGATGCACATGATCCTATTTTTATGGATAAATTCTTTTGTGATTTCAAAATTTTGATGCTTCATTGTATTGAATATTAGTTTAGATGTTAGTATTTGTCAACACTTGGATTTATACTTGTACACCTTATGGACCACAAATAAATCTATATATGATTGGGTTGAATGCTTATTTGTGCCTATTAGATGTACTAGTATAGCCTTATGTTGATGATCATTACATTCTTAAACTTGTATTCCCATTTGGATTTATGTTATGATCATGTGATTTCATTTCATGTATATGGTTATTTTGTCAAAACATTAAGATATACATGGATACCTCTTGAGTCATTTGCCTTTCATGCAAATCTATATATATGGACTCAATTGTGTTAGAGATATGTATGTATGCTTCTTGTATTGACAAAACATACATATATTATGAAACATTTTTTTTAATAAAAATTTTTTTTTAATGATTTTCAAGGTTTTTTTAAAAGTTATGATAATTCAAAATTTAAAGGAATATTGAGTTTTATTGTAATTTTCATGATGCCATGCTTCACATAACATTAGTACACTCACATCTCTTGAAAACATTAAATGGACTTTATGGATTAGAGTGTTTTTAGTGCCTTGTGTTTCATTGATCTTTCATGAAAAACTTTTTAACTTATTCCTTGATGGAAGGATCTCGTACTAGTTCTTAAAACAAGTTCATTTAACTAGTTCGAATTCTTCATATGGTAGATTATATGATGTATACACTTATGCTTACTTTTCAATTGGTATCATTGGTTATTTGCAATTGGTATCAATATGACTTCATGTTGTGTATATCCATATTTTGATTGTATGTATGAATGCCTTCAAATTATATCAATTTCTATTGGTATTATCTTGTCATACATATATGTTATCTATTTGTGCTTATTTTACAAGTGGTATTTCCTTTAAAGCACAAAGATTGTTGATGCTAAGCTTAATTAGATTTCAAATTGGTATTTCATAATAAGCTTATGCATTGTGTTTTGAAATTGGTATCAAAAAATTCAAAATTTGATTATTTTACAATTGATATCTCAAAATTTGTTGTTACTAAGAAAAAGTTAAAATTTTGTTTTGATAAAGAAAAATTCAAAATTTTTTGATTTGTATTGTCTATATGCAAGGAGAGCTTAACATCTCTTCCATATGTAGATTCATGTTGAGTATATTATAATTTGAGGAGCTTGACAACTCTTCTTTTCATGATATACGTGTGTAGGGGAGCTTCACATCTCCTCTTATGCATGACATATTATACGTTATGTGAATTAGGGCTTGTCATCCCTCTTTCATGTAATGTATATGTGTCGGGAAGCTAACTTAACGTCTTCCTCTTCATGAATTTATATCGCATATAAATTTTATTGAGTGATTTGTATTTACCCCTCCTTGATCTCTTTGTTTTTAACAAAAAGGGGGAGAAAATTGTTTGATGTATTTTTACTTTGAACCCTTTGTTGATGATTGACAAAAAGGGGAGAAGTATTTGAGATTGTATTGTATTTTGCATGTTTTCATTGCTTAAGGGGGAGAAGTATTTGTCTTTCTTAATTATGTTGCATATATGTTGTATTTTGCAATTAGGAGAAAAAGATTTGACTTAAGATTTGATTTTTGTTATGATTGCATCTCCGTACATTGCATACATGTCATGTGCTTTTATTGCCATATCTATTATTTATTTGGTATGCATAAGTTAAGGGGGAGCTTCTTTGAAGCTTTACTTTAATCCATGCATATATAACTCCATGAGTTTTGTCATCATCAAAAAGGGGGAGATTGTTGGCCCAAAGGCCCCTTCACCCTAGTTTTGATGATGATCAACTCATGTAGTTATAGTTACTAATGATCTTGTGTTTAATTAGTGACAGATTCATGATCAAGATCTTAGTAGGTGCATAGCTCAACAAAAGATAAAAGAATAAGATTTGGAGCTTGCATGTGGTGATCCAAGGAGTTTTTGGATCAAGCTTGGACCAAGTCAAGAAGATGAGAAGCCTTCAAGGGAAGACTTCAAGAAGTTGAAGACTTGGGTCTAGGTATAGAATTTGTATGTTTGTTTTAGTAAAAATGTAAAGGATAGATAGTTGGTGGATTGCTCAAGTTATATCACACACGCACACTCTTGATAGAACTCTTGATTTAATTGATTTCATAAAAGATTTCTTTTTAGAAAAGAATTTTTTTTTTTTAAAGATTTTCTTTGAGACAAAATATTTATCTTGGATTTTGGTATTTCATAGTTCATATCTTTAAACCAAAATCTTGATTAGAGCTTTATATCAAAAACATAGATATTTCTTATTGATTGTGTAGTGGATCATATCCATACACACTATGCTTTAAAATGAACTCAAATATCTTGTTTTTGTATTTGATGAAGATTTAGAAAAACAAGTTTGGAAAAAACATGTTTTGGAAAAATACATTTTGGTTATTGAGCTAATATTTCCAAGTTACAAAAATAGACCAAAACATCTATAACAAGTCTTGATTTTGTGCAAGCATGTTTGTTCTTTCAAGTATATTGGTAAAACTATTTTTGTAGAATTTCTATGTATTTTTAGGATTTTATAAAAAGATTTTAAATTCTGTTTTCAGACCTGGAGACTGGCTGACAGGCCATGTCGGTCGACCGGACCGGTCGACCGATGTGCACAGCCCTGTGCACGTTGTCAGCACAGTGGCCGGTCGACCGGGTCGGTCGACCGACCAAGAGAGTTTGCTCTCTGGAAATGTCCAGTCGACCGATAGGTCGACCGACAGTTCATTCCAGGTTATCGGTCGACCGAGCCGGTCGACCGGTGGCTGCAACGGTCAGAAAAATGACCGTTGGCCGGTCGACCGGCGGTCGACCGACAGCACTGACATAGCCCCAACGGCTCTATTTTCTGGGAGCCTATAAAAGGGGGTTTTGTCTATTGTTTTGAGGTTAAGATTTTGGAGATTTCTTAAGCAGTTTTTCTGATACTTTTAGAAGAGTTTCTCCACAAGATTTAAGTGCAAATACTTCCAATCAAAAGGAAGAGTTTTTATCAAGAGAGTGTTAAAGTGATTCTTGAGTTTTCCTCCATAGCTTTCTTTCCTTGATTTTCTCACACCACACTTGAGCTATCCATTGCTAGATATTCTTATAGGTGTGTTGTAGTGAGAGTGCTCTTTAGGTGATCAAGTGTTGTGATCATCAAAGAGATTTTTCTTGTTACTTTGAGGAGACGGGCAAGTGTGCTCGTTGTGGTGTGGAGTTCGGTTGTGAACTCTTTGGTAGAGGTACGGCCTCGGCGAGTCGGTGGACTTGCGTGTGTACGGGACTTGGGAGTCCGAGGGTTTGTAGGTGTACGGCACCGAGGAGAGATCCGGTGGGATCTTGCATAGTGGAAATCCTTCGTGTGTCGAAGGCGGGGATGTAGAGCAAGTGTGCTCGAACCTCGAAACAAACCCTTTTGTGTTTGCGATTGCTTACTCTTCCCTCTCTCTCTCTTTGTCTCTATTTTATATCTTGCATTCAATTTATTGTGTTCATCTTATATATGCATGATATATTCCCTTGTGCTCATAATTGATATACATACTTGCTTGGGATTGTTGTTAACACTAGTATTCAACCAAGAGAGCCAACGCGGCACCTCAACCCATTCAAGGGGAATCTAGAGGAGCTTGTCCAGAGCCTCGCAAGGGGAATTCGGCAACACTCTTGTGTTATACATAAGTGTTTAAATTAAAAGAAGTTTAATTTGGTCTACTTAGTTTTAATTCCGCATTATTTGTTCATAAGTGACCATTAGATTAGCCATCACCTATTCACCCCCCCTCTAGGTGATCTTACAATAAGTTTTTCTAAACTTTTGAATTATCAATGCGCATGGATGAAATCAAAAACACATATAAACCATATAAACTTATTTTGATGAAATCTAATCATGAAACAGAGGAATGTATACTTTGAAGCTCAAAACCAAAGTGGTATTTTCTAAAATCAAAACTATTTTAAGAAAACACATGTAAATCTTTTGTGTGTGTGTATGAGCTTGAGCAATCCACAACTAATCTATCATTTATATTTTATCTAAAAATAAATCTTAATACTTACAAACATAACACAAGTCTTCTTGAAAATGTTCCCTTGAAAATCTTCTTCTCTTTCTTGACTTAGTCCAAACCTTGATCCAAAAAGCTCTCTTGAGTACTTGATTCGATCTTGATGCGCGAGCTCTTGAATCAACACGTGCTAGCTTTAAATATTGACTTCGAATCTTTTATTGAAGGTAAACCCAACTAAGATCTTGATCAAATATCTAAAACTCATTAAACATAAGATTATTAGTACTATAACTACATGAGTTAATCATCATCAAAACTAGAGCGATAGGCCTTTGGGTCAACAATCTTCCCCTTTTTGATAATGACAAAACTCATAGAGTTATATATGCATGGATTAAAGACAAGCTTCATAGAAGCTCTCCCTTAACTCATGCATAACAATACACAATAAAGATATCCAATAAAGTACCTAAACTATACAAAACATATACGCATAAACAAGAAAATAAACATGCATATATAAACTCTCTAAATTCCTGTCCCCCTTTTTGTCAATTCATCAACAAAGGGGTGAAGACAAATCAAACAATAAAGATGTATATGCGATATACATTCATGAAGAAGGGAGACGTAAAGTTAGCTACCCCTGCATACATGCATTACATGAAGAAGGGATGACAAGATCCTAACCCACATAAAGTATAATATATAATGTATAAGCGGAGATGTTAAGATCCCCTAACACGTGTACCACATAAAGAAGAGATGTCAAGCTCCTCAATGTAAGATACACTCAATATGAATCTATATATAGAGAAGATGTGAAGCTCCCTTGCATATAGGCAATACATATCAAAACATTTTAAAACCACTTTAAAACAAATTTTGGAATTTCTTTAAGTCAGCAAAATAAATTTTGATACCAATGAAATCAAATTATAGTTGACAAAAAAAAAGTTGGTACCACTTGTAAATAAATAAAATTTTGAGATACCAATAGTAGATTTTGATACCAATTGAAAATGAAACATTGTATGTTTTTGATACCAATTGAAATATATTGTGTATGAATACCAATTGAAAATATATTGTAAATTTTTGATACTAATTGAAAGGTAAAATATTAAGTATATTTTGATACCAATTGAAATACCAATTGACATGATTAGTAATAGAAATACCAATTGAAAATAATGCATAAGCTTATTAAGATACCAATTAATATTTAAAACTAAGTCAAGCTTAGCATAAACATAATGAGTGCTTTTTTTTAAAAAATGTAAAGACATTGTAAAAATAAGCACAGTCAAATCATATATATGTATGTTGAAAATACTAATTGAAATTGATACTAATTGAATTTTAAAGTATACATATATAAGAAACAAATATGAGCATACAAACATAAAATTCCTTGAAGATCAAGTGTATAACTCATAACTACTACCCTATTCATGCATACGATAAAAGATATTCAATAAGGGTATACAAGGCATGGTCTCCTAACCATCCGCCCTTAAAGGGTAGAAGTTTTCAAAAATAAGATTTAAAAATAGTTATAAATTGAAAACCCTACCAAAATGAAGAATAAATAACAAGTTTAAAATAATTTTTGAGACAACTAGTTAAAGATCCTTCAAACATGAAAACAAATTATATATCCCATGAAACATGCTAAATATACAAGAGTTGATACTCGAAGACTATAAAGCTCATAAATACTCATGAAAAACAAAGTCATGAGTAAACAAAAGAAATGTGAGTGCACAAGAATTATGTGAATAGCATATTCATGAAAATAATCAATAAGGATCAAGATAAGCATGGAATTCTTTAAAAAAACATGACGTTCATCAAAACTAAAAATTTAATCAAAACTAAACAAGCATTAATGTATATGTATGTTTTGTCTATATTAAAATATACATACATATTCAAATATAAACTAGTCTACAAAAGTATATTGCATGAAGGCAAGTGGCTCTAGGATATACATGTACATCGATAAGTTTTAGACAAAAACAACATATACATGAAGCAAAACATGTATAAAGATAGGAAAAACAAGTATAAATAAAGAATCATCAAAACTAGGTTATACAAGTACATGTAATGAGTATAAATGAACAATGAAATACAAACATATAATAATCAAGTGTAGCTCACTACTTATACAAGTATAAATATAAGTTTTAATGAAAATTATATCTAAACAAGTATCCACCTCGAATCACAAAACATGATTATTTAACATAATCAGCATTGAAACCAAAACATGCTAAAAATTATTAAATGTAAAAACATGTAAACTAAATGAGAGTTAGAGATAGTTATCAAACCATATGAACTATTCTCTAAGTCTCTAAACCATGGTGGTTCTCCCACCAAATTTCCTTAATAGTGATGCATCAATAAGGTATGTCCATCTAGCTAACATGCATCCACCACCAAGGCACCATACTTCTCACGTCACTTTTTTATTTTTCACTTTTACATCAAACACAAGAGGTGGGGATTTTGGTACCCATTTCTTTTGAGTCCACGAGGGTTTGTATTATAAGGAACCCATGTAAAACACCTAGAGGGGGTGAATAAGTGACTAGCTAATCTAATGGTCAATTAATGCGGAATTAAAATTTATTTAATGCAAACTAAAACTTCTCCAACTAAACACCATGTATAACACAAGAATGTAGCCGGATTCCCCGTGAAGGGCTCTGAACTAACTCCTCAAGATTCCTCTAAATAAGAGTTGAGGTGTCGCGTTGGCTCTCTTGGTTGAATACAAGTGTTAGCAAACAGACCCCAAGCATATAACAATTAAGCACAAAATATATCAAGCATATGAAGATAAAGACAGTATTAACATGCAAGATATAAAGACAAGTAAGAGATAGAGAGAGAGCAATCGCAAACAAGGGAGATTTGTTTTGAGGTTCAAGCACACTTACTTTACGTCCCCGCCTTCAACACTATGAAGGATTTCCACAAAAATCGATCCCACCGGATCACTTGGTGCCGCAACACCTACAAGCTCTTTGGACTCTCTAGCCCTCTCTTGTTCCCGCAAGAACACACCGCAATCCCACTAGCTGGCCGAGACTGCACCTCAAACAAAGAGTTCACACGCGAACTCGAAACACCGCGAACCCGCAAGTCCGCCTCCTCAAATACAAAGATGGAACTTTGGTGATCACAACACTTTGATCACCTAAAATCCTCTCACAACAAATATCCCTATAGGTAGATATAGCAATGGATAGCTCAAGTGTTTGTGTGAGAAAACTAGGATTGAAATGATAGAGGAAAACTCAAGAAATCACTTTTCAATACACTCCTGAAAAATCTCTCCTTTTGATATGGCAATTTTGGCTCTTAAGCAAGTGGAGATAAACACCTAATAGAATTGAAAAAACTGGCTCAAAACCTACTTAAAATCTTACCTCAAACAGCCCCACAAAGTCCCCCTTTTATAGGCTAGAAAAACTAGCCGTTGGGGTAATTTTTAAGGCCCTGACGGCTGTCGATTGACAGGTCTGGTCAACCGCCAATGGTCAGATTTCTAACCGTTGGAGCCTCGGTCGACCGGCCTGGTAAACTGTGGCCTGGAACAAAGAACAGTGCTCTCTGCCGGTCGACCGGCCCGGTCGACCAGGGCTTTCCAGAGAGCAGAAGCTCTCTGGCGGTCGACCGCGGGTCGGTTGACCGGCCCTCCAGCCAAAAATTGCGTGCACGTCGGTCGACCGACTCGGTCGACCGGCAGAAGCCAGAACAGGGTTGTTATAGTGATTAAAAACTTGGTATTTTGACTAAAATAAAATCCCATAAAATCACTAAAATCTACAAAAATAGTTTCAGTATTATACTTTGATAAACAACATGTTTGAGTAAAATCAAGATATGTTACAAGCATTTTGAACTATTTTGTAACTTAAAAATTTTGGCTAAAAACAAAATCTGTATTTTTCGAAAATAGATTTTTTCAAAACTTCTCCAAATATAAAAACAAGATATTTTAAACACTTTTAAAGCATAGAGTGTATGGATATGATCCACTACACATACATGGTGAAATATCTATGTTTTTGACAATAAGCACTAAACACATGGTTTTGGATAAAGACATGTATACTTAGAAATCTAAAAACCATACCGGTATTTTTCAAAAGAAAACTCTTTTGTATTTTCCAAAATAAAAATTCTTTTATGAAAACACATCTAAATAAAGAGTGTGTGTGTATATGGTATACTTGAGCAATCCACCAACTATTCTATCCTTTACATTTTATCTAAAAATAAAATCTTATAAAAACAAACCTAGACACAAGTCTTGATCTTGAAGTCTTCTTCTCCTTCTTGACTTGGTCCAAACTTAATGCAAAGAGCTAGACTCCTCTTGAGTACTTGATGTGCTCTTGATGCATACGCTCTTGAATCAAATCGTGCTAGCTCCAAAACTTGACTTTAAATCCTTTGTTGAAGCTAAACACCAACTAAGATCTTGATCATAAATCTGAGACTAATTAAATACAAGATCATTAGTACTATAACTACATGAGTTGATCATCATCAAACTAGAGTGATGGGCCTTTGGGCCAACAATCTCCCCCTTTTTGATGATGACAAAACTCATGGAGTTATATATGCATGGATTAAAGTAAAACTTCAAAGAAGCTCCCCCTTAACTCATGCATCACAATAAACAAATAAATATGCAATGAAGGCTCATAAACATGTATGCAAATACAAGGAGATAAACATGCATAAACAAGCATGAAACACATCAAATTCTTTTTCTCCTATTTGCAAAACAAAACATTATGCATAAACAAGAAATTCTTTTCCAAAACATGCATATATAAACAATATGCATAAACAAGAAATTCTTTTTCAAAACATGCATATATATCTAAAATACATCTCCCTCTTTTTGTCAATCATCAACAAAGGGGTTAAAGTAAAAATAAAATGATGTTTTCCCCCTTTTTGTCAAAAACAAAAATCAACAAAGGGGTGAAATCAAATCAATCAATAAAGAGATAAATGTGATATACATTCATTAATAGGAAGACGCTAAGTTAACTTTCCTACGTACATGCATTACATGAAGAAGGGATGACAAGCTCTAACTCATATAACGCATAATATGCAATGCACAAGAAGAGATGTGAAGCTTCCCCTACACACATGTATCGCATAGAGAAGAGTTGTCAAGCTCATCAATATAAGATACACTCATCATGAATTTATATGTAGAAGAGATGTTAAGCTCCCCTTGCATATAGGCAATACACATCAAAACATTTTTTTAATTTTCTCATTAAAACAAAATTTTGAATTTTTCTCAATAAAAAAATTTTTGAGATATCTTAGTAAATCAAATTTTAAGATACCAATTTTAAGATACCAATTGTAATTAAACATTACAAATTTTGTATTTTAAACAAAAAATAGAATCATATTGATACCAATTGAAATATAAAGATTTGAATCAAGCTTAGCATAAACAAACTTTGTGCTTTAAACATGTAAACCAATTTAAATCAAGCACAAACAAATCATATATATGTATGAAAAATGATAATATCAATAGAAATTGATATAAGTTGAACTTGAAAGCATACATATATATAAACAAGATTATGAGTATACAAAATATATCAATTGTGATACCAAATGAAATTATGATACCAATTGAGATTATGAAGTGAAAATAGTGTATAATTCATAAAAATCCACTCTTTTTATGCACAAGATAAAAGATTTTCAATAAAGGCATACAAGGCATACTCGCCCATCCGTCCACCCATGAGGGGATAGGTAGGGGTTTTCAAAAATAGAGTTTGAAAATATATTATTTTAAAAAAAATACTATCAAATGAAGAATAAATAACTAGTTAAAGTAATTTTTGAAAAACTAGTTAAAGATCCTTCAAAATATGAAACCAAATCATATGTATATCATGAAACATACTACATACATAGGAGTTGTCACTCAAGATCTATAAAGCTCATAAAGACTCATGAAAATATAGTCATGAGAAAAACAAATTAAATATGAGTGTACAAGCAACATGTGAATAGCATATTCAGGAAAATTAGTCAATAAAGCTCAAAACAAACATGAATATCATTTTATCAAACAAATCATGAAAATTCATTTTCATATAAAGATGAAATCATAAAATTCATTTTTCATCTTAAAAACAAACTTCTAGGTATATGTATGTTTTTATCCAAAACTAATAATATGCATACATATCCCAAACATAAAAAGAGTCTATGATATGATTTGCATGAAGGCAAGAGACTCAAGAGACATACATGTATATTCATTAGATTTGAATACAAACTACATATATATGAAGTAAATCATATAAATAGGCAAAACAAGTGTAAATGAGAAAATCATCAAAACTAGGCTATACATGTGCATATAGCGAGTACAAATGAACACTGAAGTGCAAACATATGTGAATCAATTTGTTGCTCACTACTTGTACACGTATGTACACAAGTTTTGACAAATACTATATCTAACCATGTTTTTACCACATGAAGTACAAAACAAATAAAACATGAACATGCCAAAAAAATATCATATAAGAAAAAGCATGTAAATAAACTAGGAGTTTTAGAGATAGTTACCAAACCAAGGAACTATGTTCTAAGTCTCCAAAACATGGTGGTCGTCCCACCAAACTTCTTAATAGCGATGCATCAAATATGTGTCCATCATGTTCATGTGCAACCACCACCAAGGCACCAACTCTCTCACGTTTTGTGAGAGCTCGCACCTACATCAAAAATACACGATGGGGATTTTGGTACCCATTTTCTTTTGGGTCCACGGAGGTTAGCATCTAATGGAACCCAAACATTTTCTTAGCAAAATTAATATGATGTATCTTATCAAAATAAAACTTTGCTAAATAGCCTTTGCGGCCGCAATGTGTACACTTGTACACTCTAAGATGCATATGTGTATGAGTGTGATCATGGCGTGCAAAATATGCATATGCATGATGTGGGTGATGTGCATGAATATGTAGAGTTTGTTTCTTTGAAAACAAGGACTCCAATTTAGAATGGTTAAAAGTACATTTGCTCAAGGTTGAGCTCAAACAATCTATTTTATTTTTCAAAAATTTAATCTCATTTTGATTAATAGTGGCATGTAAAGCATGGTGAGATTGAGAATCATTATTCTTTTTCTTTTTAGAAACATTTTCTTTTTCTTTTTCAACAATTTTTCTTTTTAGAGAAGTATTTTCATGCAAATCAACTTCTTTTTGTTTTTTCACCAAAACAATTTTATTTTTCAAAGAAGTATTTCCTTCACAAAGATCATTTAATTTAGAAAGCAAGGAAATATTTTCATTTTTCACACTTTCATTTTCTTTTTCAATGCATGCAACTTTTTGTTTAAAGGAATCATTTTCTTTTAACAAGCAATCAAAATTTTTTCATTTTCTTGTTATCCCTTTTAAGCATGTCATATTTTTCAAGTAGTTGTTGACAAAATGAAGTAAGCTCATCATAAGACATGTCAACATCTTCTTCTACCTCGGATTCGGTAGTTACCTCAAGGGGGTTATCCCCTTGGACCATGTAGCACACGTTGGAAGTGTTACTTCCAACATCCGAGTCGCTCCCCGCATAATATTGTTCTTTTTCGCCAAAGGAGATGATGGTGTTCCAAACTACAAAACCAGAGTCAATGTTAGAAACCCTAGATAAATAATCATTGTTTAGGGTACTCTGCAAAACATGAATGGCTTTTGAGTTAGCCTCAATATACTTGCTATTGTTAACATATGAATCTTTAATAGTAACAAGATAAACATGAATGACTAGGCCTTTGAGGTACATAGACATCCTAACCTTCTAAGTTTGGATGTTAAGAATGTCAAAGGTGGGAGGTGACATGAAATCCATGGTGTGTGTACAAATGTTGTGATTAGCTATAAAATGTGAATCTTTAACTCTAGGT
The DNA here is from genome assembly GCA_038442645.1 of Agave tequilana. Taxonomy (NCBI): domain Eukaryota; kingdom Viridiplantae; phylum Streptophyta; class Magnoliopsida; order Asparagales; family Asparagaceae; genus Agave; species Agave tequilana. The sequence goes on along the minus strand of JAVJIF010005865.1, from coordinate 124,592 downwards.
TGTTAGACCCAAATCAAGAGCACGTGGCTCTGATACCAATTGTAAAACACCTAGAGGGGGGTGAATAGGTGACTAGCTAATCTAATGGTCAATTAATGCGGAATTAAAACTTATTTAATGCAAACTAAAACTTCTCCAACTAAACACCACGTATAACACAAGAGTGTAGCTGGATTCCCCGTGAAGGGCTCTGGACTAACTCCTCAAGATTCCTCTAAATAAGAGTTGAGGTGCCGTGTTGGCTCTCTTGGTTGAATACAAGTGTTAGCAAACAAACCCCAAGCATATAACAATTAAGCACACAATATATCAAATATATGAAGATAAAGATAGTATTAACATGCAAGATATAAAGACAAGTAAGAGATAGAGAGAGAGCAATCGCAAACACGGGAGATTTGTTTCGAGGTTCGAGCACACTTGCTCTACGTCCCCGCCTTCAACACTGTGAAGGATTTCCACTAAAATCGATCCCACCGGATCACTTGGTGTCACAACACCTACAAGCTCTTTGGACTCTCTAGTCCCTCTCTTGTTCCCGCAAGAACACACCGCAAGCCCACTAGCTCGCCGAGGCCGCACCTCAAACAAAGAGTTCACACGCGAACTCGAAACACCGCGAACCCGCAAGTCCGCCTCCTCAAATACAAAGATGGAACTTTGGTGATCACAACACTTTGATCACCTAAAATCCTCTCACAATAAATATCCCTATAGGTAGATATAGCAATAGATAGCTCAAGTGTTTGTGTGAGAAAACTAGGATTGAAATGATGGAGGAAAACTCAAGAAATCACTTTTCAATAAAACTTGAAAATCTCTCCTTTTGATATGGCAATTTTGGCTCTTAAGCAAGTGGAGATAAACACCTAATAGAATTGAAAAACCTGGCTTAAAACCTACCTAAAATCATAGCCCAAACAGCCCCACAAAGCCCCCCTTTTTATAGGCTAGAAAGCCTAGACGTTGGGGCAATTTTTCAGCCCTGACGGCTGTCGGTCGACCGGCCTGGTCGACTGCCAACGGTCAGATTTCTGACCGTTGGAGCCTCGGTCGACCGGCCCGGTAAACCGTGGCCTGGAACAGAGAGCAGAGCTCTCTGCCGGTCGACCGGGTCAGTTGACCGGGCCTCCAGCCAAAACTGGCGTGCACGTTTGTGCACGTCGGTCGACCGACTCGATCGACCGACTTCTAGCACGGTCGACCGGTCTGGTCGACCGGCAGAAGCCAGAACAGGGTTGTTATAGTGATTAAAAACTTGGTATTTTGACTAAAATAAAATCCCATAAAATCACTAAAAATCTACAAAAATAGTTTTAGTATTATATTTTGATAAACAAACATGTTTGAGTAAAATCAAGATATGTTACAAACATTTTGAACTATTTTTGTAACTTAGAAATTTTGGCTAAAAACAAAATCTGTATTTTTCCAAAATAGATTTTTCAAAACTTCTCCAAATATAAAAACAAGATATTTTAAACACTTTTAAAGCATAGAGTGTATGGATATGATCCACTACACATACATGGTGAAATATCTATGTTTTTGACAATAAGCACTAAACACATGGTTTTGGTTAAAGACATGTATACTTAGAAATCCAAAAATCAAATCGGTATTTCTCAAATAGAAAACTCTTTTGTATTTTTCCAAAATAAAAATTCTTTTATGAAAACACATCTAAATCAAGAGTGTGTGTGTATATGGTATACTTGAGCAATCCACCAACTATTCTATCCTTTACAAACAAACCTAGACACAAGTCTTGATCTTGAAGTCTTCTTCTCCTTCTTGACTTGGTCCAAACTTGATGCAAAGAGCTAGACTCCTCTTGAGTACTTAATGTGGTCTTGATGCATAGGCTCTTGAATCAAACCGTACTAGCTCCAAAACTTGACTTTAAATCCTCTGTTGAAGCTAAACACCAACTAAGATCTTGATCATAAATCTGAGACTAATTAAATACAAGATCATTAGTACTATGACTACATGAGTTGATCATCATCAAAACTAGAGTGATGGGCCTTTGGGACAACAACCCAAATATTATTATTTGCAAATTTATAAAATTTAATCTATCATAGCAAAATCTTGCAAGATGATCTTTGCGGCCGCAATGTGTACATTTGTACACTCTAGCATGCATATGAGTGGTGTAAATGTGAGCATAGTGTGCATATGTATGCCGTGAGTTATGTACATAAACATGTGGAGTTTGTTTCTTTTGAAATAAGGTTTCCAATTTAGAATGGTTAAATGTACAATTGCTCAAAGTTTAGCTCAAATAATCAATTCTATTTTTCAAGACATGAATCTCATTTTTATCAAAAGAGGATGCAATATTATTAGCATGGCATGAATGAGAATCAACTATCTTTTCTTTTTAGAAATGTTTTCTTTTTTTTGAAACAATTTTTCTTTTCAAAGAGTTATTTTCTTCAAAAATAATTTCTTTTTCTTTTTCCACCAAAATAATTTTATTTTTCAATGAATTATTTCCTTCACAAATATCATTTAATTTTGAAGGCAAGGAAATATTCTCCTTTTTTAAAAATTTATTTTCTTTTGAAACACATTCAAATTTATTTTAAAAGAATTATTTTCTTTTAACAAAGAAGTGTTTTACTTCTTCAATTTATTGTTTTCAATTTTTAATAAATCATATTTTTTAAGAAGTTTTTGATAAAAAAATGCAAGCTCATCATAAGGCATGTCAATATCGTCTTCTACCTCGGATTCAGAGTTTACCTCAAGAGGGTCATCCTCTTGGACCATGTAGCGTATGTTGGAAGCATCACATCCATCATCCGAGTCACTCCCCATATAGTATTGCTTTTGTTCACCAAGGGAGATAAGTGTGTTCTATATTACAAAAGCCGAATTAAAGTTAGCAACCCTAGATAAATATTCATCATTTAGGCTAGATTTTAAAGCATGGATGGCTTTTGTGTTAGCCTCAAGATGTTTGCCATTTAAACAATAAGAATCTTTAATAGTGGCAAAATAGACATGAATTCCTAGGGCTTTGAGGTATATTGACATCTTCTTTCCAAATTTGGATGTTAAGAATATCAAACATGGGAGGTGTCATGAAATCATGTGCGTGTAAACAAATATTGTGATTAACTAAAAATGAGAATCTTTAACTCTAGGTTGTTAGACTCAAATCAGGGCACCAAGCTCTGATACCAATGGAAAATACACCTAGAGGGGGGATGAGTAGGTGTACTAGTTAATCTAATGATGATGATGTGTAATTAAAAACTATTTAAGCAAACTAAAACTATTAAGCTAAACACATAAAGTATAACTCAAGAATGTAGCCGAATTCTCGGTGAAGGGCTCTGAACTATCTCCTCAAGATTCCTCTAGATTAAGAGTTAAGGTGCCACAATGGCTCTTTTGGTTGAATATAAGTGTGAGCAAACAATCCCAAGCATATAACAATTAAGCACAAGATATATCAAGAATATAAAGAGATAAGTAATGTAAGCATGCATGATATATAAACACAAGTGAGAGATAGAGAGAGCAATCGCAAACACGAGAAAATTATTTCGAGGTTCGAGCACTCTTGCTCTATGTCCCCGCCTTCAACACTATGAAGGATTTTCACTAAAAATGATCCCGCAAGATCACTCGGTGCCGTAACACCTATAACGAGTTCATACTATAACTCTTGGACTCACTAGTCTCTCTCTTGTTCCCGCAGGAACAACATACCCAAGCACACTAGCTTACCGAGGTCGTACCTCTACGCCAAGCTCCCACAAGAACTCGAAACAACACGAACTCGCAAGTTCGCCTCCTCAAATACAAAGATGAACACTTGGTGATCTCTACACTTAGATCACCTAAAAACACTTTCACAACAAAGATCCTAGGAGGACTGATATAGCAATGAAAAGCTCATGTTTGTGTGAGAAAAATAAGACAGAGTACTGGAGGAATACTCAAGAAATAACTTTGAAAAACACTCTTGAAGACTCTCCTTTTGATATGAAAGTTTTAGCCCAAAAATAATTAGAGAAAAACATTAAGAGAGGTAGAAAAAACTAGCTTTAAAACTCTCTTCAAATCAAGTGTAAAATAGCCTAGAACAGCCTCTTATATAGACTCCCAAAAACTAGTCGTTGGGATCCAACTCAGCTGAAAATTCTGTTGTCGGTTGACTAGCTGATCGATCGGCTAACGGTCAAATTTCTGACCATTGGAGCTGCCGGTCGACCACCCGGTTGACTGTTCCATGGGCTTCACCTATCGGTCGACCGTCCGGTCGACCGTCCGGTCGACCGGGGCCAAAGCCAGAGAGTAAAGCTCTCCGGCCGGTCGACTAGCCTCAAGCTAAAGGGCTATGCATGTTCTGTGCACATCGATTGACCACCCGGTCGACCGACTTCTGGCTCCGTCGACCGCCAGGAGGCCAGGTCTGAAATTTCATGGATAAAACCTTGGTTTTATAAACTCTTATAAAATCCCATAAAATAAGTAAAAATCTCTAAAAATAAGTTCATTGAAAAATTTTGAAGTACAAATATGTGTGATAAAAAATCAGCACATATTACAAACATTTTGAACCATTTTTGTAATATACAAATTTAGCCTTAATAAAAATCGTATTTATCAAAATCAATATTCAATTTGAAAAATGATTTTTTAAAACTTCTCCAAATACACAAACAAGATATTTTAAACATTTTTAAAGCTTAGTGTGTATGGATATGATCCAACACACATATAAGATGAAATATCTATGTTTTTGACAGTAAGCTCTAAATAAGTTTTGATAAATACAAAACTCAAATATATGATATAGAATCACCAAATAAGTTCTTTTAAACTTTTGAATCAACAATGTGCATGGATAACCACATAAACATTTTTTGATGAAATCTAATCATGAACATAGAAATGTATACTTTGAAGCTTAAAACCAAAATGGTATTTTCAAAATCAAAACTAATTTAAGAAAACACATGTAAATCTTTTGTGTGTGTGTATATGAGCTTGAGTAATCCACAACTAATCTATCTTTATATTTTATCTAAAAATAAATCTTAATACTTACAAACATGACACAAGTCTTCTTGAAAATCTTCTTCTCCTTCTTGACTTGGTCCAAACTTTGATCCAAAGAGCTAGATTCCTCTTGAGCACTTGATGCGATCTTAATGCGCGAGTTCTTAAATCAACACGTGCTGGCTTCAAAACTTGACTTCGAATTTTTGTTAATGCTAAACACCGACTAAGATCTTAATCCAATATCTGAAACTTATTAAACACAAGATCATTAGAATTATAACTACATGAGTTAATCATTATCAAAACAAGAGCGATGGGCCTTTGGGCCAACAGAAGCGGTATCAGAGCTGGGTGCTTTTGATTTGGGTTTGAGTTAAAGATTCTAATTTTGCTAACCACAATATTTGCATACACGCACATAGATTTTATTGCACCTCTTTGTTTGACATTCTTAACTTTCAAACTTGAAAAGTTAAGATGTACATGTATCTAAAAGCTCTAGAAATTCATGTTTATCTTGCCACCATTAAAGATTCATATTTTACAAATGGCAAGCATCTTGAGACTAATACAAAAGCCATTCTTGCTCTATATCAACCCTAAATGATGAATATTTATTTAGGGTTTCTAACTTTGAGTCGGCTTTTGTAGTTTGGAACACTCTCATCTCTCTTGGTGAACAAAAGTAATATTACAAGGGGAGTGACTTAGATAATGGAAGTGCTACTTCCAACATGTGCTATATGGTCTAAGGGGATGACCCCCTTGAGGTAAATTCTGAATCCGAGTTTGATGAAGAAGTTGAGATGCCATATAATGAGCTTGTCAAAAACTTCTTGAAAAATTTGATTTGTTAAAATTAAAAATGAGAAGTTAAAGAAAGAAAATAATAAAATCACATCTAGAGGGGGGTGAATAGATGTAATGCTAATCAATGCACAAAATAAAAATGAGATGATGTAACTGTTGGCCCAATGGCCTTCCACTCTAGTTTTGATGATGATCAACACTCATGTAGTTATGTCTACTAATATTCTTGTGTTTCTAAGTTTCAGATCATTAACAGGATATTAGTTGGTGATTAGCTTCAACAAGATGATTAGAAGCTATTCATGATGATTCCGGTGCCAAAGCTTAAAGATCATACCTTTGCACTTGGAGAATCACGGAGTTTGGACCAAGTCTACTTGAAGATGGAAGATCGACAAGAAGACTTAGGTATCTAGTTTAGAGTTTGTGTTTTAGATCCATATTTGTAAAGCTTAGCTTAGTTGATATGGTCAAGTGCACAAAACACACACGTTTTATGATTTGATATTTGGTTTTCATGAATAATAGATCAAAACAAGTTTACTTTATACCTATGTATATTAGATATGGTCTAGATATACATACATGCTTTAAACTTGCTAGACAAACTTATTTTGACTATCCTATTCATGTTTTGGAAAAATCAAGTTTGACAAAATACAAGGTTTTGTTTTTGATAAAATTTGCAAGACTCAAAAATGAATTGATATGTTGATATATTGTCTTGAAATTTTATCACATGTTTATGTTTTAACATAAAATGATAAAACAAGTTTTATGGAATTTTCAGAAATGATAAAAGGTTTTTATAAAATATTTTTCCCAAAATTTTCTGACCTTATTTTTGTGCTGACAGGCTGGTCGGTCGACCGTCACGGTCGACCGCACCAAGGGCCGGTCGACCGTTCCGGTCGACCGACGTGACAGACGTGCACGCCTGTTAGGCACAGACACGGTCGACCGGGACGGTCACCGAGTTGAGAGCTCTGCTCTCGGGTTTTCTCGGTCGACCGGGCCGGTCGACCGCAGTTGCCCAACGGTCACAATTCTGACCGTTGGCGGTCGACCGGACCGGTCGACCGGTGGCCTGTCAGGCTGCCACATCAGCCTAACGGCTAGTTTTGTATAGGGGCTATATAAACCCCATCTCTTTGGGGATTTTAGCCAAGTTTTTTAAGAGAAAATTTTCAGTTTTCTGAAGTGTTTAAAAGAGTTTTCAAAAGAGTTTTAAGTGCAAAAACTTCTCATCTTTATTGTTTTAGGGTTTTTGGAAAATCAAATAAAAATAGGTTTTTGGGATTTTTGCTTAGATCTTCAATTCTATCATATTGCAAGTATTTTCCCAAAGATTTTTCTTTGTTGCTTGTTTCCAAAAACACTTTGTTTCCACACTTGAGCTATCTTCTATCCTAAACTATTAGGATCTTGTTTTTGTGGAAAAAGATAAGAGAAAAAGAAAGAGAAGTGTTTGAGGTTGTTTGTTGTAAACCTCATTGTTGTAAACACCCTTATACTTGTGAATCCCTCTTCGGTAGAGGTGATCGGGTGATTGTGTTGTGGATCCCTCTTAGGTAGAGGTGATTGAGTTTAGTTGTGAGCCTCTTCGGTAGAGGTGTGTGGATTGGTTGTTGTATTGGCTACGGGCCTAACCCCTCGGTTGTGAGGAGGTTGTTGTTTGAGAGAGGAGTTTGGTACTCCTAGAGTTGTAAGAAATCCTCTTTGGTAGAGGTTCCCTCGATGGGAGTTGAGTTAGTGGAAATCCTACACGGTGGTGTAGGCGGGGATGTAGAGCAAGGTGCTCGAACCTCGAAACAAATCTTGGTGTTTGCGTATTGATCCATTGTCTCTCTAACTCTCTCTCTTATATTTGTGCAAAGCATCATATTCATATCATATCATATTTGCTTGTGTTGTGCATATTTCATATTGCCTTGCATTTATTCATATTGCTATTCATTCTTATATGCTTGGCTTGATTGTGTGTATTTTATATTGCTTGGATTGCTTGTGTGTGTGTGCCTAACTTATACTCATCCAACAAGAGCTTCACATAGCACCTCAACCCATTTCAAGGGGAATCAAGGGGAGTTAGTCCAGAGCCTCGCAAGGGGAATTCGGCTACACTTGTTGTATTGTATTAGTTTGTGCATAATTTGCATTAGCTTCCACATTTAGCGCACTTAGTTTGCATTTAGTTTCTTAGATTAGCACTTACACCTATTCACCCCCCCCTCTAGGTGTTTTTCAATTGGTATCAGAGCTAGTGCTCCTGATACTTAGGCTTAACATCCTAGGAGTGATCCATTTGCTTGCTAATCTCATTTGCACATTCATATATAGTTTACCATGGACTTCATGACCCCTCCTAGCTTTGACCCTTCCAACATTGATGTTTGGAAGTATAGGATGTCCATGTACCTAAAGACCCTAGGTTTGCATGTCTTCCTTGCCGCCACCAAGAGATGTTATCTTGGTGATTGCAATTATATAGGGGCCAATGCACAAGCCCTAGAGGCCATTGAAGCACTTTATCTAAAGATTATCTTTTATGTGTTTCTAATCTTGATTCCGCTTTTGCAGTGTGGAACAAGTTGACAACAACCACCAACACCTCCAAGCTTCAAGTCCAAATCCAAGAAGAGGAATCTAGTGGAGAATCCAACTCTATATGCTACATGGTCCAAGGGAATGACTCCCTTGAGGTACATTCGGAATCTCAACTAGATAGTAATGATTGTGCTAGTTCTTCAAATGATTATGTTGATCCCCATGCCTTAAATGAAGAACTATCTATTGTGTGTGAAAAGTTAATAGAAAATATAACGTGTTGAAAAAGAAAAGTCTAGAAATTGAAAAAGAAAATAAGTGTTTGCATTCTAGACTTGATTGTGTTTTGCAAGAAAAGGTTGAGGTCTATAATGAAAGGGATTCATTGAGATCTCAATTAGAACTTGCACTTAAAGAAAATGAATTTTTTAAATCTAAAAATGATTGCCATGTTCTTTTGAAGAAAAATGAAAACTTGTCTTCTAGAGTTGATTTTGTTTTAAAAGAGAATGTTAATTTGAAAAATAAAATTATTTCTATTTCAAATGATCTAGATGTTTGTTTAAAGAAAAATGAATTTTTACAAAATAAGATTGATGCACATGTTTGCCATGCTAGTGTAGCTTCTTCATCTAGTCTACCTAATGCATGTACCTCTTCTTCTAGGATTAATGATGATATTTGTATGCTAAAGAAGAGAGTAGATTGTTTGGGCTCCACTATGAGCCAATGTGCTAAGAACCATACACGCTTGGAATCCTTGGTTCAAAAGAAACAAGTTCCATCTTCTATGCATGCACACCCTCCACGGCATACACATGCTCCTCACGGACACCATCACACCATGTATGCTCATGTGTACACTTGTACACATTGTGGTCGTAAGGGCCATCTTGCTAAATTTTGCTATGATAGATTACATACTACTAATTTAGCAAAGAAATTTGTTTGAGTTAGAGAAGGTACTAACCCCCATGGACCCAACAAGATGTGGGTACCAAAGACCACCCCTCCTTTGTTTAATGTAGGTGTGGGCTCTCACATGACGTGAGAGTAATGACACCTTGGAGTGGATGCGTTCCGGACTTAAAGGAAATCTATTGGATGCATCACTTTCAAGGGAAGAGATGGTGGAGAGGACCACCAAGTTTTGGAGACAAGGAGAGTTGCCCTCTAGGTTTTGGTAACAATTCCTAACTCCGTATTATTTATTACATGCTTTTAATATTCTTTGTTTGTAGCATGTTTTTGATGTCTATGGATTAGTATGTTCATTCCATGTTTATTAGATCCTTGACATACATATATAGTATTTGAGACACACATGCTTATATGAACCCATAATTAGTGTTCTCACTTTTGTTTGAGCTATAATGTACATCATGAATCTAATACATGTGAATTCACTTAATAATCATGTTTTAGTTTTCCATGATGACTTTTATCATGATGATTTTTGTATTTGTTTTGATGCTTCTTGTTAAGATTACTTGTTTAGATGTTAGTTTTCATTAAGACTAGGGACTATACTTGTACATATAGTGGGCCACAAATAAATCTATATATGTTTGGGCTTGATTGCTTATTTGAACCCATTAGATGTGCTAGTATAGTCTAGTTTTGATGATCCATACATTTTAGACTTGTATTCATATTTTGGATTTATATGAGTTTTAATTTCATGTATATGTTTATTTTGCCAAAACATTAAGATATACATGTATACCTCTTGAGTCATTTGCCTTCCATGTAAATCTATTTATGGACTCAATTGTGTTTAGGGATATGTATGTATACTTAGTGTATTGACAATTCATACATATACCTTGAAATGAAATTGGTTTTTAGATGAAAATTTAGTTTTTCATGTTTCAGGTATTTATGTTTAACTTCATGTATATGTCCATCTAGTTCAAACTAATCTTATACATATACATCTTTTTGAGCCACGTGCCTTCATGAATATACATTTAGTGGACTCATTGAGTTTTGGATATGTATGTATATTTTAGCTTGTATTAGACATACATATGCCTTGAAGATTAAATAAGTAGTTTTATATGATTTTTCATGTTTTTGATGGAATTATGTTTTAAGGAATAATTGAGCTTAATGAAATATTTTTCATGATTATGATCTTCACATATTATTTGTACACTCATATCTATTGCTCATGTTTTGTTTCTCATGAGTTATGCTTTATTGGTTAGAGTGATGATTATCATGTGAATTTCATTTTGTTTTATTCCTTGCTTGAAGGATTTCGTACTAGTTAACAAGTTTTTCCATTTAACTAGTTGCGATGTTCTTCAATTTGGTAGTGATTTTCAAACAAAACTACATTTTCAAATCTATCTTTGAAAACCCCTACCATCTAAGGGCGGTAGGATGGGAGATCATGTTCATGTATGCCCTAAATTGAAAATCTTTAAAACTTGAATTATGATTGGGTGGTAGATAATATGATGTATATACTTAAACTTATTGTTATGTCAATTGGTATCATTGAACTCTTTCAATTGGTATCATTTGATCTTCTTGTATACTCATATATGTTTTGTATGTATGTATGCTTTAAATTCCAAGTATATCAATTTCTATTGGTATCTATTTTTCATACATATATATGTTTGTGTTTATGCTAGTGCTTGAGTTTCAATTTTATTTAAATTGATTACTTTTAAATTGTTATCAAGACTATGCATGACTTTAGTTTGTATTTCATAAAGGGGGAGAAAATTTGATTTTGTATTTCAATTGGTATTTGTACTCCCACTCTTTATGATTAAAAGTTGTTATTTTAAACATATGATGATTTTGTATTTGATCTTCTTGTTTATATGTTTTTAAAATGAACAATTCTTACAATTGGTATCAATGTTTCTATGTAAAATCTTTTCAATTGGTAAAATATTTACAATTGGTATCATATTTAAGAAATTCAAAATTTGTTTTAGTATCAAGATTCATGTTTTAGGAATTCAAGATTTATGTTCAATTACAATTGGTATCTCAAAATGTTGTTTAAAGAAAATATTCAAAGTTTTGATTTGTATTTCCTATATGCAAGGAGAGCTTAACATCTCTCTTACATATAGATTCATGTTGAGTATATTATAAATTGAGGAGCTTGACAACTCTTCTTTATATGATATACGTGTGTAGGGGGAGCTTCACATCTCCTCTTATGCATTACATAATATGTGTTATGTGAATTGGGGCTTGTCATCCTTTCTTCATGTAATGCATATGTGTAGGGAAGCTAACTTAGCGTCTTCCTCTTCATGAATGTATATAGCATATAACATATATTGATCCTTATTTATTGGTATCAAGATGCTTCATTGACATATTTTAGTTGATATCATGTTTGTAGTCACCCCTTATTGCCTTTGTTTTTTGTTTTAGACAAAAAGGGGGAGAACATTGTTTGCATTGTTTTGATTGACAAAAAGGGGGAGAAAGATTTTTATCCCTCATTTTATCTATGGTTTTGATTGTTTACCCCTTTGTTGATGATTGACAAAAAGGGGGAGAAGTATTTGAGTTTTATATGCATGCTTATGTTTTATATGCATATATCATGTTTTAACATCAAGAATATTAAGTTTAATTGTTATCCAAAGCTTGCTTTGTAATTGTTGTAATTGGTATCTAGAGCTTGCTTTGTTTTGGATATTCCATGTGGTATTTAGAGTTTTTATTATTTATGCATTATCATTCTTGCATATTTATGTTTATTCGTTTATGCATGAGTTAAGGGGGAGCTTCTTTGAAGCTTAACTTTAATCCATGCATATATAACTCCATGAGTTTTGTCATCATCAAAAAGGGGGAGATTGATGGCCCAATGGCCTTCCACTCTAGTTTTGATGATGATCAACACTCATGTAGTTATGTCTACTAATATTCTTGTGTTTCTAAGTTTCAGATCATTAACAGGATATTAGTTGGTGATTAGCTTCAACAAGATGATTAGAAGCTATTCATGATGATTCCGGTGCCAAAGCTTAAAGATCATACCTTTGCACTTGGAGAATCACGGAGTTTGGACCAAGTCTACTTGAAGATGGAAGATCGACAAGAAGACTTAGGATCTAGTTTAGAGTTTGTGTTTTAGATCCATATTTGTAAAGCTTAGTTTAGTTGAAATGCTCAAGTGCACAAAACACACACGTTTTATGATTTGATATTTGGTTTTCATGAATAATAGATCAAAACAAGTTTACTTTATACCTATGTATATTAGATATGGTCTAGATATACATACATGCTTTAAACTTGCTAGACAAACTTATTTTGACTAATCCTATTCATGTTTTAGAAAAATCAAGTTTGACAAAATACAAGGTTTTGTTTTTGATAAAATTTGCAAGACTCAAAAATGAATTGATATGTTGATATATTGTCTTGAAATTTTTATCACATGTTTATGTTTTAACATAAAATGATAAAACAAGTTTTATGGAATTTTCAGAAATGATAAAAGGTTTTTATAAAATATTTTTCCCAAAATTTTCTGACCTTGTTTTTGTGCTGACAGGCTGGTCGGTCGACCGTCACGGTCGACCGCACCAAGGGCCGGTCGACCATTCCGGTCGACCGACGTGCAAAGACGTGCACGCCTGTTAGGCACAGACACGGTCGACCGGGACGGTCGACCAAGTTGAGAGCTCTGCTCTCGGGTTTTCTCGGTCGACCGGGCCGGTCGACCGCAGTTGCCCAACGGTCACAATTCTGACCGTTGGCGGTCGACCGGAAGCGGTCGACCGGTGGCCTGTCAGGCTGCCACATCAGCCTAACGGCTAGTTTTGTATAGGGGCTATATAAACCCCATCTCTTTGGGGATTTTAGCCAAGTTTTTTAAGAAAAAAATTTTCAGTTTTCTGAAGTGTTTAAAAGAGTTTTCAAAAGAGTTTTAAGTGCAAAAACTTCTCATCTTTATTGTTTTAGGGTTTTGGAAAATCAAAGAAAAATAGGTTTTTGGGATTTTTGCTTAGATCTTCAATTCTATCATATTGCAAGTATTTTCCCAAAGATTTTTCTTTGTTGCTTGTTTCCAAAAACACTTTGTTTCCACACTTGAGCTATCTTCTATCCTAAACTATTAGGATCTTGTTTTTGTGGAAAAAGATAAGAGAAAAAGAAAGAGAAGTGTTTGAGGTTATTTGTTGTAAACCTCATTGTTGTAAACACCCTTATACTTGTGAATCCCTCTTCGGTAGAGGTGATCGGGTGACTGTGTTGTGGATCCCTCTTAGGTAGAGGTGATTGAGCTTGGTTGTGAGCCTCTTCAGTAGAGGTGTGTGGATTGGTTGTTGTATTGGCTACGGGCCTAACCCCTCGGTTGTGAGGAGGTTGTTGTTTGAGAGAGGAGTTTGGTACTCCTAGAGTTGTAAGAAATCCTCTTTGGTAGAGGTTCCCTCGGTGGGAGTTGAGTTAGTGGAAATCCTACACGGTGGTGTAGGCGGGGATGTAGAGCAAGGTGCTCGAACCTCGAAACAAATCTTGGTGTTTGCGTATTGATCCATTGTCTCTCTAACTCTCTCTCTTATATTTGTGCAAAGCATCATATTCATATCATATCATATTTGCTTGTGTTGTGCATATTTCATATTGCCTTGCATTTATTCATATTGCTATTCATTCTTATATGCTTGGCTTGATTGTGTGTATTTTATATTGCTTGGATTGCTTGTGTGTGTGTGCCTCACTTATACTCATCCAACAAGAGCTTCACATAGCACCTCAACCCATTTCAAGGGGAATCAAGGGGAGTTAGTCCAGAGCCTCGCAAGGGAAATTCGGCTACACTTGTTGTATTGTATTAGTTTGTGCATAATTTGCATTAGCTTCCGCATTTAGCGCACTTAGTTTGCATTTAGTTTCTTAGATTAGCACTTACATCTATTCACCCCCCCTCTAGGTGTTTTTCAGTAACGATCACTCAAAGCAAGATTAGATGTCGTTTACCTCGTGAAGGGCTCTGAATTTCTTCCTCATAATTCCTCTAAATAAGACTTTGAGGTGCACAATGCAATCTTGTTGTAAGAGTATAGATCGACAATATAAGAATGAATGAATGAAAGAAAAAGACACAAATAAATCAATCACAAGCACAGAGATTTGTTTCGAGGTTCGAGCACCCAGCTCCACGTCCCCGCCTTCACCCAAAAGGATTTCCGATCCACTAGAATTTTTAAAAAGGATTACAATCACTACGGAGTACCCAACTTCTCAATCACACTCCTCTAGTCCAGAGGTAGTGTAGCCACAAGTACAATACTCACTTCGTGATCAAAAGACCACAAACTCTCTTTTGAAAAATTTTTCTTTACAAAACCCTAGAGAATAATATGTAGGATTGAATCTCAAGGTTTGTAAGTGAAAATAAAACAAAATAGAAGAGAGATTTGATTCAAAAACTTCAGAAGTAAATCAGAGATTACAGCACAAAAACTGAGAGTAAAATACTTCTTTGAAAAATATTCAAACTTTGAAATCTTTGGAATAATTGTTGTAATTCACCTCAACCCCAACCACCCCTATTTATAAGATTTAGGTAGGGATTAAAGGGTAAATATCTATTTGGACTAAGCAGGTATAATTAGACCAAAATCCAGCCTAAATCCACGTTTTAAGACAAAAATCACGTTTTAAAGCATGTTTAAAAACCTAGCTGTTTTGGCTAGAAATGCCTCGCACGTCGATCGGCCGGTCGACTGGTTTTCAAAAATTATGACCATTGGCTGAAGTCGGTCGACCGCCTGGTCGACCGTACCAAACTGAGAGTTTGGGTCCGACAGTCGGTCGATTGCGCGGCCGACCATCATGGGGTCCGGTCGACAGCCCGGTCGACTAGGGAACTTGCACACATGCACACCCCCATGGGTCAGAACTGCGGTCGACCGCGCGGTGGACCATTATGACCGGTAATAGAGCCGGTCGACCGCCCGGTCGATCGTAACAGGTCATAAGCTGAAAAAGTCAGTTAGAATTTTGATTTGAAGATATATAATTTTCAAAGGGATTTTTGTAAAGGCTTAGTAAAATACAATAAGTTAGGTATGCATATACTGAAATAGGACTTAAAGTATTTTAATAAGAGTCAAAAATAATCTTTTGAAAATACTTGCAATTTTGTGTGTGTAGGGTATTTGAGCTTCAATACTATATACTATTCTTTAACAAACTAACAACACAATGATCTATAGGTAGGCATCTCTAAACCGCGTTGCTGAGTTAGAGTCTTTTATCCTATGAGTGAGTCCTCTTGAGCCATCAACATTGTAACATGCTTGAGAACGCTTGAGCCATCAAGACTTGTACAAACCTGAAAATCATTTTAGAACCTCTATTAGTACCAAATAACTTTTATATGTTTTGTTATGATCAAAACGCATAAACTGAAGAGTGTAACCTTTGGGCCAACAATCTCTCACTTTTTGATGATGATAAAACATATAAGCTATAACACAAGGTATAGAAGAGAGGTAAAAACTCCCCCTCAAATAATGCTATATTAAATAATAATGCTATATTAAACAAGTATACTATACATGAAACCATAATAAAAGAATAAACACGAAAACATATTCTTTGATATAAAACATACTTATTATTTAGAACAAAACACAAACAAAAACATACATACAAGGATAAACATATTTCTCCCCTTTTTTGTCATACATCAAAAAGGGAAATATTAAATATTAGTATGAAAATTCTTTAGTCAATAACACAAACATTGAGTTCACCACATATAAAGGAAAATCTATTGAAATCAAGCAGTTTAGTGAAAATATCGGCAAATTAAAAATCAATAGAAATATAATCAATATCAATATCACCTTTCTCAAAATGATCTCAAAGAAAGTGATATCTAATCTCTGTGTGCTTGGTCATACTATGTCGATTTGCATTCTTAGTCATATGAATTGTATTAGTATTATCACAAAATATTTTAATATGGTCATAATGCAAATCATAATCAAGGAGAGTGTGTTTCATCCAAAGGACTTGAGCACAACATGCCCCAGCCGCAACATACTCCTCCTTGGCGGTTGAGAGGGCTACCGAATTTTGTTTCTTAAAAGACCATGAAATAAGATAATTACCGAGAAATTGACATGTTCCACTAGTTCTCTTCCTATCCACTCTACAGCCCGCATAGTCGGCATCCGAAAAACTCATCATTGAGAATTGTCCAGTCTTTGGATACCATAGACTCATTCCAATAGTGCCCTTAAGGTATCAAATAATGCATTTTACCGCTATCAAGTGGGATTCTTTAGGACACGATTGGTATCTATCACAAAGACACACATTAAACATAATATCCAGCCTACTAGCCGTTAAATACAATAAACTACCAATCATGCTTCTATATAATCTTATGTCTACACTCTTACATTGGTCATCCTTGTCAAGCTTGGTAGTGGTAGCCATGGAAATGTTGCAAGTTTTTGACTCTTCAAGTCCAAATTTCTTAATGAGTTCCTTAGTATACTTGACTTGACTTATGAAGATCCCATCACTCCTTTGCTTGATTTGGAGTCCAAGAAAATAGTTTAATTCACCCATCAAAGACATCTCAAATTCATGCTGCATATTTGATTCAAACTCTTTGCAAAGTAATTCATTAGTAGAACCAAAGATTATATCATCAACATAGATTTGTACAATAAGAATGTCACTACCAACATGTTTAGTAAATAATGTGTCTACTTTGCCCTTAGTAAAATCATTTGATAGAAGAAAAGTAGAAAGTCTTTCATACCAAGCTCTTGGAGCTTGTTTTAAACCATACAATGCTTTATCTAGTTTGAAACAAAATTTGCATATATATGATCAACAAAACCAGGGGGTTATTCAACATATACTTCCTCTTCAATAAAACCATTTAAAATGCACTTTTTACATCCATTTGAAAAAGTTTGAAATTTTTATAGGATGCATAAGCTAGTGTCATCTGTATGGCTTCTAACCGTGCTACGGGTGCAAAGGTCCCCTAAAAGTTGATTCCTTCAACTTGGGTGTAACTTTAGGCCACTAACCTAGCTTTATTCCTAACAATATTTCCTGACTCATCCAACTTATTCCTAAAAATTCACTTAGTACTAATGATTGGTCTATCATGGGGTCTAGGAACAAGATGCCAAACTTGGTTGCGCTCAAATTGATTTAGCTCTTCTTACATAGCAAGCAACCAATGTGAGTCACCCTCGACTTCGAGAATGTTTTTGGGTTCAATATGAGATATGAATCTATAATGCCCACACAAATCATGGAGTTTGGAGCGAGTGGTTACCCTTTGGATACATCACCTATGATGAGATCTTTGGGATGATTTGTAGCATATCTCCAATCTTTAAGAAGTGGTTGTGATGGTTCCACTTCATCCTTTTGAACTTCACCATTGTGTTCTTGCTTGTCTTCTTAGATGGGTGAGTCCTTCAAGGAGATGTTCTCCATGTCTTCACCTAAAGAATCAATCTCTACAATATTCTTAATAAATGCATTAGATTCCTCAAACTTAACATGCATAGATTCTTCAATTGTAAGAGATGATTTATTGAACACTCTATATGCTTTGCTAGTACTAGAATAGCCAAAAAAAATTGCTTCAAAAGCCTTAGTATCAAATTTGCCCAAATTATCTTTGGTGTTCAAAACAAAACATTTGCATCCAAAAACTTTAAAATACGAAACATTTGGTTTTCTCAAATGATAGATTTCAAAGGAAGCTTTGGAATTATTTTTACAAAAATAAATTCGGTTCAATATATAACATGCGGTATTTACGGTCTCGGCCCAAAAGTATTGAGGGAGCCCGTATTCACTTATCATTGTTCTAACCATTTCTTGAAGAGTTCTTTTCTTCCAATCAACGACTCCATTTTGTTGTGTAGTTATAGGACATGACATTTCATGCTTAATTTCATTATCATCGCAATAAGTCATAAAGAATTGGTTAACAAACTCACCACCTCTATCACTTCTTATGCATAAAATTGAAAATCCTTTTTCTTTTTCAACCCTTTCTCGAAAAATCTTAAAATGTGAAAAAGTTTGATCTTTATGCTCCGAAAAGAAAATCCATGTGAAATGAGAGAAATCATCGACTAAAACCAAAACATATCTATTTTCATTTAAACTTTTAGTTTTAGTTGGTCCAAAAAGATCCATGTGGTTCAATTCTAATGGCCTAGATGTCATGATATCTTTGATTGGTTTGAAAGAGGGCTTGGTTTATTTTCCAAGTTAGCATGCACCACAAATGCGGTCCTTTTTAAACTTCTAATGAGGAACACCCTTCACCGATTTATTAGAATTGAGTCTAGAAAGATGATCAAAAGAAGCATGGCCTAATCTTCTATGCCATAACGATGAATTCTCATCAAAAGCATTTAAACATTTTGTAGTGCAATCCAAATTAAGCATATCAATAATGTAGACATTATTTTCACGAAATCCAGTGAGAATGCATTCATTGGTTTTACAATCATAAATATTGCAAGACGATTCATCAAAAATAACTTTAGAACCACGATCACATAGTTGACTAATCTAAGTAAATTATGTTTAAGCCCATCAACAAGAGCTACATTTTCAATTAAAGGAGATGTACCAATCTTGATGTTACCTATACCGATGATGGTGCCCTTGGAGTCATCTCCGAAGGTGACGGTGGGGTTGCAAAATTGTTGATGTCCCATGCCATATGCCTTGAGCAACCACTATCAAGGTGCCACTGCTCCCTACGTCTCAGAGTCTTGGTGTGTACCTATATCAAATAATTGAACGGTTGATTTTGGTATCCATATTTTCTTGGGTCCTAATACGTTAATGTTTCGAACCCAAACATGATTGTTCATACTATTTATAGGATCATATCAAAAATTGGCTAAGTAACAATGTCGGTCACAATAAGTACATTTATAAATTCTTCCATATTTAAAAGCATAATGAGCATGTGGTTTACGAACATGTGAATTGTGAATGATCGGTCACATATATTGCATACATATTGTCACATTTCCATACTTATTATCTAAATAAATCATATTAATAAGTCCTATTTTTCTTCCGTACATGTCAAAGAGAAGGGGCAATCCAATTCCGAGTCGTCTAAATCCTCATCTAAAGAGGAAGGCAATCTAGAGAATGGGTGTACTCATTCTAAAAGAATGAATCAATTAGAGCAGCGTCTGGAAGCCCTTACCAACCAGAAAGGCCTTCAAAAAGCAGGAGTGATCCGGCCATATCTGGTCGAGTGGGACCTTGTCCCATACCCTCCTAAGTTCAAAGCTCCGACCCTATAGGCTTTCAACGGCAAAGGGTCACCAAACCAACACATCTACTACTTCAAGTCTCAAACGGGAAATATAGTAGATAATAATGCCATCTTAGCGCGTTCGTTCATCGGCACTCTAAAAGGGCTTGCCTTTGAATGGTTCATGAAACTCCCAGAAGGCTCCATCAAAAACTGGGGTGATTTGGAGAAGCTCTTCCTGACACGCTTCTTTGAAGACAACTCGGAGATTACAATGCCCACTCTCCTTGCAACGAAGTAGCAAAAGGGAGAGTCCGTCAAAGCATTTGTGGAAAGATTTTGGAATATGGAACTCCGATGTCGTAGCGGTGTGACCCAGACCACCCTTCTGGAAACATACTGCCACAATTTGCAAACTTCGCTCCTAGCCCAGATAGGGTTGCTGAAAGTCGCACCTGGAAACAATTGGCCCAATAAGGTGAACAGGCTGAAGAAATTGTCACCAGGGTTAGGGCAAAAAAAATAAGCCCAGACCCGAAAAGTCGACAAGTCGCGCATCAGAAGTATCTTTTCAATCAAAAAGGATGGATACATTGGCGACAGAGACAAAATCTCCCGTTAAACCTCAGCCAACCAGAGGGGGAGCTTCTTCAAATCAGCCGCGCGCCAACAGGCAGTACTCCTTCAAAGACGAGCACGTCAATTCATTGTTTAAGTTACTCAACAAGAGCAACAGATTAAAGCTTCCTGAAGCTAGACGTCCCGAGGAGGTCGGCGAAATCGACAATCCTAACTACTGCTTGTATCATAGGGTGTTAGGGTACCCCACCAAGAGCTGTTATATCTTCAAAGATATTCTTCAAGCTTTGATTTACGCGAAAGTGCTCAAGCTCCGTCCAGAACAAAAGAAAGTGACGGCCAACATGACGTCATTTCTTCAGTTTGGAATCCAGCCTCCAGCACTAGTCGGAGTAGTTCCCATCCCAAAAAGGGAACTAAGGATGATCAATATAGACCAGCATCACCAGCAAGAGAAGGGTCTTGTACCTATCCCTACACCTCAGGGAGAGATCATGTGGGTTCATCCCGACCTTGTGAAAGCCAACAGTGGACTACTGTTACCAACAGCAAGTCCAAAGGCAAAGCAAGAGCCTCCCCCTATAATGTGGTGTGTGCCTCTTCTCAGGAAGCAGAGACTGATATTCCCTCACTAACTGACTCGGAAGCGAAACGATCATCCTTGCCACAGAAATGAATGCACCACTCGTGGTCGAGACTTGTTCGGGACAGTCATACTTGAAGAAGTATGACGGGTTAGTGGCGAATCCGCCCGGACCTACTGCAGAGCCAACCATGCCTTCCGTAAAGTAACCAGTGGAGAAGCCAAAAGAGCTTCGGTATTCTAAAGCTCTTCCAAAGGACAAAACAGAAAGGACTTCAGGACCTTACCGCTTTGATATCTTGGCTCAACTAGCTAACATCCCGGCCAGAATCACTCTTTACGAGCTCCTGAGGCTATCAAAGTCAACAAGAGAAGCTCTAGCTGATGCTGAGGTTTTTATGGCCCAGATCCCGGTTGGATCACAGGAGGAAAATAAAGAAGACTGCCTCCACGCCTCTCATTACACCCACTGCATTACCTTCACACCAGACGACATGCAGGTCAAGGAAAAACATAATAGGCCTCTGTACTTCACAGGGTACATTGCATCATCTGAAGTGAGCCGCATTCAGGTAGATTCCGGATCCGCGTTGAGCATTATGCCTCGCCGGGTCATGCAATATTTAGGGATCCCCACCCACCGATTGAGCGCCACCCAAACTACCATTTATGGTTTCAACGCCAATAATATGCGCCCAATGGGGAAATCAAACTCAAATGTCAGATTGGGGACCTGAGATCTAAAATGACGTGCTATGTGATCGACGCTGACACTTCATACAATTTGCTACTCGGACGACTGATTGAGGTTTTACCTGCACACAAAATACTGAATTTTAGATTTTAAGATTAAAGAATGCAAGTTACTCAATTCTACCGCTATAGCAAGCGGTTATGCGGGTCGTGATCCACAATGAGGGACTAGCGATGGAAGATTTTTAGTAAGTTTTCTTTTATGCTACAATTAATGGTTAAAATTTTTCTTTTAGTTCTTAAAAAGAAAAGAGAAAAATGGAGTTATAGTTAAGTTAGAAAGAAAGTGATAGATAGAGAAGGTGGAGAAATGGAAGTGGATATGTACAAAGAAATGAAAAAGAGTGAAAGAAATTTGGAAGATTGTGGTGTTGGTAATTTATACTAAAATTAAAAGAAAAGAAAACCTAAAAGAAAAACTTACCTCCTTTGGGTGATGACTTACCTGGAACCCTTGCATGTTTTACCTTACTTCGGAGGCGATCAACGCATAATTCATAAGATCGAGCTCTGTCCCCATTCGCATTACATCATCAAGATGAACAAGAATGAAATGATACGGAATCTTGAGGAGGAGAACATCATCATGAAATATCGGTGGCACTCATACAAACATCGCTATACTGATACTTCTAGATTCACTTGGATGCTCATCATAACCAAAAGAGGAAAAGTAGAAAGAAGAAGAAGAAAACAAAAGTAAAGACGAACATAAAAAAAAATTACCTTTTATTGCTTGCAGAAACGATGGAAGAAAGGAGGAGGATACATCGGTGTCACTCTCAACATAAGCCTCTCTCTTACTTACATGAATCTCAATCTAACCTATGCTTACAAAGAAATAAAAATTACATAAAAAGAAAATAAAAACCTACACTAAAAAGAATGAAAAACTAGCCTAAAATCTATCTCTGCGTGGTCGTCCCTTTTTGCCTTTGAGATTGCAGGTATTTATAGAAGAAATGCAGAGGTTAGAGGAGTATGAAGATAGAGAATGCTGGCTATTTCTGATTTGAATCCTCCCCTTATCTCCAAACTTGATTTGATATGGATATTCAGTTTTGATCTGCAGTTTGTTGGCGTATTGATTGCTAAATATCACTTAACAACTGATAGAATTAGAAATAGTGATCAACATAAGAGTTGTAGCCCTATAAGGCTGCTTTCTGGATCATCTTGAATCATCAGATTTGAGATTCAGTAGAGAAAGTTATGATTCAAGTACTAAAATGTATCCAGTCAGAATCTGAGTCAAACTTGCTTCATCTCTCCGTTGATCTTCTCTCTATCCATTTATCTCTTTGTTTTTGATATTATCCTCAGTTGATCTTTAGCTAACCAAAATAGATTTATGAAAATCTAAATTTTACCGATTTTCATTTGGTGTTATCTTTCTGATTTGTTCTGATCTTCAGCTGAACATTTGCCCCAATCTTTGATTTGTTCTAACTAGATCTGGGATCATCCTCAGCTAACCAAATAGATCCAGTTAAATCTGATTTTAACTGGTATTTATTTGGTTTAATCCTCTTTCTCTTCATTATTATCTCCTGCAAAATAGATATTTAAGACAAGGAATTAGCAGATTTATTACACGATAAATGTAGGAGTGTAATGAAAAGAATACAAAATATATGTACGATCACACCCCCACACCTATCTTTTGCTCGTCCTCGAGCAAATCAACAAAACTAAACCAAAGATTATTAGACCACTTTCGCAGGTTACGCGATTGCACTGAGCATGTGCAACAAGCCGTTAAACCTCTATGTTTCCCCTAGAGGACGAGTTTTATCTCGTGAGAGTTTTCAGTGAATTGCACCCACAAAATCCATAAAGAAAGAGTAACAAAGAGTTAGTATTTTGAAAAGTATTTTGAAAGAGAAAATTATTTGAAATATTATTTTAAGATTTAAGTAATCTATAAGTTATAGGAAAATCAAATTTTTCATTCCTAAACTTAGTCTCTATTCAAAAATTTGTTATCAATTAAAAGTAAGGAGTCAAATTGTACTTCTCATCTAGTCTATTATTTTACCCTAAGTCATATGCACCTTTGTGACCGTGAAATTTTGATTAAGGGTTCTTTAACTCTAATGCTTATGTCTTATTTATTTATTATTTTTTTATTTTTTGTGGTATTATTCCTTAGTTCTATTAGGCTTTCTAATCTGCCCATGTAACGAGCCTTTAATCGATGACTCCCAAGCCAAACGGTCTTAGGGCACCGGGTGAGAAAACACCCCAAGGACTTAAGGACTCGAGCAAACAAGGCGACAAAACTAAGGATTTTATTATATGAACCGCTCTTAGGCGTGAATACTTATGCTTTATTAGGCACAAATACCCAGCTTAATCAGATGATTTTTATATATATATTTTTCTCAAACTTATCTAATCATCTTTCACATAAATACTAAGGCTTGCTTAGGTCAAAGCACCTAGCTAAAATTAGATTTGTTTATCTTTCATAGGTATATTTTCTCTTTTTTCTTTTTTTTAAAGGCATAAGAATCTTTGTTTTTGAACCCTAAGTGTGTAAGTGTATGAAGTGTGCATATTTCATCAAGGTAAAGATGAAGACTAAATTACTTTGACAAATTATCTTCCTAACCCTAAAAATCAAACAAATAATCTTATTTTGACCAAGTATAAGAAATCCTAATTATGATTCTCCTATTCCATAAAATTGACTTAATTTCTTACAAAAAATATGTCAAAATATTATTTCTATTTTCAAAAAGTTTTTAAAAGTAAAGAAAATGTTAATAATAATTTTTTTTGTTTTCTTTTTTTTATAAAAAGAAAAAAAACTAAGTTATGTTAGACCCTCCCCCACACCAATCTCTTGCATTGTCCTCAATGTGTGAATTAATGCATAGATGCATGAAAAAGTAGAAAGGAAAGGAAAATATTACCTTAAGGTGGTGGTTCCGGTGGTGGTCTGATTGGTCCACGAAATGCGGCCCAATCGACTTTGCATGGAGTTCGGAGGAACCCACCAGAAATCTTTCTTATATAACCCACTAAAATGATGTATACATGAATGATCTTTATTAAATATTTTACCCCATCTAATTTTCAAATTTCATAATTAATTTCGGAGTCAATTTTGTCAACCGCCTTGTCCCAAAATGGAGTGTGAAAAGATGGAATGATTGACTTGGACTTAGGAAGTATGGGAACTAATACCGACTCAGGAAAGTGAATTAGGTCAAGTAAAGATTCAGGAGTCAAGATTGGTTCAGGAAGTGGGTCCAAATCAGGAAGTTGAAACTCAAGTCCACATTCATTTTCCCATAATGGAATGTGACTTAATATTGGTGATTCAAGTTCAAGAATGACAGGTGTGGGAATAAAAACTGACTCTAAAATATTACTCAAGTCGGGTAACAAAATAGGAGTCAATATTGTTTCGGAATTTGAACTGGATCACAAAATTGAGAATCTAGGTCACATTTCTCATTGAGTTCAATTTCATAAAAATGAGAACTTGCCAATTTGTCAATAGGGCATTCAAAAGTATGAAATTGGTCATGTTCAATATGATGATCATCAAAGATTGGCGATTCAATTTCATTATGAATTGGCATAGGATCCAATGTTGACTCAGAAAAAAGATTGAAATCAGGTGAAGGCACCAGAGTCATAATTGAATCAGGAAGTAGAATTGAATACTAAATTGAGGTTCATAATCATATTCATTCTCAAGTTCAATTTCAGGAAAGGGATAACTTGCCAAACTGTCAATGTCATTTTTAAAATTTAGAGTTTGGGCATGTTCAAATGATTGTGCTAAAATGGAACCTTGTTTTCCAAAACAACATGACTCTTCGGCTCTAACAGAATGGTTAGCGACATCAGAAATGGTCAAACGGTGAGAACGTAAAGTTTGGATCATTATATCTATGTCATGATTACAAGCGTTTTGAGCCTGAGTCATGGTTTCAAGCATCTTTTCATAGTTGATTGGTTCATCATTTTGTTGCGATTGGACTTGAAAAGATGAAGTGTTATTTTGGAATTGGTAGTGAAATTGTGAGTCCGTCAGATTTTGTGATTGCTGTTTGGACTCACACATACTCATTTTCAAAATTGATGGTTTTCTACTTTGGACTGGTGGAACTGAGTATGAATCTTGGAAATATTGTGGACAAGGTGGATAAGGAGGACAAGTTGGTTGAAAATTGGACTCGGGAGAGGTGAATCCCCATTGACTCTGTGAAGAGTTGAAATTATTCTGAAAATTATGGTCATAAGATTGGAGGCATGGGTTATATTGATTCGGATATGACCAATCTGGTACACTATGTTGGTTAAAGTTATGATATACTGGGTTGGTAATATCCGAAAAAGAGGTTGGTGTGTAATATGGATTACCATTAAAATTAAAAAAATTGTTATTATAAGCCATATCACACAAGAAATATCAAACACAAAAAAAAAAAAACAAACAAATAAGCAAATAAATAAAAAAATTTAAACTAAGTTAGGGTAGACCTTTGACCTAGACGACTCCTAACTGGTTAGACCGTCCACGGGAGGTATAATGCAGACTTGGACCACAAGCTAATCAGCCAGGTCAGGGAAAGATTAGTGGGAGGTATCCGCGCAAAAGCCACGGGCCAAATTAAGCCAAACCATCAGCCTTCGGGGTTTCGCCCCTCAATCCCTTTCCTTAGACACTGATTTGGTAGGAGTCAATTCTAACACCTTCCCCCTATTGGTCCCCGAGATATTGATAAATGCGGAACTATCTCTGTTGGCAACAATGATCTAAAATACACAAGTCAACATAACACTAAAACAAGAAGGATTAATCGTTAATCAAAGAAGTAACTTGCAAAAAGGAAATCAAATCTCAGAAAATGCACAAACGCAAACAAGAGAGATTTATCCTGGTTCGGTCCTTGTGACCTACATCCAGTCCCCAAGCCACCCGCTTGAGATTTTCCTTTAACCTTGATTTTGCAACCCAAAATCAATACACCATGTACACCACTTGACAAATCCCCTTCGCCAAATGTATACACCTTCTCTTCCACCAAGAGAACACCTTCTCTTCCACCAAGAGAATACCTTTCACCTTGTACAACTGCTTCTACAACCAAGAAGCCTCCTGTGTACAATGATTTGCTTTGAGAATTACAATACTTTTCCTATAGCCTTGGTACTGAATGTGTATGTGGACAAGGTTCAGTATAGGAAACAAGAACTTCAGAGAATCTTCACAATGAAATGTCTTTTGGTGAAGAACTGAAGTGGGAAAAACAGTTTGCAGATTTTTGGCTTTGAAAAACTGATAAAATCTCTTAGTAATTGGCCTTTGGTATAACTTTCCTATTTATAGCTGAAGACTAGGGTTAGTTAGGGAGGTTACAGGTGCATTTCGAATGTTTGAAACGTTGGAAAACGTTGCACAAAAGACCAACAGTCAGAAACTTTCCAACAGTCAAAACTGCCTATTAGTCGACTTGCTTTTTTGAGTTAGTCGACTAGACTAGGCAAAGATCCTTCTATAAGTCGACTATGTTTGGCTATAAGTCGACTAGGTCAGTGGCCGTTGGAAGAACAGTTTCAGAATAACTACTTCAAGTCGACTGCAACTACTTGATAGTTGACTTGACCAGTTATTAGTCGACTTAGGGACAAGGGTTAGTCGACTAGAAAAATGTAATAGTCGACTATAGTTGACTGTTGGTCGACTAATACACAAACAGAGAGTTGGTCTGTTTCAGGACACAGGATTAGTCGACTTGGGTAACTGGGTTAGTCGACTACACATTGGTTAGTCGACTTATAATGGACATCAAGTCGACTAATGGACCAATGAAGTGTGTGTTTGTGTCAAGGCTTTTACATGCTATATCAACTTTACAAACCACACTCTATCAACTCTCCTTGGCACATCTTGATCATGTAGGACTCTTGATTCGTCATGTGTTAGAGCTCCAAATGAATTTGATCTTCACAAACGTCTTCATCGAAATAAGTTCCAACATTCTCCCCCTTTTTGATGATAACGCTTTGTGTGCACAAGTCCTCCCCCTGCAGAAGATATGTTTTATTTTTCTCCCCCTGCAGAAATTGGGTTATAACAAATAGAGAAATACTTTGTTCTCCCCCTGCAACAAATATATTAGTACATATATATATAATTGTTCTTTATCAATTTTTATATGGTACCTGCAAGATAAACGTTAGATGGTACCAAACATAAAAGAACTGTTGGAACCTGACAAGTTCAAGATATTGAAACCTCTCCAATTACAAGATTTTGATGATGGACGAACACTACGACCACATGATGATTGCTCTACCTCAGATGAAGATTACTGAAGCTTATGGGTGTTTGTGGAAGTTGGTGTGTAAACTTAGAAAGATTTGTAACAGCCTTGATCACTTACACACAAAATATACCTTCCCAAGTCGACTTACCCTATTGATATAGTCGACTACCCCAATGTAGTCGACTTGACATATAGCCCTAGTCGACTAGTCCACTTAGAACAAAAACTCCTAAACTCTCTGTTTGGACTCTGTAAGCCAATTAGTCGACTTAACTTTCTTACCTAGTCGACTAACAGATACTCTAGTCGACTAACCCTATTTCCAAGTCGACTAATCTTTGACACAAAAATTATCCAACTCTCTGTTTCTTTTCTGAAACAAAATTAGTCGACTATCCTTTTTATCCAGTCGACTAATACAAGTTTTAAGTCGACTACAAGTTAGTTACAGTCGACTAATTTCAGTTATCCAGAAACTTTTGTTTCCAACAGACACTTCCCTAGTCGACTAACAATCTTACCTAGTCGACTAATAAGTGAACTTTTGCCTAGCCTAGTCGACTAATCCAGTATCCTAGTCGACTATAAGCAGTTTCTGACTGTTGGACAGTTTCTCTTATCTGATTCATTTGGCAACATTTTCAAATGTTCAAATTGTCTGAATTGATGCCATAACTTCCCTAACTGACCCTAGTCTACATCTATATATAGAGAAGTTATTCCAAAGGCCATTCACTAATTCTTTCAATCAGATTTCCAAAGCCAAAATTTTCAGAATCCTGAAAACTGAAATTTGCAACTTCTTTCTTCACCAAAAGCCATTTTCCTCTTGTGAAGAATTCTGAAGTTAAACCTTCCTATACAGAACCTTGTCCACTACAGATCCTTATCAAGGCTATAGGAAGTTATTGTATTCATTTCAAAGAAAGTTGTACAAGGAGTCTTCTTGGGTGTAGAAGATTGTACAAGGCGTGTTCTCTTGGTGGAAGAGAAGTTGTGCACGTTGGCAAAGGGTGTTTGTCAAGTGGTGCACAAGGCACTTGTTGTAGGGTGTACACAAGGAAAGTAAGGGAAAATCTCAAGCGTTTGCTTGGGGACTGGATGTAGGTCACAAGGACCGAACCAGGATAACTCTCCGCTGTTTGCGTTTGTTTTTTCTGTGCTTAATCTCTTGTGATTATTTAATTTCTGCAAGTGATTTGTTTAAAGTTTAAATAACACTATTCACCCCCCCTCTAGTGTTGTTTTGCTTGTTATATAGATCCTACATTTGGTATCAGAGCAGGTTTCAAGGCAAACAACCATACAAGGATGGCAACGGATTTCCAATCATCCCAATTCAAAGAAGGGCATTCTACACAACGTCCACCGCTCTTTGACGGAACCAACTACAATTACTGGAAGTGTAGAATGAAGATCTACTTGCAGTCGCTCAACTACGATCGTTGGAACATCGTAGAAGCCGAGTACACCAAGCCTACAACCAACTATGACGCTTGGAGTGAAGAACAAAAGAAGAATGCAAATCTGGATGCCAAGGCGATGAACGCTCTCTTTTGTGCCTTAACCAAAGAGGAATTCAACCGTGTGTCTACATCAACCTCTGCACATCAAATATGGCATACACTCGAGGTAACACACGAAGGTACTAACAAGGTTAAAGAATCTAAAATTTCAGTTCTTGTCCACAGATTTGAATTGTTCAAGATGAAGGAGAACGAAACCATATCCGAAATGGTTACAAGGTTCACCGACATCACCAACACTCTTGCATCCCTTGGAAAGGACTACACTCAAGTTGAACGAGTCCGTAAGATCCTTCGAGCACTCACACCGGAATGGGAGAAGAAGACAACCGCCATTGAAGAGGCAAACGATCTCTCCACCATGACATTAGAAAACCTAGTCGGGAATCTAATGGCATATGAAGTGCAAATAGAAGAAAGAAAGAAGGACGAACAACAACATCAATCCAAGAAGAAAGCTCTTGCCTTCCATGCATCTTCAGATACGGACAATTCGGATGAAGATGAAGAAGAAATGGCCATGCTTTCAAGGAAGTTCAAAAGGTTCTTAAAACAAGGTAAGTATAATAAGAATAAAGATACTAATGAAATTCCAACTTGTTTTAAGTGTAACAAACCAGGCCATATGAAGAAGGATTGTCCATTGATGAAATCAAAAGGACACTTCAAGACTTTCAACAAGTTCAACAAGTTCAACAAGAATAAGAAGGCCTTTCAAGCAACATGGGATGATAGCGACTCATCTTCCTCTGAGGACGAAGAAGAAGCAAAGGAAACCGCCAATATTTGCTTCATGGCCCAAGAAGATGAGGTACAAGATTATGATGCTTTATTAGAAGCCTTTAATGAACTTTATAGTATGAAAAGATTAGAAATAAAGTTTTAATAAAGGAAAATGAAAAACTTGTTAATAATAATTCAATTCTTGTTTCTCAAATATCATCTTTTAGTTCTCAAAAAGAAGAATTTGAAAAAGTTATTGTATCTTTAAAAGAGACAATGAAGTTTTCTTAAAAGAGAATGCTTTACTTAAAAAGGAAACTTTTTCTTTAAGTTCTAGAATTAATGTTTTAGATAAAGATATGATAAGTTTCAAAATTAAGTATGAAGATCTTTTGAAAAATGTAAATAAATTTAATAAAGGAAAAGAAAGTTTAAATATGTTATTATCTTCTCAAAAGATGTCTAACAACCATTTTGGTCTTGGTTTTTCAAAAGATAACATGTATAAGCCTACTCATGTTGGTATTGGTTTTTCAAAGACTAATTTTGTAAAATCTACACATGTTCATAATCCATACAATTCTTTTGTAAAAAGAAATGATATTTCAAAAAGAAGTAGATGCAAATATATATGGGTTCCTAAGAATCTAAATAATGTTGATAAGAATGTTTATATTGCATCTTTTATACATGATGTGTGTAATTCTAAGAATTATGTTTATACTAACAAATGGAAACCAAATTCCAATTGGATTTGGGTTCCTAAAGGCTAACCTTTTTCGGACCCTATCATGATGGGTACCATATTTATTGTTTTATCTTATAGGTACCTAACAAAGAAAAGTGGATACTTGATAGTGGGTGTTCCAAACACATGACCGGATATATGCAACTATTGTCTTCCGTACAAATCAAAAAAGGAGGTACAGTGATCTTTGGAGACAATAACAAAGGAAAAGTTATTGGAACCGGCATTGTTGGTAATCTTTCAAAACCTCTTATTGAAAATGTCCTTTTGGTAAGTGGTTTAAAACACAATCTATTAAGTATTAGTCAATTATGTGATAAGGGTTATAAAATTGTGTTTGAAAAAGATGTTTGTCTTATTTATGATGCTAATATGAAAGATATTTTGTTTAAAGGTTTTCGAAACAATAACATATATGAATTGTCAATAGCATGCATTTCTTCAAATGAAATTTATGTCTAATTGCTTCAAATAATGATTATTTTTTATGGCATAAAAGATTTGGTCATTTGAATATGAAAACTATTTCTAAGATTTCAAAATTTAACTTAGTTAAAGGTCTTCCAAAAATTGCTTTCAAAAAGGACTATTTTTGTGATTCTTGTCAATTAGGAAAACAAGTTAAATCTTCTTTTAAATCAAAAGATTTGGTTTCTACAAAAAGACCTTTAGAATTATTGCATTTGGATTTATTTGGTCCTACTTGTGTTTCTTCATTAAACAAGAGTAGATATGTTTTTGTCATTGTAGATGATTACTCACGTTTTACATGGGTGATTTTTCTGAAAATAAAAATGACACTTTTGATGAATTTGTAAGTTTTTGTAAAAGAATTCAAAATCAAAAGTCTCTAAACATAGTCACTATTCGTAGTGATCATGGAGGAGAATTTGAGAATGAATCTTTTTCAAATTTCTGTAATAAGTATGGTATTACACATAATTTTGCATTTCCTAGAGCATCTCCTCAAAATGGTGTTGTAGAGAGAAAGAATAGGACTTTGCAAGAATGTGCTAGAACTATGCTTATGGATAGTAACTTACCAAAATACTTTTGGGCTGAAGCCACTGCTACTGCTTGTTATGTTTTAAATCGAGTACTTATTCGACCATTTTTAAATAAAACCTCTTATGAATTGTTTCATGATCGGATTCCAAAAGTTTCATATTTTAAGATTTTTGGTTGTAAATGCTTTATTTTAAATACAAAAGATGCTTTAGATAAATTTGATGCTAGATCCAATGAAGGTATTTTGTTGGCTATTCTACTCATAGTAAAGCATATAGAATTTTTAATAAAAAATCATTTACTATTGAAGAATCTTTACATGTTAAATTTGATGAATCCTTGACTAAACTTGTTTCTAATGATTCTCCACATGATGATGATCATATTATAGTTTCTCCTAATGAAAATATTGTTATATCTTCTGTTGATACTAACTTGTCTAAGGATGAAGAGATTCCTACCGAGTTACCAAAAGCCTATGTTGAAGTAAGGAATCATCCACAAGATTTGGTAATTGGAGATATAAATCAAGGCGTTCAAACGAGATCCAAGTTGAACTACATGACACAAATTGCCTTCATTTCACTCATTGAACCGAAGAATATCAACGAAGCATGTGCGGATGATTATTGGACAATTGCCATGCAGGAAGAGTTGAACCAATTTGTAAGAAATGATGTGTGGGATCTTATGCAACGTCCTACTGATCATCCCGTCATCGGTACAAGATGGGTCTTCAAGAACAAACTCAATGAATCCGGTGAAGTCATTAAGAACAAGGCAAGGTTAGTAGCACAAGGGTACAATCAAGAAGAAGGTATTGATTTCGATGAAACTTATGCTCCAGTTGCAAGACTTGAATCAATTCGTATATTACTTGCTTTTTCATGTTTTATGAATTTCAAATTATATCAAATGGATGTTAAAAGTGCCTTTTTAAATGGAATAATTAAAGAAACTGTTTATGTTGAACAACCACCAGGTTTTGAACATGAAAAATTTCCAAACCATGTTTTCAAACTTAAAAAAGCTTTATATGGTTTAAAGCAAGCACCTCGTGCTTGGTATGATAGATTAAAGAGTTTTCTTTTAAATTCTGATTTTAAAATGGGAAGTGCAGATACAACTCTTTTTATCAAACATGTTCATAAAAATATCTTAATAATTCAGATTTATGTTGATGATATATTATTTGGTTCTACTAATGATGATCTTTGTCAAGAATTTTCTAAGACTATGCAGAATGAATTTGAGATGAGCCACATGGGCGAACTCACTTACTTCCTCGGTCTTCAAATCAAACAAATGAAGGATGGAATCTTCATCTCCCAATGCAAATACGCTAAGGAACTTCTAAAGCGATTTGGTATGGAAAATTCTGGTCACAAGAATACTCCCATGAGTACAACTACCTTTTTGGAAAAAGATGAAAGTGGTAAGAATGTCGATCAAAAACTCTATAGAGGTATGATTGGCTCTCTACTTTATATTACTTCTAGTAGACCTGATATAATGTTTAGCGTATGCTTATGTGCTAGATATCAGTCAAATCCTAAGGAATCACATATTAAAGCCGTGAAAAGGATCTTTAGATATTTAAATAACACAGTCAACTATGGTTTATTTTATCCAAAGTCATGCACATTTGATTTATTATCTTATAGTGATGCTGATTTTGCTGGTTGTAAATCTGACCGGAAGAGTACTAGTGGTACTTGTCACTTTTTGGGACATTCACTAGTATCTTGGTTCAGTAAAAAGCAAAATTCCGTATCCTTATCAACAACTGAGGCAGAATATATTGCTGCTAGTGTTGCATGTGCCCAAATTATATGGATGAAACAAACCTTACTTGATTATGGCATGACTCTCACAAATTCACCTATTATGTGTGATAATACAAGTGCTATTAATCTATCTAAAAATCCAGTTCACCATTCACGTACCAAACATATTGATATTAGACATCATTTTTTACGTGATCATGCTTTAAAAGGTGATATTTCTTTAAATTTCATATCAACTGATAATCAAGTTGCTGATATATTAACTAAACCACTGAAAGAAGATATCTTTATAAAATTTAGAAGAGATCTTGGTATTTGTAATTTTTCAGATTTTTAAACAATTTTTTCTAAGGCAGTATTTTTATGCAAGTTAGTCGACTTATAACTCTTATTAGTCGACTTATAAAAGTCTTAGTCGACTTGAAAAATTTCCTAGTCGACTCCTGTGAGAAACAGAAACTTCAATTTCTGATTTGTCCAGAATTAGTCGACTATAGAAAATTTACAGTCGACTAGTCCTATTATTAGTCGACTAGTCTTGTCCTGTAAGTCGACTAATACTGTGAAATTTCTGTTTTCTGTTTTCGGATTTCTGTTTCAAACCCGACCCAATAACTTAAGTTAAGGATCCGTTATCACTCAGTTTTAATCCTATCCCTTCATCTCTATCCAGATTTGATCTTCACCATTCAATCTATTCTTTAACTCACCCAAACCCTAGTTTTTCCCCTCATTCTCTCTTTCCAGCCGAGTTCACAGTCGACCAAGAGCTAGGGCACCCGAGTTCCTCCTGCAGGCTTCCACAGAGCAATTCCTTCCAATTCCTCTCCAAGTTCTTCATTTCAGGGTATAAATCTTTCATATTTCAGTTCATTACTTCCATATCTTCTGTCTACTTGCTTCCAATTTAGTTTTCATCATGTCCAAATCTAAGAAAACTAAATTTACTCCCAGTTCATCTTCCTCCACTGTTGATTTTAGGAATTTTCTGAAAAATCCACACCTAGAGGCTGATTATCTTAGACTATCAACTCTCGATATTATTCCAGGAAGATATATCAAATATGATGATTTTTATGATTATGATATCATGTCATATCTTCGAACTTGTGGTTTGTATAACATGTTCTCTTCTGAACTTAAGGAAGCTTATTATCCTTTTCTCATATATCTTTTCTACACAAATTTATCATATGAAGATAATGAGAATGCTACCTCTCTTGCTTCCTATGTTAAAGGTGTTCACATTAAGCTTTCTATCAAGAATATTGGCCGTATCTTGTCCATTCCCTATAGTGGTCTCACTCTTGATGATATTGTCATGGATGATGAAGATGTTTTAGGTCAAATTTTTCTACCCGGTCAACATCTACCTATGTCCAACAATAAGCTTAAGCCAATTCCCCGTCTAATTGGTAGAATCCTTTCCTATAACATCTGCCCTAAGACTGGTAGTTATAATTACTACTCAAGGGAATTATCGTCCTGTGTCTATGCTATTATGGCTGGACATGACGTTAATTGGGCTAAAATCATTTTTGACACCATGGTCAAGTTTCATTCCTCCTTCCTACCATTTGGCGCCTTTCTAACTCCAATCTTTCGTAAGTATCATGTTGATCTTGATTCTGAAACTTCTGTTGTCAAGATTTTTGAGTTTTTTGATCGTGCTGCCATTAATAGGATGAAGTTACCTGAGTTTCCCTCTCATGAACCACAACAACCACCTTCCAATCCACCAAGTCCTCAACATGTTCCCTCTACATCTTCACAACCTGACCCACCTCCAACTCAACCACCTCCATATGCCGATGCTTTCTATAATTCAATGTCTGCCCAGATTGCCTCAATTCAATCTCAACAACAAGCTTTGTTGGATTCTCAATCTCAGATTATTGAGAATCAATCCTTGATGATGACTCGGCTGAATTCCATTGAATCTACTCAATCAGCCATTATAAGTCTTCTCAAGATCAGTTATCCGCCACCTCCTCCTCCCGGATCCGAGGATTGAAGCTATTGGCGTTGGTGTCTCTCTTTATGTTTTTTGCTTTTCGCACACTTATGTATTTTCTGTTTTTGTTAAAAACTCTGTCTGTTTTTGTTTCAAGACTATGTCTCTTCTCTTTTTGTTAATGACAAAGGGGGAGAAATATGTTAAGTGTTATCTGTAACTTTGTGTTATGTTAAAAACTCTGTTATGTTATGTGAGAATTTTATGTTGTGATATGTGTATCTGTGTTTATGTATCGTGATATGTGTATCTGTGTTTGTATATCTATGTGTTTCTGTGTATCTATGTGTTTATGTTACATATTCTGAATATTCTGCATGTTGTGCACCTATGTGACAAAATCAAGGATTTTTGACATATATATGTTATGGATACTAACATATAACCATGCAGGTGCAACCTAACATTTTCTGCAGGGACAAAATATTTTTTATATAACTTAGTTACTGCAGGGGAGTTTTGTTGCAGGGGGAGCCATCATAGACATATGTTGTCATCATCAAAAAGGGGGAGAATGTTGGAACCTGACAAGTTCAAGATATTGAAGCCTCTCCAATTACAAGATTTTGATGATGGACGAACACTACGACCACATGATGATTGCTCTACCTCAGATGAAGATTACTGAAGCTTATGGGTGTTTGTGGAAGTTGGTGTGTAAACTTAGAAAGATTTGTAACAGCCTTGATCACTTACACACAAAATATACCTTCCCAAGTCGACTTACCCTATTGATATAGTCGACTACCCCAATGTAGTCGACTTGACATATAGCCCTAGTCGACTAGTCCACTTAGAACAAAAACTCCTAAACTCTCTGTTTGGACTCTGTAAGCCAATTAGTCGACTTAACTTTCTTACCTAGTCGACTAACAGATACTCTAGTCGACTAACCCTATTTCCAAGTCGACTAATCTTTGACACAAAAATTATCCAACTCTCTGTTTCTTTTCTGAAACAAAATTAGTCGACTATCCTTTTTATCCAGTCGACTAATACAAGTTTTAAGTCGACTACAAGTTAGTTACAGTCGACTAATTTCAGTTATCCAGAAACTTTTGTTTCCAACAGACACTTCCCTAGTCGACTAACAATCTTACCTAGTCGACTAATAAGTGAACTTTTGCCTAGCCTAGTCGACTAATCCAGTATCCTAGTCGACTATAAGCAGTTTCTGACTGTTGGACAGTTTCTCTTATCTGATTCATTTGGCAACATTTTCAAATGTTCAAATTGTCTGAATTGATGCCATAACTTCCCTAACTGACCCTAGTCTACATCTATATATAGAGAAGTTATTCCAAAGGCCATTCACTAATTCTTTCAATCAGATTTCCAAAGCCAAAATTTCCAGAATCCTGAAAACTGAAATTTGCAACTTCTTTCTTCACCAAAAGCCATTTTCCTTTTGTGAAGAATTCTGAAGTTAAACCTTCCTATACAGAACCTTGTCCACTACAGATCCTTATCAAGGCTATAGGAAGTTATTGTATTCATTTCAAAGAAAGTTGTACAAGGAGTCTTCTTGGGTGTAGAAGATTGTACAAGGCGTGTTCTCTTGGTGGAAGAGAAGTTGTGCACGTTGGCAAAGGGTGTTTGTCAAGTGGTGCACAAGGCACTTGTTGTAGGGTGTACACAAGGAAAGTAAGGGAAAATCTCAAGCGTTTGCTTGGGGACTGGATGTAGGTCACAAGGACCGAACCAGGATAACTCTCCGCTGTTTGCGTTTGTTTTTTCTGTGCTTAATCTCTTGTGATTATTTAATTTCTGCAAGTGATTTGTTTAAAGTTTAAATAACACTATTCACCCCCCCTCTAGTGTTGTTTTGCTTGTTATATAGATCCTACAAGAACATATTTAACCTTTAGGAGTCCAAATCCATTTAGAATTTGGTTTCCACCTGTTAATATACACATAGTTGCAAGAATCACATATATCATGAATGTATGAAGCAATATATGTATTTTTATCATGAAAACTTAAATTTTTAGGAATCCATATAAACTTACTTTTCTTAGACTTTTTTTTTACAAAAGAACTATATGGATTACTATAACATGAAGATTTTGCAATAAATCCAATACCATGATTATCATGTGACAATATTTGAAAAGATAATAAAGCATTCAAATTTTCTTTTCCTTTATTAAACTTAGTCACATTTTGCAAAAGATCTTCATATTTATTTTGAAAACTAACATGTCTTTATCCAATATAGAAATCCTTTCATTCAAAGACTTAGTTTCCTTTTTTAGAAAAATGTTCTCTTTTATAAATTTCTCATTTTCAATTTTCAAAGATGATATGACTTTTTCAAACTCATCTTGTTGTTGAGAATTTATAGATGAACATTGCAATGCATAACATGAATTTTCCTTTAAAAGTTTCTCATTTTCTTTTGACAAAACTTTGTTTTTCAGTTTTTCATTTTTCAGATCAAGAAATAATTCATGGAAAGCATCAGAGAGTTCAGAATATGATACCTCATCATCTTCAAGTGCCATGTAACATAGGTTGACACGTTCAGTGGATTCTTCTTCATCAGATGAAGATGAATCACTGTATTCTGATGATGCTTCGTAGTTCTTCTTCTTTTGAACTTCTTACTCTTGTACTTATCTTTCTTTTTAAGCAAAGGACAATCCATCTTCATATGACCTGGTTTATCACAATTAAAGCATTTGAATTTACCTTGCTTTAGAAATTTCCTGAATTTCTTTGAGAGCATTGCCATCTCCTCTTCGTCAACATTGTCCGTGTCAGAAGATGCATGGAAGGCGAGTTCTTTCTTCTTTGAATGGTGTTGTCGTTCGTCCTTCTTCCTTTCTTCTACTTGCACTTCATATGCCATTAGATTACCGATTAAGTTTTCTAATGTCATAGTTGAGAGATCATTCGCCTCTTCAATGGCGGTTGTCTTCTTCTCCTATTCTGGTGTGAGTGCACGAAGGATCTTTCGAACTCTTTCAACTTGGGTGTAGTCCTTTCCAAAGGATGCTAATGTATTGGTGATGTCGGTGAATCTTATAACCATCTCGGATATGGTTTCATTCTCCTCCATTTTGAATAACTCAAACCTGTGGACAAGAACAGATATTTTAGATTCCTTAACTTTATTAGTGCCTTCGTGTGTTACCTGAAGAGTATGCCATATTTGATGTGCAGAAGTTACTGTTGAAACACGGTTGAACTCTTCTTTGCTTAGGGCACAGAATAGAGCATTCATCGCTTTGGCGTCAAGGTTCGCGTTCTTCTTTTGATCTTCACTCCAAGCGTTGTAGTTGGTTGTGGGCTTGGTGTACGATGCTTCTACGATATTCCAAAGGTCGTAGTTGAGTGACTGCAAGTATATCTTCATTCTACACTTCCAATAGTTGTAGTTGGTTCCGTCAAATAGCGGTGGACGTTGTGTAGAATGTCCTTCTTTGAATTGGGATGAGGGAAACTCCGTTGCCATCTTTGTTGTTGACTTGTACCTGCTCTGATACCAAATGTTGGATCAGAGCGTATACGCCGGTTCAGGGTATGAAATGTGAGGCCGGCTCTGATACCAAATGTTGGTCCCCGAGATATTGATAAATGCGAAACTATCTCTGTTGGCAACAATGATCTAAAATACACAAGTCAACATAACACTAAAACAAGAAGGATTAATCATTAATCAAAGAAGTAACTTGCAAAAAGGAAATCAAATCTCAGAAAATGCACAAACGCAAACAAGAGAGATTTATCCCGGTTCGGTCCTTGTGACCTACATCCAGTCCCCAAGCCACCCGCTTGAGATTTTCCTTTAACCTTGATTTTGCAACCCAAAATCAATACACCATGTACACCACTTGACAAATCCCCTTCGCCAAATGTATACACCTTCTCTTCCACCAAGAGAACACCTTCTCTTCCACCAAGAGAATACCTTTCACCTTGTACAACTGCCTCTGCAACCAAGAAGCCTCCTGTGTACAATGATTTGCTTTGAGAATTACAATACTTTTCCTATAGCCTTGGTACTGAATGTGTATGTGGACAAGGTTCAGTATAGGAAACAAGAACTTCAGAGAATCTTCACAATGGAAATGTCTTTTGGTGAAGAACTGAAGTGGGAAAAACAGTTTCAGGTTTGCAGATTTTTGGCTTTGGAAAACTGATAAAATCTCTTAGTAATTGGCCTTTGGTATAACTTTCCTATTTATAGCTGAAGACTAGGGTTAGTTAGGGAGGTTACAGGTGTATTTCGAATGTTTGAAACGTTGGAAAACGTTGCACAAAAGACCAACAGTCAGAAACTGTCCAACAGTCAGAACTGCCTATTAGTCGACTTGCTTTTTGAGTTAGTCGACTAGACTAGGCAAAAATCCTTCTATTAGTCGACTATGTTTGGCTATAAGTCGACTAGGTCAGTGGCCGTTGGAAGAACAGTTTCAGAATAACTACTTCAAGTCGACTACAACTACTTGATAGTCGACTTGACCAATTATTAGTCGACTTAGGGACAAGGGTTAGTCGACTAGAAAAATGTATTAGTCGACTATAGTTGACTGTTGGTCGACTAATACACAAACAGAGAGTTGGTCTGTTTCAAGACACATGATTAGTCGACTTGGGTAACTGGGTTAGTCGACTATACATTGGTTAGTCGACTTATAATGGACATCAAGTCGACTAATGGACCAATGAAGTGTGTGTTTGTGTCAAGGCTTTTACATGCTATATCAACTTTACAAACCACACTCTATCAACTCTCCTTGGCACATCTTGATCATGTAGGACTCTTGATTCGTCATGTGTTAGAGCTCCAAATGAATTTGATCTTCACAAACGTCTTCATCGAAATAAGTTCCAACACCCCCTTAGGATAATCTCCTAATTGAGTCCGAGATGTCCCTAGGGCCAACGTCTACTCAGTTTTAGTTAGGCTTGGGTTAGTGAGTGAGGAGATTATTTGTGGGTTAAGGGAAGGTAATAACTTTCCCACCTTATCTTGTTTATAGGACAAGCCCTTAAGATTGATTGTGCAAGGTGTGAGGGATAAAGAAAAGTAACATTCAACAAGCAAATAATCACTCAAGAATGTTTCCTAAACTATATGCCATGCAAACGTACTTTTTGCTCCAGCACTCTTCAACAGTAATGTAAAATGTAAATGAATTAGACATGTGCCTAAATGCAAAGTCTAAACCATTTTTAGCATTTAACAAACATCATTTTACTGTTGAGGTTAGAAAGTAAATATAATGAGACAAACAAGAAAATAGATAGCTACAGATATGAAACTTTGCACTACAGCCAACCTGCAAAAAAAATACAGGTTAGTAGCTCAAATTGTCGCAGGAATGTAGCAAATTTGAGGGCTTCTTGGCTCAGCTTTCTTGACCAGAGTCCAAGGCCACTTATATGTCCACTGTAGCAAAAATTCCTTATTGCCAAACCTGTACACCAAGAACAAAAAAGAAAGTTAACCAAAAATGTAAATCTAAAAAGAGAATAACTTATCGCCCCTCCCTGGCAACGGCACCAAAATTTGATTGAGGTTTTACCTGCACACAAAATACTAAATTTCAGATTTTAAGATTAAAAAGTGCAAGTTACTCAATTCTACCGCTATAGCAAGTGGCTATGGGGGTCGTGATCCACAAGGAGGGACTAGCGATGGAAGCTTTTTAGTAAGTTCTCTTTTATGCTACAATTAATGGTTAAAATTCT
Source organism: Agave tequilana (assembly GCA_038442645.1). Classification (NCBI taxonomy): domain Eukaryota; kingdom Viridiplantae; phylum Streptophyta; class Magnoliopsida; order Asparagales; family Asparagaceae; genus Agave; species Agave tequilana. Next base: position 83,224 of record JAVJIF010005865.1, on the reverse strand, counting down.
TCTTTTAGTTCTTAAAAAGAAAAGAGAAAATGGAGTTATAGTTAAGTTAGAAAGAAAGTGATAGATAGAGAAGGTGAAGAAAATGGAAGTGGATATGTACAAAGAAATGAAAAGAGTGAAAGAAATTTGGAAGATTGTGGTATTGGTAATTTATACTAAAATTAAAAGAAAAGAAAACCTAAAAGAAAAACTTACCTCCTTTGGTTGATGACTTACCTGGAAACCTTGCATGTTTTACCTTGCTTCGGAGGCGATCAACGCATAATTCATAAGATCGAGCTCTGTCCCCATTCGCATTACATTATCAAGATGAACAAGAATGAAATGATACGGAATCTTGAGGAGGAGAACATCATCATGAAATATCGGTGACATTCACACAAACATGGCTATACTGATGCTTCTAGATTCACATTGATGCTCATCATAACCAAAAGAGGAAAAGTAGAAAGAAGAAGAAGAAAACAAAAGTAAAGACGAACATAAAAAAAATTACCTTTTATTGCTTGCAGAAACGATGGAAGAAAGGAGGAGGATACATCAGTGTCGCTCTCAACATAAGCCCCTCTCTCTTACTTACATGAATCTCAATCTAACCTATGCTTACAAAGAAATAAAAATTACATAAAAAAAAAAAAAACCTACACTAAAAGAATGAAAAACTGGCCTAAAATCTATGTCTGCTTGGTCGTCCCTTTTTGCCTTTGAGATTGCAGGTATTTATAGAAGAAATACAGAGGTAGAGGAGTATGAAGATAGAGAAAGCTGGCTATTTCTGAATTTGAATCTTCCCCTTATCTCCAAACTTGATTTGATGTGGATATTCAGTTCTGATTTGCAGTTTGTTGGCGTATTGATTGCTAAATATCACTTATCAAATGACAGAATTAGAAATAGTGATCAACATAAGAGTTGTAGCCTATAAGTCTGATTTCTGGATCGTCTTGAATCATTAGATTTAAGATTCGATAGAGAAAGTTATGATTCAAATACTGAAATATATCCAGTCAGAATCTGAGTCAAACTTGCTTTATCTCTCCGTTGATCTTCTCTCTATCCATTTATCTCTCTGTATTTGATATTATCCTCAGTTGATCTTTAGCTAACCAAAATAGATTTATGAGAATCTGAATTTTATCAGTTTTCATTTGGTGTTATCTTTCTGATTTGCTCTGATCTTCAGCTGAACATTTGCCCTAATCTTTGATTTGTTCTAACTAGATCTGGGATCATCCTCAGCTAACCAAATAGATCTAATTAAATCTAATTTTAACTGGTATTTATTTGGTTTAATCCTCTTTCTCTTCATTATTATCTTCTGCAAAATAGATATTTAAGACAAGAAAATTAGCAGATTTATTACACGATAAATGTAGGAGTGTAATGAAAAGAATACAAAATATATGTTCGATCAACAACATGGATTCATCGTAACTCCATCATCCCCTCCACCCTCCATCAAGTCATGAAATATATCGATGGAAGTGGGAAAGTCCGGACGTTGATTGCCGAAAGGCATCCGTTCAAGGGGACAGAGAATTATTTCACAGACTCCCTCCTGTACCAGGACTCTCTAGACACAAACGAGACTCCACAACCAGAAGAACCAGACTCTGGTAATGAAGCTGACACTGAAGCAGAAGTAGAAGAAGAATGTCTTTGGGAGCTGAACCCACTTGTAACGAGTATTAATAAACTCGATGTCAATAATCTCGCCAATGATGTAGGCGAGTGGTATATTAATGAAGAGTTAGATTTGGCTTACTTTTCTATGTGGGCTTCTGATTCCGTGCTATCGACACTAGTACCGAGGTAGATGACGACCCCTGGTCGGTGATAGATGCTTTGACATCATTGCATTACCAATGAGGTCGTCCCTCACAACATATCAAGGTGTTAGTGATGCGCAAGGATCGTTATTCATGGTCCCAGCAAGATGCAAGGGTCAAAGACCAATCCTTTTTGGAAGAGTTGAGTCTAAAACAATGACCTGGGAAAGCTCTGAAAGCGATGACGAATCCCCACAATTCTCTCATTATGAGCCAAATGTACTCAGAATGATGGAGAACATGAGGTACAACCTCACAAGGGGTCCTGGTTTGAACTTCGGTAAAGGAAGAAGAACATTGCTTCAATCTTTCGTTCCAAAAGGGAAGACCCCTGATTATTATAGTCGAACTCGCAGGGGGTTGGGCTATGTGTCAACCCCAATCCGGTCAGCCTCTGAGTCTGAAGAGTCATTATACCATAATCACTCATCGGGCACATCATCGTGGGAGTCAGATGTCAATGTAGGCAACATCTTCAATGAACTTTCAGTAAACATAGTTTCAACAAGCCACCTAGAAGACGGAAATGAAGAAATGATCCAGTCGATGCAGATCCTTGGATCAAACACCTAAACACTCTCTGGGATATTTGCTTTGAACAACGTGAACCACCCACAGAGGATAAGGTCATCTAGATCAATCTAGGAGATGAGGCTAACCCTAAGCCCATCTTTATAGGCGAAAGCTTATCACCCTCCGAAAAGGAAGATCTGATATCTCTCGTGCGAGAGTATATAGATGTTTTCGCCTGGAATTATGAGGACATGCCTGGACTTGATCCTCGAGTGGCTATGCATCGCCTCAACACTAATTCAGATGTGAAACCAGTCAAACAACAATAACGACGGTTCCGTCCAGAAATAATGGAAGCAATCTAGTCAAGGTCAAAAAGCTCTTAGACTCTGGCTTCATCAGGGAGGAACAACACCCCGATTGGATAGGTAATATCGTCCCAGTTATCAAGAAAAATAGGAAGATCCAAATTTGTATTGATTTTTGTGATCTAAATAAGGCTTGTCCAAAAGATAAATTCCCCCTCCCAGTCATGGATGTATAATCGATAATACGTGTGAATTTGAACGGATGTCCTTCATGGATGGATTCTCGGGATACAATCAAATCAAGATGTACCCTCATGATGAAAAGCATACATCTTTCAAGACGCCATTGGGGGTATACCGCTATACTGTTATGCCTTCGGATTAAAAAATGCGGGAGCAACATACCAGAGGGCTATGAATGTAATTTTTCACGAGCACATACGTAAAACAGTAGAATGCTACGTCGATGACATTGCAGTAAAAAGCCGTGCCAAGGGCGATAACATAGCAGATCTGAAGATGGTATTTGACATCATGCGGGCGCATCAGCTAAAAATGAACCCCCACTAAATCCTTCCTGGGAGTAGCCAGTGGTAAATTCCTAGGATTTATTATGACATTCAAAGGAATTCACCTAGACCCAGAGAAAGTCCGTGCTATCCAAGAGATGCAACCTCTAAGGAACCTCAGGGAGCTTAGAGGGTTACAGGGCATTTAGCGTACATCTGGAGGTTTATTTCAAATCACTCTGGAAGATGCCAACCCTTCACCAAATTAATGAAGAAGGGTGTCTCATTTATTTGGAACGATGCTTGCCAACAAGCGTTCGAAAAAATAAAATGATACCTTATGCAACCACCTGTCCTTACAGCTCCGGTTTCAGGAAAACCCTTCCTGATATATGTGCGAGCGATGGATCATTCCTTAGAAGCTTTGCTAGCCTAGAATAATGATCAAGGACATGAGCAGGCCATTTACTATCTGAGTAGAACTCTGATCGGAGCCGAACATCGGTACAACCTAATTAAAAAGGAATGTTTGGCATTGGTGTTCGCTGTCCAGAAAATGTGACATTGCCTTGTGGGTCAAACCATACAGGTCATATCAAAAGTCAATCCCTTAAGGTTGCTTATGACAAAGCCATTGTCATTAATTGGTCGACTGGCGAAATGGGCCATTTTGCTCTCCCAGTATGAGATGCAATTTCTACCACAAAAAGCCGTGAAGGGACAGGCGGTGGCAGATTTCCTGACTGAGCATCCAGTTCCGAGAGCGATCAAACTTTATGAGGATCTCCCAGACGAGGTTGTTGAAGTTTGTCTGACTCAGACTTCTTTCGAAGGACAGATGTGGCAACTCTTCTTCGATGGTGCATCAACAATGGGTCTACGAGCGAATGTCATAGTAGGAGTGGGAATAGTCCTTGTCTCCCCACAGAACTACGTAATCCCTCATGCATTCTCATTAACTAAGCCATGTTCTAATAATGTAGCGGAATATAATTCTCTCTTGATCGGAATGAAAATATCCAATGAGATCGGTGTTAAAAATCTTGAAGCATATGGTGACTCTAAACTCATCATTAATCAAGTTCGTGGGGAGTACGAAGTCAGGCATGAAGACTTAGTACCTTATTTCAACGTAACTATCTCTATGGCCGAGAGGTTCAAAAACTTTTACATCGATCATGTACCTCGCCAGCAAAATGCATGCAGATGCACTGGCATCTCTCGCTGCTTCCTTGGCTCTTTCAGCCGGAGTAGTAGAGAAAATACTCATTTACAACCATGACCTGTATTGCCCAAGAGTCACTTTTGAAGACCACCAAGAGCCAACATGGGACCATCAAGGCTAAAAAGCTCTAGAAATTTCAATAGGTCTAGAGCTCAGGGATTGGCGATTCCCGTACATCGATCATGCATTGTACGGCATCCTTCCTGATGACCCTAAAGAGGAGGCTGCCATTAGAAGGAAAGCCCCCAAATTCTACTATAATGCAATCACGTGAACACTGTATCTCCGATCGCATGACGGGATCTTCCTCCCGCTGCCTGTCACAAAAGGAGGCACAAGAAGTATTCAAAGAAGCACATGATGGCATGTGTGAAGCTCATCAGTCTGGCCTGAAGCTTGGGGATTGACTCTGTGGATTGGGGTATTACTGGCACAAGATGATCCCTGACGCCATTATTTACCCCAAATGATGTTTCGCCTGTCAGGTCCATGGTGACTTCATCCATGAAGCACCAGGACATCATCACTCTACAACTTCACCCTGGCCATTTGAGATGCGGGGAATAGATGTGGTTGGCCCTATCAGCCCACCTTCATCCAAAGGACATTAGTTCATCTTAACTATAACCGACTATTTCTCTAAATAGGTTGAAGCTATTCCCTTGAGGGAGGTAAAAGCATCTGACGTGATCAAATTCGTCAAACATCACATCATTTACTACTTTGATGTGCCATAACGGATCATCCATGATAAGGGGCCCCAGTTCGTCAGCCAGGCTTTCAGAGGTTCTGCAACAAGTTCAGAATCTAGAGCGTGTCTTCAACGACATACTATCCAGCCGCTAACGGCCTTGCAGAAGCTCTAAACAAAACTATTGGAAAACTTCAAAAGAAATTCATCTCAAAAAGCCAACGTGACTAGGATGACAAATTAGGTGAATGCTTATGGGCCTATCGCACGACAGTTCGAACCCCAATGAAAGCTACACCATTCTCCTTGGTATATGGGTGTGAAGCCATACTCCCATTAAAAATCCAAATCTTATCTCTACGCGTTGCCCTGATGGCAGAGATTACAAATGAGGAGAAGCATCGATTGCGACTCTAAGAACTGGAGGCTTTGGATGATAAACACCTGCAAGCTCAACAGCAAATCGAGCTCTATCAAGCTCGAATTTCCAGAGCCTTCAATAAGAAAGTCAAGGAGCGAACTTTCAAGAAAGGTGACCTTGTCTTAGCCGTCAGAAGACCCATGGTAATGATACATAAGAAAAAAGGGAAATTCCAACCTAAATGGGAAGGGCCATTTATAGTAGAGTCAATCTCCTAAAATGGAGCATATCACCTCATAAACCCAGACGGTGATACGCTCATGATGTCAATTAACGGCAGATTCTTGAAGAAATACTATCCTTGATCGCATTCTTCTATTGATCAGGTTAATACTACACCTCTGAGCGAAATCTCAGATTCAAGGTGTTTGGGGAATGCCAAAGAAGAGCTTCTTCCTTCCTCCCCTGGATCACATCGCGATTAATCAACCTCAATCCGATCGAGTGCAAGACTTCAATTTTTAGCCTTGTTACTCTTCTCTAGGGTACCTATGGACATCTGACGCCTCCAATGGCTAAGGATAGAGGACAATGTTGATTTTTAAGTCCAACATAAGTCTTCGACAACTTATCATGCTGAAGGGGATAACATGGCTAGCCCAACTCAAACGATAGTTGGTAAAGGCACACCAAATCCATTGATAGCTGAGGGTTTGCTAAAAATCCTAAGAGACTATGTCCTATCCTCTCCTTCAAAATCTCCCACTAATTCTCACCCATAGAATGCTAAGGCCACAAAAATACCTAGGTTCATTTCTTTAACAAAATGAGCTGGGACTTGTCACGTTAACAGTAAACCTCTAACAAAACAGATTTCTCGATCCCAGTAGATTCAGTCAAATTAATATTAAACCTCTGACAACGAAACTCAAAAAAAATTCTCAACTGTTATATTAATATTACACCTCTAACAGTGAACCTCGCATGTCCCCAGGAAATTAATAATTGTCGCGTTAATATTACACCTCTGACAATTCATTTTATTTTTCACCAAAAATCCCCTACCAATTCTCTTCCATGGAGTGGTAGGTCCGCAGTCAATGATTGTTAAGTTTAATATTACACCTCTAATAGTGAAAATTTTCAATATTCCCCAGCGAGTATAAACTTCACTTGTCTCTCCTCTACGTAGAGTCACAAGTCCTCAAATTTGTCAAGTTAACATTACATCTCTGACTTTCCAGACTTCATTTGTCAATTTTCATTAATAGAATGGCAAGTCCTCAAAATTGCTCTTATCACAAACCATTCTTGTTAAGTTAACACTACACCGCTGATATTTCAAACTCCACTTTTCATTTCTCATCAATAGAATGACAAGTCCTCAAAACTGCTCATATCGCAAATTAACTCCTGTCATGTTAATATTACACCTCTAACAAATTACTGTTAAGTTTAACACCACACCTCTAACAGTGATTAAGTTGCTGTCAAGTTTAGTATTAAACCTCTGACAGGCACTTTTCCTCAGGCTTTCATATCGAAGCTGAGATGAGCGATGCTAAGTTTAACATCACACCTCTAGCATTAAGTTCATTGTTAAGTTCAACAATACACCTATGATAATGACTTTCCCTCGAACTTCCCTATCAAAGTCGAGATGACTAATGCCAAGTTCAATATTACACCTCTAGCATTACCTTAACTGCCAAGTTTAACAATACACCTATGACAGTGATGTTTTTAGTTTTATCAAATGAAGCTGAAAGTCCCGTTGAGCCAAGTTAATATCACACCTCTAGCTCACATTCTTGTCAAGTTAATATCACACCTCTGATAAGATCTGATTCAACCCGTTAAGTTAATATAACACCTCTAATGGTAAAAATTCTCCTAGATCCCTAACGGGTCTAGTCTCACTTGTTATTCTCATCAACAGAATAGTAGGTCCACCTAAAAAGCACTGTTAGGTTAATATTACACCTTTAACAGTGTTTCCATTAAATCTCCAACTGAGTCCCAATTATTTTAATAATAAACCACTGATGAATACTCAGTCATAATCCTCTGTGGGGATGAAAACTTTACTTGTCATTCTCATTCGTGGATTGACAACTCTACAGAATTTATCCCACTCCTGTCAAGTAAATATCACACCTCTGACAGTAAACTTAAATTTCTGAAATGAAAATTTTCCCCAGCTTTGACTTGCTAAGTTAATTATCGCATTTCTAGCAAGTCAATAGTTCCTACTTCTATTTGTCTGTTTTTCAATGCAAAAAGGAATTCAAGACATATAAGAAGACAGAAAAGAGTGTTACTTTTATTGATATTCAAACATATAAAAGTGATATAAGGCGCTCTCTTATACAATAAGATTGAGTGTTATAACAAAGAAGTACAAAGAGGTCCCTCCCGCTCAGTGAAAGGTTGCACTCACTCCTTAAAATATCTACACCACTCCAGATTCAAGATGTTTAGAAGAATGCCGAAGAAAGGTTCCTCTCTTTCTTCACTGGATCATATCATAGTTGATTAGTGTTGAGACATCGAGTGTTGGTTACATCATGATGCATGATGTAAACATTGAAGAAGCTCGTCTCCTCTTGAGAACAATGGTGTTTCTCGAGGTCAAAATGCTGGGGAACAGTCTGATTCCACCCGACCAACTGGTGTGGGCCGTAATCCTTCGCTTAATGGCAGATTTTACCACCAGAATGCTGGATCTTTCTTGATCAAAATTGGCAAAGGGAGGATCAGAGACCTTACTGGTGACGTCCTCTTTCCTGTGATCTTTAAGGCCGACATACCCACCACCATACCCACTGTGACCGTAACGAACCTGGGGCATTGCTGGTGCGTCATGTCCAATAAGGCCTTGATGGATATCAATAACCGCGTGAATCCTCCTCGCCTATGAACATGGGTTCTGACATCTCGAGAGCTTGAGCGGGCTGGCTGGTCTAAATAGTCTCTCATGAACCAAGCTTGCCCATGAACAAGAGCTCTGACTCCCTGAGTGCTCGCCATTCGATCAAGTTGGTTGGTCAAAATATCCTCCCATGAGCCCACCGAAGACGTAGAAGACTGATTGAGGCTGCCAAAACCTGTAAGAAGTAAAGACCAAAAGGTTAAAGTGCTGCGAAGATAGGAACAGATAATCTGAGGTGCAAACACAAGACTAAAGTCATAAACTCTAGACGCGGAGTTAACCAGCGCAGAGAATCTGGATCCGAACGCAGTCTATTTTTAGACTTACATGCAAGATGTGAAGATGTGAAGCAAAAATCAAGAATACAGACGCGGGTCTTAAAAATTGCCCGAGGTAACTTCAAGACACGGAGTTCGCCACGCTCGCGTCCGAGATGCAGAGGTTACCACATCCGCGTCCAGAAGGTTCAAAAGTGCAGACTTAAAATTCTCTAAGCCCAGAACCCCAAAGAAGAGCTTCATGTACAAAGTTCGCATTTCAAGATCCAAACACAGAGTTCATCTCACTCGCTTTTGAAGAACCTGTGACTTAGAGTTTAAAGTCAATAAGCTTACAACTCATCAAGAAGTCTGAAAGACACATCTACCGAAAACGGGCGCATCAATCAGATTTCAAGAGGTGATCAAGAGAGCGAATCTCCTCAATGGATGGGAAAACAGAACGTCATGGGGATTGAGTATTTCATGGCGATAAATAATTCCATCCCGGGGAAGAATTCTCTAGAAGTTGGACTTTAGTCATCAAGGCGCGACCGTAAAAGCCCTTAAAGCAATACATTTTTTTCTTGAAATCACTTGACAGTGATAATCTTTGGAGAAGATTGAAGGAAATCATAGAAGCTTTGAGCTTGTTGTTCATTAGAACACATCCCCTTGAAGGGAAGATAGACAAATCTAGACGAAGACCATCAGAGTGCATGCTCTCAAGGGAAACAGTCTAAATAATGGACTATTAAGGGGGTGGAGGCCTATTTATAGGCAAGTCATAAGGCTTGTAATAATGGCATAAAAATCAAATCCATCATCCTTAAATGCCTGCACGAGCATCAAGTCCAATGCGGAGCTGACACATGGATTGTCACTTCAGGAAACATCAAATGACACAAGTCCCTAACCGTCAATGCCGACTTGGCATTAAAAAATCAAACAAGATATTTAAGACGGATTGCATGCGATGCTTCGGAGTTGTGTCCTTAAGTTCGCGTCACAAAGAAATGAAGGTCGCGTTCCGAAGTCTGCATTCTAGCACAGACTAAAAGGCCGCGTCCTTTCATAAAGAATCACAGTTACGCCTCCCTAAGTGATTGGTTGCTAATGTTGCATATTTAATGTTACATTTCCATACTTATTTTAGAATAAAAGCCTGCATTGTCCTAATTATTTGTCTAATTTATTTGCAGGCCCAATCCTTAAGGAGATGAAGAGAAATGAGCCCAAAAGCCCACCAGAATTCTGAATTAAATCAGAATTAATTCGTACTCACAAAACCAGGGCAAAATCATGAGGTTGAAACCGGTTGAGAAGAATCCTCTTAGAATCAATCGGTTAAAGCTAAGAATCCAAGGTCATTTCGTCAGAATCCGGAGCTCAAACGACAAAACCAACAAAGGATAAAGCCAGAAGAAACCCCCAGAGAGACCCACCAACAGGGTGTGGCCATCTGGCCACACCCTGGCCGCGGAAACGCGGCTTGGGCCGCGTTTTCGCGGCTTTGTTGGGGAGTTAGGGGGAGCGTTTGCTCCCCCGACCTCCCCGGGATTCTGGTTGTTGGGTTTTTGGCCTATAAAAGGGCAATTGTTGTGCTGAAATGGGAGGCCAATGCAGATTAGGATTTAGCCTAGTTTTAATTCCTTATAGTTTAGGTTTTTCTTTTCTTATTATGTAATTTGTATGTAACTTAGGGTAGAAGAAGATTCATGTAAGTAAGAGAGAGGGGCTGATGTTGAGAGTGACACCGACGATGTACCCTACTCCTTTCTTTCATTGTCTCAGCAAGTAATAAAGGTAAATGCTTTGTTTGTTTTCTATTCTGCTTTACTTTACATTTGTTTTGCTTTCCTCTTCCTCTTCTACTTTACCTTGGTTGTATTTGTTGAGTGTACAAGTGAATTCCAAAGCAAGTATAACTAAGCTACGTGAGAGCCAGCGATAGTTCATGAAGACGTTCTCCTCTTCCAAGATCCGCATCACTTCGTTCTTCTTATGCTTGACGATATAATGTGCACGGGGACCGAGCTCGAGTTTATGATCTATGCGTTGAACGCCTCCGAAGCAAAAAGGTAGAACTTGCAAAAAGGTTTCCAAGTAAGTCATCAATCAACCTAGGTAAGTATCTCTTCACTTTTCTTTACTTCTTTTCTTTTCTTTCTTAGTTTAGATCACCAACCACTTCTTCCAAATCGTTTTCATTCTTCTCTCCACTTCATTGTACATAGTCGCTTTTATTGTTTTCTGATTTTTCCACCTTCTTCATCTTTCATAATCTTCTAACTTTAACTATAACTTTCTTTTTTCATTTTTATAACTTTAAAACAGAGAAGAACTTTCGCTTATTTTCATAACGATTTCAATAAAGAACCGTAAAGCTTCCATCGCAAACCCTCCTTGTGGATCACGACCCGCATAGCCACTTGCTATAGCGGAAGAATTGAGCACTTGCACATCTCCTTTCTTTAGTTCTATAATTCCGTATTTTGTGTGCAGGTTTGGCCTAAATCAAATTTTGGCGCCGTTGCCGGGAGGGTAAAACGGTTTTTATTGAAATCTGAATTTTTTTTTGAAATTTTTTAGAACTAAACGAATTTTCTTCTCTGTTGCAGGTTACAGGGCAATAAAAGCAGGAAATTAATATTGCAGTGACATACAAGTGGCCTTGGGCCTCTGTTCTAGAAAGCAGAGACCAAGGGCCCTCTGAATTGCCGCGTTTCCACAGCAAAAGCCGCGGATCTGCGGCAAGGACGAGTTGACTACTAACAAGTTTTTGCAGGGCTGCTTGCTGTGCAAATTCTAGTTCTCTGCAATTCTTTATTTCCTATATGCCATAACATAAGCCTGCTAAATAATCAACAGTAAAACGTTTGTTACAAAAGTTAAAAATTGAATAGACGTTTGCATTTTAGGCACGCGTTTCTTTCAATTCATTTATTTTTACTGTTGAAGAGTGCTAGAGCAAGGTACGTGTGCATTGCATTTAGCATAGGACTCACTTCTTGGTTGATTTATATCGCTTTGAGTGAATCTTACATATCTTGTACACTTGCACAAAAATTATTTTAAGGGCACTAACCCATAACAAGATAAGGTAGAGATTTAATCACCCTTCCTTAGCCAAAAATCAGAATCCAAGCACTCACTAACCCAAGCCTAACTTAAAATGAGTAGACGTTGGCCCTAGGGACATCTCGGACTCAATTAGGAGATTATCCTAAGGGGGAAAGGTGCTGGAACTTGACTCTTGCCAAATCAGTGTCTAGGAAAGGGATTAAGGGCCGAAAGCCCGAAGGTTGGTGGTTATTTAATTAAGGAACATCTTTTGACGGAAAACCTCCCACCAACCTTGCCCTGACCTGGCTGATTAGCTTGTGGTCAAAGTCTACATTAAACCTCCCATGGACAGTCTAACCAGTTAGGAGTCGTCTAGGTCTAGGTCTACCCTAACTTAGGTTAGAATTTTTTCTTTCTTGTTTGTTTATTTGTTTGTTTTTCTTTCTTTTTGTTTGTATTCCATTGTGTGATATGGCTTATAATAATAATTTTTCCAACTATAATAATAATCCATATTACACATCAAACTCATTTTCAGATAATACCAACCCGGCATATCATAACTTTGACCAACCTAGTGTGCCAGATTGGTCTTATCCGAATCAATATAACCCATGTCCCCCATCTAATAACTATAATTTCCATAATAATTTCAACTCTTCACCGAGTCAGTGGGGATTCACCTCCCCCGAGCATAATTTCCAACCACCTTGTCCTTCTTCTCCACCTAGTCCACAATATTTTCAAGATTCATACTCAGTTCCACCCGTCCAAAATAGGAAACCATCAATTCTGGAAATGAGTATGCGTGAGTCCAAACACAAATCCCCAAATCTGATGGACTCACAATTTCACTACCACTTTCAAGACAATTCTTCATCTTTTCATCAAAACAATGAACCTATCAACTATGAAAAGATGCTTGAAGCCATGACTCAGGCTCAAAACACTCGTAATCGTGACATAGATATGATGGTCGAGTCTCTACGTTCCCACCGTCCTGATGTCACTTACCATTCTGTTACAGCCGAAGAGTCATGTAGTTTTGGAACTCAAGATTCCTTTTCAGCACAACCATTTGAACTTGCCCAAACTCCAAATGAAATTGATAATTTGGCAAGTTATCCTTTTCCTGAAATCGAACTTGAAAATGAATATGATCTTGAACCCCAACTTAGTGATTCAATTCTTCTTCCTGATTCAATAATGACTCTGGTATCTTTACCTGACTTCAATCTTTTCCCGGAGTCGACATTGGATCCTGTCCCAATTCATAATGAAATTGAATCACCCATCTTTGAGGATCATATTGAACTTGACCAATTATACACTTTTGAAGATCCTATTGACAAATTGGCAAGTTCTCATTTTTATGATATTGAACTCAATGAGATATGTGACCTAGATTCTCAAATCTGTGATCCAGTTCAACTTTCTGAATCAATATTGACTCCTATTTTATTACCAACCTTAAATAATATTCTAGAGTCAGTTTTGATTCCATCACCTATCATCCCTGAACTGGAATCACCCATATTAGGTCACATTCCATTGTTGGAAAACACATGTGGACTTGAGTTTCAACTTCTTGACTTGGACCCAATTCCTGAACCAATTTCGACTCTTGAACCTTTACTTGATTTAAGTCACCTTCCTGAGTCGGTATTAGTTCCTGTCCTTCCTGAGTCCAAGTCAACTGTTCTATCATTTCATACTCCATTCTGGGACGAGGTGGTTGACAAATTTGACTCCGAAATTAGTTATGGAATATGGAAATTAGATGGGGTCAAATATTTAATAAAAATCCTTCATGGATATATCTTTTTAATGGGTTATATTAAAGATAGTGTTGGTGGGTTCCTCCGAGACCCAAGAAAAGTTGATTGGGCCGCGTTTCGTGGACCAATCAGACCACCACCGGAACCACCACCTTAAGGTAACACTTTCCTTCCCTGTCGTCGTTTTCATGCATTTATGCATTAATTCATACATTGAGGACAATGCATGAGATAGGTGTGGGGGAGGGTCTAACATAACTTTTCTTTTTCTTTAAAAAAATAAAATAAAATAGAATATAACAATTTTTTTTACTTTTAAAAACTTTTTAAAAAATAGAAACAATATTTTGACTTATTTTTGTAAGAAATTAAGTTAATTTTAAGGAATAGGAAAATCCAAATTAGGATTTCTTATACTTGGTCAAAATAAGATTATTTGTTTGATTTATAGAGTTAGGAAGATAATTGTCAAATTAATTTAGTCTTGATCTTTACCTTGATGAAATATGCACACTTCATACACTTACACACTTAGGGTTCAAAAACAAAGATTCTTATGCCTTATAAAAAAAAAGAAGAAAAAAACAAGTCTAATTATTGATTAGCTAGGTGCTTTGGCCTAAGCAAGCCTTAGTATTTATGCGAAAGATGATTAGATAAGTTTGAAAAGAAAAATCCTCTGATTAAGCTGGGTATTTGTGCCTAATAAAGCATAAGTATTCACGCCTAAAAGAGGTTCATATAATAAAATCCTTAGTTTTGTGGCCTTGTTTGCTCGAGTCTTTAAGTCCTTGGGGGTGTTTTCTCACCTGGTGCCCTAAGACCATTTGGTTTGGGATTCATCGATTAAAGGCTCGTTACATGGGCAGATTAGAAAGCCTAATAAAACTAAGGAATAGTACCACAAAAAAAAGTATATATAAATAAGGCATAAGAGTTAGAGTTAATGAACCCTAAGTCAAAATTTTCACAGTCACAAGGTGCATATGACTTAGGGTAAAGTAATAGACTAGATGAGAAGTACAATTTGACTCCTTACTTTGATTGATAACAAATTTTTGAATAGAGACTAAGTTTAGGAATGAAAAATTCGACTTTCCTATAACTTATAGATTGCTTAGATCTTACAATCATATTTCAAATATTTTTCTCTTTCAAAATGCTTTTCGAAAATACTAACTCTTTATTTCCCTTTCTTTATGGATTTTGTGGGTGTAATCCGCTAAAAACCCTCACGAGACAACACTCGTCCTCTAGGGGAAACCTAAAGGTTTAACGGCTTGTTGCACATGCTCAGTGCAATCGCGTGACCTGCAAAAGTGGTCTAATAATCCTTAGTATAATTTAGTTGTTTTTCTCGAGGACGAGCAAAAGATAGGTATGGGGGTGTGATTGGTTGCTAATGTTGCATATTTAATGTTACATTTCCATACTTATTTTAGAATAAAAGCCTGCATTGTCCTAATTATTTGTCTAATTTATTTGCAGGCCCAATCCTTAAGGAGATGAAGAGAAATGAGCCCAAAAGCCCACCAGAATTCTGAATTAAATCAGAATTAATTCGTACTCACAAAACCAGGGCAAAATCATGAGGTTGAAACCGGTTGAGAAGAATCCTCTCAGAATCAATCGGTTAAAGCTAAGAATCTAAGGTTATTTCGTCAGAATCCGGAGCTCAAACGACAAAACCAACAAAGGATAAAGCCAGAAGAAACCCCCGGAGAGACCCACCAACAGGGTGTGGCCATCTGGCCACACCCTGGCCGCGGAAACGCGGCTTGGGCCGCGTTTTCGCGGCTTTGTTGGGGAGTTAGGGGGAGCGTTTGCTCCCCCGACCTCCCGGGATTCTGTTTGTTGGGTTTTTGGCCTATAAAAGGGCAATTGTTGTGGTGAAATGGGAGGCCAATGCAGATTAGGATTTAGCCTAGTTTTAATTCCTTATAGTTTAGATTTTTCTTTTCTTATTATGTAATTTGTATGTAACTTATGGTAGAAGAAGATTCATGTAAGTAAGAGAGAGGGGCTGATGTTGAGAGTGACACCGACGATGTACCCTACTCCTTTCTTTCATTGTCTCAGCAAGTAATAAAGGTAAATGCTTTGTTTGTTTTCTATTCTGCTTTACTTTACATTTGTTTTACTTTCCTCTTCCTCTTCTACTTTACCTTGGTTGTATTTGTTGAGTGTACAAGTGAATTCCAAAGCAAGTATAACTAAGCTACGTGAGAGCCAGCGATAGTTCATGAAGACGTTCTCCTCTTCCAAGATCTGCATCACTTCGTTCTTCTTATGCTTGACGATATAATGTGCACAGGGACCGAGCTCGAGTTTATGATCTATGCGTTGAACGCCTCCGAAGCAAAAAGGTAGAACTTACAAAAAGGTTTCCAAGTAAGTCATCAATCAACCTAGGTAAGTATCTCTTCACTTTTCTTTACTTCTTTTCTTTTCTTTCTTAGTTTAGATCACCAACCACTTCTTCCAAATCGTTTTCATTCTTCTCTCCACTTCATTGTACATAGTCGCTTTTATTGTTTTTTGATTTTTCCACCTTCTTCATCTTTCATATTCTTCTAACTTTAACTATAACTTTCTTTTTTCATTTTTATAACTTTAAAACAGAGAAGAACTTTCGCTTATTTTCATAACGATTTCAATAAAGAACCATAAAGCTTCCATCGCAAACCCTCCTTATGGATCACGACCCGCATAGCCACTTGCTATAGCGGAAGAATTGAGCACTTGCACATCTCCTTTCTTTAGTTCTATAATTCCGTATTTTGTGTGCAGGTTTGGCCTCAATCACTAAGCGATTAAGAGTCACGTCCTCTCAGTGATCCAGAGGCGCGTCTCATCAGTAAACCAGGATTACATCCCACAAACAAATTCAGAGTTGCTTCCTGAAGTCAGCGTTCTTGCACAGACTCAAGGGCCGTGTCCGTGAATCTGCGCCCTTTCATAAACCTGAAGGTCGCGTCCCCTTTACCAAGAACGTAGGTCCGCGTCTCAAAGTCGCGTCCTCTCAAGAGGCCAGAGTTACGCCTCTCTTGAGTTAGATTCGCGTCCCTGCCAAACAACTGAGATTCACGTGTCTTTCTTGATGAGCCAGAACCGGGTATCCACCAACAGTTTAGAGTCACGTCTCTCATATCCGCGTCTCCTCTACAAATGAGAGACGCATCTCACTCAAGAACTTAGTGCAACCTGAGTTTATTATTCATGACCGTGCCCTATCAAAACGACTAAGGACTGCGTTTTCACAAATAGTCAAGGAGTGCGACTATGAAAGCTGAGTTCATCCAGGCGACAAAGAGTCCGTCTAATTCCCAAAGACAAAGAAAGGATAAAGACGAGAAAAGAATTTGAGAACTTTTATTATTTGACTCAAAAATGATAAAAATAACACAAATACTCTTATTTGACAAATGAAGTACTATGAAAAAAATGGGACAATATAAAAAGGAGAAGAAGGCTAATAATCTTGCTTCGCCAAAGAATGGATTCGTTCCCGGAGGCGCTGCAGTTCCTGCTGACGTGCCCTTTCAACTTCCGTCAAAGCTTGGACCCGCAACTCTTCCTCTGACAAAAATCTCTTAGTGGCCAGTTTATCTGAAAAGACTCTAACCTAGAGGAATGAGCAGCAAGCTTTTCTTAAACCTTCGTCCTGGCAGTTTTCAGCTCTTCCAGCTTTTTTCTAGAAACAGCAAGTTTCTACTCGTTGGCTTTAATCAAGACTTGCGCCCTAGTAATAGTAATCTGAGCAGTGGCGATGACTTGCTCTGCACTTTGGATGACGACTTCAGATCCCTTGAATCGCCAACCAGTCTTTGGTAGTCGTCTTGGAAGTGCTGGAGATAACGGGTTTCTTCAGTTATTTGCTCCTCCATCTTCTTTCGCTCGTATCTTGAGCGGCGAGGAGCTTACTCAGTGTTGACCGAGCCTCATCCATCGAACTAGCCTTCTCTAGGTCTTTAGCCCCTTCAGGCAGCTCTCCAACTGTTCGACCAGCACCAGATACGCCTTAGACTGCGAAGGGCTTCCAGTGTGACGGATGCTCTCGATCTAATTCTCAAGAAGCATCCGGGCAAACTCGAAGGAACTGCCCCCAGAAAGGATCAAGTCAATACAAGACTTCATGGAAGCAAAAAATTGTTGCACCATTTGACGCGCTAATTCTTCCATGATGTCAGTGGCTGGAGACAACCCCGCTGATGCGCTCCCGGATCCCCTTTCCATGATAGGATGCGAGACGGGAACCAGTTCAACTTGTGTAGGGTGTGGCCGATAACAGGCTCGTTCGATATTGAGGTCGTCACCAACACCTCCGAAACAGTTATTGTTGTAGTAGTTTCCACAGTAACAGAAGCGACAGCAAACTCCACGGCACTGGGTTCCCCTGCCGAAGTTTGAACTACGCTATCTTTCGCGCCAATGCTTGCCTCAGGATCCTCCACTTGAGCTACCCCAGTACTCTCTGCAAACCATAATATTACTGCCAGTGGTAATGATGAAAAGGAGAATATCCAACACGTTTGTATTCTCTTACCAAGTCGAGGATCTGAAGACGGCAAATCCCTAGATAAGCCACTTGGGATGAGGGTTTCCCGTTCAGTGGATGCACCGTCATGAGGCATTCCGGTAGCGGGAACTTCATGGCCGTTCTGCTGGGCCAGTTCTTGGATCATCTCAGCAATGTGAGAAGAAGTTGTGGCTTCGCTACCAGTGGCCACCCCTATAGAAGAAAGTTAAAAAGGAAAGGGTTAACACATTATCCCAACTTGATGGAGAATAAATAAGGATGACAAAGGAAATACTCTCCGTAGCGGTAATCTCTATCGTCGGCAGAACCATCGCAAGGACGTACCCTTATATCTCTTCATCCATATATGCGAGAATTTTCTCATATCAGGAAGAGCAGGTTCATCACCGAAGTCAACTTCCTCGCCAGAATAATATCCATGCTCCTCGGATGACGAAGATGACAATTGGACAGAGGAGATCTCAGTGATCGGGGCTTTACCACTAAGAACCCCGGTAGTGGGGTTAGGCTCAACAACCCGGGAGGTGGGCATCAAAACGCTGGGGGACTCAGGTTGTTGCACCCCCACCCTTCTCTCATGAGCTAAAGAGGATCCAGGTTGAGTCGAGACTCCTGGAATCTCAACACCATCCCTCCCCACCAAGTCAACTTCAGGTCGATCGATCTCTTCAGCCATGACAGATTTACCCACAAGCTCTCCCTCTGCCAGAATTGCATGGCCCCTACTCCGCAAACCTCAGGAGCGAAGAGCGAGGACTTCCTCCTCCTCTTCTTCTTCTTCCTCCTCCTCCTGCTCATCAGCACTAGCAGGCACTACTTCAGGCATTGAAGCCTCTGCCTCAGACCCTTTCCTGGCCTTCTTCGGGCTGGGCTCACCCTGGGAAGTAGAGCCATGAGAACACTTGGCCATAGCTCGCTGGCTCCTTTTCGCTAGTTGCTCCTTAGTTGTGACTGTCCGAATCTCAGGTTCTACAGCTGCTGTCCCTGTGCAGCTAACTCCCTCCTGGGTTCCATCCTTACCTCCCCTAATGTTTCCCTCTCTGCCGCCTAGTACTCGGATATACCTCGCACGCGTTTATTGGAATTCAGCTTGGCTTTATAAGATGCCTTGATACTCTTGATGCAAGAGGTATTTATTCAAAACCAAGCACCCTACTAGCAAGAAAGTACCACGTGCAGAAACTGAGGCTGGTATAACAATTGGGCGTCCTGTGAGGCAGGCTGAAAATAGCCCTCATCCCTCTAACAACACTGTAGTACCACGCCCGAGCACCTTCAAACAGGTTCCCACTGAAGCGGAGGCCAGTGTTAGGGTTACCGACATATAATTGATCATAGCCGAACTACCAAGCAAAACGACTGGGCATGTAAGGCTCAATCGTACATCAGTCACCTTGCCGAAAGATCAGATATCCAGGCTGAATATTGATCAGCCACCAGAATACTCCAGATGGCAGCCTTGTGAAGTCATTTGGTCCCACAAGGTCAGCAAACTTATCCCCGTAGGATGCACCAAAAATCTCGAGGAAGCAACGGTCGAGTTGATAATTCGAGCTGCTCAAAATGGATTTCCGAACAAAGAACATATAGTAGTGAGACCAGCTCGAATTCTCCAGCTAATGAAGCCTTCGGAGGAAGGCACCGTCGTCATTAGTGAATGGTAGTGCATAATGTACCAGGCCATCAGATACGTATATGGAAGCTTGATCTTGGGGTTAGGAGTCTTCACTTCTGGCCTCCCTCTGAATCTACCCACCGGCCTACCTTGAGAGTCTACAATGGTCTTCACTTGGCACAGGCTTTTGATCAGCACCCATAATCTGCTCTGAATGCCGCTACCATCGCTGGAAGGAGGGCGATAGACTTCCCGTAGGCAATCAAGATCGCTGAATAAACACCACGTCGGCAATGATTACTTCATGCGGTAGCGTTGGCACCACACAACGCTTCAGCTATAGCATGAAAAAGCCCGCCAATAGAGCCCGATCAGAAATGGGAATTCAGCCTGGTGATGAAAACTTTCAAAACCGTATCAGGTTTGAAAGTATCCTCGTTCGACTCAGTGGTGTAGGAGCTTGTAGAGGCATTAATCCTTTCAGCAATTTTTCGCATTAGTGCAAGGGGCCAGACTAGTCACTGGGCAATCTTTTTCATTTATGCCGATGAACAGATAGCTCTCCCCGGACATCTGCTTAACACTCATGTTCCTCTAGGAGGATATCTGTCCACAAATGTGAAAGTGACACAACACTTTCTAGTATGTCTCGTACACCTTGGGTCCTCTTTCCACAAGAGGTGAAGTCCTCAGAATTCGGATATATTCTTTATAAGGGGCGTGTCCCATAACTAGCCTCAAAACTTCATATAGCTCATGAAGAGCGAGCCCCATCTCTCCGACTGGAGTAAAAAATGTGCCCATCAGAGCATTATAATGCTCCAGGATGCCATAAAAATTGTAGGAACTCTGCGGGAGGCCACACTGCATGGCCCTAACCGAATGATATAACCCCATCTGTTTCAGTAGAGCCCCGAGCGCGGCGAGAACAAATCCAACCATTCTACCCCACCATGACTTGCCGGTTGAATGGACCCATCCAAGCAGACGAAAGTCGACAGGAAAATCATCTCTCACTTTCAAGAACTGATTGATGAAGGTAGCAGCCAGCTGAGGGATTTTTCCTTTCGGGTACTCAGCCCTGACCAACCTAGGAAATAAACCGAATACATCTTTCCCATGGCCAGCAGGGTATGCGTCCTTGACACCTAATTTGCCAAGAGACACGCTGGAGATAAACCAGGAAAGATCCCACTCTATCATGCGATGAACAGACATATGCTGAAGATAGGATAAGGGATACATCCTCTCCATGTTGGGAAGGAAGAACCTCCTATCTCCTATCTGGTGGAGCCACTTATAATCTCTGTTATATAAGATCCTATCATCCTCTTCAATGGCGTCACCAGAGAAGAAGGCAGGCTTCCTTAGCAGAGTGCGGGAATCTGACTCGAACAGCCCATCAGAAATAATATCCCGAAGGGTTAACATACTGACCTTGGTGATCCTCTCCTTTCGCTCTTTTAACTTACCAGTAGTCACAGGAGCAGTCCTCTGGAGCGTGAAGGTCAAGTTCGGATCAGTACCACCTATGTGCCTAAAGTGACACTTCTTGGACAAGGGACTGAAAGAGTATCGCACTACAAAGAAGATGACACTTAGTCAGAAATCTAAAAGAAAATGGCTAAGTATTTAGAACTCAAACACGGAAATCAATAAAACTCGCGTTTAAGCAAGGACGCAAGGCTCGCATGAAGCCTGCGTTTCAAAATCCATAACTTAGAAATTTTTCTAAGTGTTGGACTCAGACGCAAGAATCAGTAAAACCCGTGCCTTACCTTCAGGACGCGAGGATCACATGAAGTCCGCGCCCGAACCTTCCTCACTTAGAGAAATTCTTAGTATTAGGTTCAAAATGCAAGGCTCAACGAGGTCCGCGTTCAACAAGCAGATACAGACTCAAGCTAATGAAGTGAAGATGCGAAGGTCCTCAAACCTGTGTCTTGCCTACCAATGCAAGAGCCGCGTCTGAAAGTCAAACACAGGTATGAGCCTCGCGTTGGCAGTTCACATTCAAAAGGACTTAAGAGTTAAGAGAACTCCTTAAGCCTCTTCAATGGCGGAAACCAGTTTAGATGTTGTTTCATTACCTGAAATGCGGCCCTCCTGCATGGGAGGACCACCCATTTGGGCCTCTGGAGCGATAGCGCTCGAGGATGAGACAACATGCTTAGATTTTGGTGCCATTTCAACCGTGAAATTGGTGTCAAAGATGAAGGAAAGTGGAAAAACGCTTTAAGCTTTTCCTAAGTTCAGGCTTTTCCTAAGTCTGAACACAAGGATCAGCGAAAGAAGAAGAGTCTAATAATGGCTCTTGAAAGACTGTTGTGTTTTATAGGCACAGTGATCAGCAGCGAGATACGCGGCGCGTGTTTCGAGGCCTAATCCTCACCCGACGTGTGGCATGCATCTTAATGGACATGAATTTCTCGCGTTAAAGGAAGAGGTCCCCTAACTCCACCAGACATGTGGCAACGCCCCCATAACGCGGGTCTCGCGCTTAAATAAGCCGCGTCCCTCTAAAGGTTGCGTCTATTCAACAGAGTGAGAGCTGCGTCTATTCAACAGAGTGAGAGCTGCGTCTTCACTACAAAGGTCACTTCCCTTTAAAGGTCGCGCCTCTTTAGCAAAATAATAGGCGTCTCCACTTCGAATGAGGGCTACATCTCTAAGCAACACGACCTCTGCATCTACAAGACTCGCATTCATTCTTTACTTCTGCAATCAGTTCAATAGTATACTGGTACAAGTAGACGACTGTTTACCCCCGGTTCAACAGTACACCAACAACCAGCTCAGAGCACCGAGGAGGTCTAGACTGCGTATCTAGACACTCACGATGATCATCTCTGGTGACTTCAAAGGGTTTTATAGTATACTCACGAAGACCACAATCCAAACAGGATCAAGCTCATGGCATCTCAAATAATTGACAGTCCAATCATGAGAAACATTAATTTAACTAAAATTCAAAATATTTCGAAATCCGTCCCAGTCAACCACAGAGTATCAAAAACTTTGTAGGGGGTTCTGTAGACTGTTCAAAATCACTGAGAATAAGTCATCAGAAAGCAGAGTCCAGACTCCAAACGCAAGCACTAGCACAGCACCAAGACGCGAGGTTTGAAACCCGCGTCTCAACATTACTAAGATGCCCAAGACGCAGAGTTTGAAAGCCGTGCCTCAGTATCACCGCAGCCTCAAAACACAAGAGTCGAAACCCGCATCTCTGCTCTCATCGCGATGATCAAGACGCAAAGCTTGGAACTTGCGTCCTCAGGCATCTATGTAATACCAGCGCGAATCCGAATCCCGCATCTCACATAAAGTTCAACGCAAAATTTGAAGCTCACATTTCAACCAAATGTGAAGCTCAAGTGTTACCTCAACGCTAACGCGAGGCTCAAACCCGCATTTCAACTACAGAGGAACCCCGCATCTCTGTTATAACTGCCCTCATTACTGGGTCAATTACTGCCCACGAATGTGGAAGTTAACTCCATTATGAGTATTTTTAGGGGATAGTTTTTACCCCTGAAACCCTATGAATAACCCAATTTGCTATGGAAGAGAGGTCAGAAGTTTGGTCAGAAGAACTTTGGTTGTAAGCCTTATAAAGACCAGAATCTCCAGTTGAGAAATACGAAAAAAAAAACTCTTCTAACAACTTGCTGAGTTCGAGTTTATTTTTTTGCCTAAAGTCTCTTTGAGATTTTTGTTGGACAGAAGCTGTGTTACTTCACCCACGCTCCAAAGAGAAGATTCTCAAGAAATTGTGACGTTCACCCGGTCAACGAAAAATAAGATTCACTTTCGATCGCTACATCAAGAACCCATCACTAAACAAAAGAAAGATTGAGCTTGAATATCTTTCCTCTCTTGTAATCGGATTATTGATCCGTTGTAATTTTTCATTGATTCAAGGAAATTTTATGACTCGTATTTTCAATTTTTCTGACATCAAACACTAGTGATGGCCAAGGATATATGTGAGGCAAGTATCACTAAGAGGTTAGCATGGATAGTGGAGCCATTAGTAGTTAGGAACCATAGGTTTTCTTTCTCTTTTCACTTTGTTTTAGAAATATATCCAAAAATCACAAAAACTATTTTTTTTATGTTTCCCACTTCTTTGTGTTTCACCGTATCCTTCTCTTTTCATTCTTTGTTTTCTTTTCTTCTTATTTTTTAAACATTAAAGAATACTTAATATACACGTGAACATACAGTGTAAGCTTCTATCGCCTTCCATCCTTGTGGATTTGACTCGTTTTAGCCTCTATGCTATAATGGAAGTATCGGGGAAGCCAAAGCACGCACTTTTAACTATTGATTTCAAAACATACACTTTTCGTGCACAGTTTTTCCCCGATCAAATTTTGGCGCCGTTGCTAGGGATGGGAACGGTTTGATTTCATGTTTTTGTTAACTTTTCTTCTTTGTTTCTTTTGGTGTGCAGGTTAAAGTTTTAGCATTACAAAAGTCCATACTTGCTTTTGTGTTGGGTAAATTCTTGTATATTATTATATTCTGCTACTACTATTTGTTTATATTACCTGTACACTGTAATAATTTTAAGAACTAAAATACGGTAATTGGATGCTTTAAAATGGTTTAGACATTTGCATCTAAGCACGTGTCGATTTCAATTCCAATATACTGTATTTTGTTCTTATGTTGTTGTGATCTTGACGGAGGTGTACATCTTGCATTGCATATAGTTAGGACAAACACGTGGGTGATTTTCTCTCTTTGTGATTTCATTCTTATTTATATTGTACACTCGCACGAACTAAACTTAAGGGCAACCAAGACAACATAAGGTGGGGAAGTTATTACCCTCCCTTGGCCTAAAAATCACCTCCTCACTCACACAACTCAAGTCTTAATAAAATTTGTTAGACGTTGGCCCCTAGAGACATCTCAGACTCATTTAGGAGATTAACCTAAGGGGGAAGTTGTTAGAGTTTGACTCCTGTCAAATTGGTGTCTAAGGTGGGGATTGAGAGGCGAAACCTCGAAGAATAGTGGTTTGGCATTATTAGGCCCGTTGCTCTGGCACGGATACCTCCCACTGATCTTGCCCCTACCTGGCCGATTAACTTGTGGTCAGATTTCTACAAGGTACCCCGTGGACAGTCTAACCAGTTAGGAGTCGTCTAGATCTAAGTCAACCCTAACATAGGCTTGTTTTCTTCTTTTTCTTTATTTGTTTGTTTGTTTTTTCTTTTTGTAAATTATGATATGGATTTCACCAACAATAATTTTTTCAATCCAAATATGAATCCATATTTCACCCCGACCTCATTTGACTCGGATAACTTCAACCCGGATATATACAACATGAACCAATCGTATAGGCCAAATTGGGATTATTCGACTCAATATGACCTATACCTCTAATCTTATGACCACAATTTTCAAAATAATTTCAACTCTTCACAGAGCAATGGGGATTCAACTACCCCGAGTCAAATTTTCAACCATCTTTTCCACAATTTTCACAATATTCATTCTCCGATTTTGATTCATATACTCCTTTTCCTGAACCACCAATTGAAGAAAAATCATCATTGAAAAGAAGTTTGGAAGAAGTAATAGAGGCCTAAAAGTAATTTGAAAAAATGGTAGCCTCATCATGTCGAAAAAATTTTCAAAATGCATGTAGCTCTTTCCGGAATGACTCAAAGGAAAATCATTATGGGAAAAAAACTATGGAATTCGTGTAAGAGACCGAGCGCATAATGCAAAATACGATTGACTTCTCATGTCCACCAAATGTTCATACGACTCACGAATCATGTCATTTTAGAAATTCAGCTTCAATTTCATCATACTACCTGAACTTGACCAACATCAACCTCTTGATAGTTTGGCAAGTTATCCATTTCCTGAAATTAAACTTGAAGATGAATGTGAACCGGAATTTCAATTTAGCAATTCAAGTCCAATTCTTGAATCAATATCGACTCTTGTAGTGTTACCTAAACTAAGTAACGTACTTGAGCCAGCTTTGATTCCCATAATTTTAAAACTGAATTGATTATTTCACTCATTCACATTCCTTCCGTGGACGAAAATCAAGATTCAATTTCCTTACATCCTTTTAAACTTGCCTAAAATTTTGAGAACTACCTTGATATTTTAGCAAGTTATCCTTTTCTCAAAATTGAACTTGAGCTTGAAAGTGATCCTGAACCTCAAGTTGGTGACTCCATTTCACTTTTTGATTCAATAATGACTCTGGTAGTTTTATCAAATTTTTCTTTATTCCGGAGTTAACATTGAATCTGGTACCAGCACACTGTGAAATTGAATCACCAATATCTTATGATCACACTTCAGTGATGGAAAATGTGTGTGAACATCAATTCTTTAGTTTGAACCCTATTTTGAACCAATTTTAAATCTCACTTTTGAATCTCGACTTGATCTGATATTTCCGAGTCGGTATCGGTTTTGCTTCTATTCCATTTGAGTCCAAATCAATCATCTCCTAAAATAACACTTCATTGTTGGACAAGGATGTTGAAAAAAATGACTTAGTAATTATTTTGAAAATTGAAAATTTGATGGGGGTAATATTTTCAATAAGATCACACAGTTCTCCAACATTTTACTGGGTCATATTAGAGAGGTCACTGGTGAGGTTCTACGAGATCCACGATTTTTTAATTGGGTAACAACGCTTGGCCTAATCAGACCACCACCGGAGCCACCACCATGAGGTAATTTTCCTTCCCTTTCCATTTGTTTCATGTATATATACATTCACGATGCATTGAGAACAATGCATGAGATAAGTGTGGGGAGGGTTTACTAATGTAGTTAGTTTTACATTGTTTTCTTTTACAATTCTTTTTAGAAACTTCTTAAAATTTTCTTTTTTATAAAAACTCTTTCTCTTCTTTTTACAAAACTTTTAGAAATACGAAAAATAGTTTTGATTTATTTTTAAGAAAATTAAGATTATCTTAGAAATTAGAAGACCTAAAATTATGAATTTTTAAACCAAGTCCAAAAATAGATCTTGTTTAAATTTTAGGATAAGGAAGTAAGATTGAAAAGATAATTTGATCTTGAATTTTTTGCCTTAGATTTATGCACTTTACACTTACACAATTTTTGGGATTGAAACAAAGACTGAAAATGCCATAAAAATGCTATAAAAATATATAAAAAATGATGATAAAACCACTAATTGAAGTTGAGTAATTATACCTCAGGAAGCATGATTATTCACGCTTAAAATGGTAGACAAAAACAAAATATCCTTTTAGTTTTGTGGCTTTGTTTACTCGAGTCCTTAAGTCCAAGGATGTTTTTTCATCTGGTGCCCTAAAACTATCTAGTTTAGGGGTCACCGGCTAAAAGCTCACTACCTGAGTATGCTAGAAAGCCTAAGAAAAACTAAGGGAAGGAAAAAAAAGAAAAAAAGAAAAAAATTATTAAATAAATGGCATGAAAGTTAGAGTCGATCCCCAAAAATCTTCACTATTCACAAAGTGCATATTTTGTAAGGGTTTTATGAAAGATTAAAGAATCGATTCAATTTTAAATTCTTACATTTAATTTATAACAAGATTTTGCATTTCGACTTAGTTTAAGGAAAAATAATTTCTGGTTAACCTATGACCTTGGATCACTTAAATTTTCGCAAAAATATTTAAACACTTTTCTCTATTCAAAATGCGTTTTCAAAATACTAACATTTGATTTTTTTCTTTATGGATTTTGTGGGTGTAATCCGCTGAAACCCTCAGGAGACAAAACTCCTCCTCTAATAAAAACCAAGAGGTTTAACGGCCACTTACACATACTCAGTGCAATCGCGTCAAATGCGAAAGTGGTGTAATAATTCCTTTAGTTTTTTGTTTTGCTCGGGACGAGCAAAAGATAAGTGTGAGGGTGTGATTAGTCACTAAAACTGCATATTTCATACCGCATCTTCACATTTATTTAATATTAAATTCTGCTAATAAAACCTCTCTTGTATTCTTCTAGGTACATGGCATGAAATGAAGAAGAAGACCTAAAATCACCATCTAATTGGTGATTAAAAGCCTACAATATAGCTATTAACTTCTGATGGCTGTTTAGTCAAAACCAGAGGCGCAAAACCAGAAATCGAGAATGCAGCCGACAGTGGAACAAGCGAGCAGCGCGCAGCAGGCGGCATTGCACGCGTCGCCCTGGTACAGCTGCGAAAACGCGGCCTGGGCCGCGTTTCCGTGGCTCTGGTGTGGAGCCGCGCACCAAGATTTGACGCACGGCTCTATACCTGTACCCTGGTGCCCAGTTTTGCCTATAATATCTGGGACTTTCTAGAGCTCAGGGAGGAGAAGTTAAGAGGAGTTTTAAAGTGGCTTTAGATTAGTTTTTAGGGTTTTCCCTTATTGCAGTTTAGAGTAGTTTAGTTTAGTTCTTCTTCTTCTTCCTCCTTTGTATTTTCTATTTCTTATAGATCTTGTAATAAGAGAGAGTAGTACATGATTAGAAAGTAAGAGTGCTTCTAATAGAAGGTGACAAGTTATGAAAGGTTCTCTCTTTACCTCTCTTTGTTCTCTTCTCTAACTCCTTTTACATATTTAGCTAATTTTCTCTCATAGCAACTAACTACAACCACTAACTTCTTACTTGATAATCCACATGAACCTAATAGATTCTACTTGGACTTACTCTTACAAGAGCCATTGATGGCTCATGATGATGGACACTTACACTTTAACATCTTAACTCTCTAACAAGCTAACTTTACTTTACTCCATTCTTACTCTTACTTAGTTTTGATCGTTTAAGTGTAGCTTGTGAAAATAAACCTAGAGGGGGGGTGAATAGGTGTATGGAGAATCTAATGACAAATGATGTGAAATTAAAAACTAATTACAACACACTATGTATAACCAAAGAGTGTAGCTGAATTCCTGGTGACGGGCTCTGGACTATCTCCTCTAGATTCCTCTAAATAAGAGTTGAGATGCTATATGAAGCTCTCTTGGTTCAACACAAATATGGGCACACAATCAATATCAAGCATGTATGAGATATGAGCAATATGAATCAATGCAAGATATAAAAGAGAGAGTTTAGAGATAGTGGATCAATCATAAACATCGAGATATCTTTTGAGATTTGAGTCACTACTCTACGTCTCCGCCTTCACACAGAAGGATTTTCACTATACGTCCATACAGGACCTCTCACACAAGAAACCTCCACCGAGGATTTGGCAAATACAAAATAGGAGTACACAACTCTTCTCTCCAACAAGACCACCTCTACACAAGAGGCAAGGCACAATAACAATCACCTTACACAAGTGGGATACAAGCACTAAGCTAAACAACAATCACCTCTACACTTAGAGGATAAGGCACTAAGCAAAATACCACCACAATCACCTCTACATAGAGGGACAAGGTAGAAAGTCAAACAACAACTACAATTACCTCTACACAAGGGATGAACACAAACTCAAGCAAAGTAAGTTTACAACTCTTGGTGATCACAAAGATCACAAATAACTTTTCCTTACAAAACAAAGATCTTATAGATAGGATAGAGAAGATAGCTCAAATGTGAGAAAACAAGGTATTTAAAAATCAAAACACAAAGAAAATACTTGAAAAAAATGCTAGATAAGAATAGAAATGAAGATCAAAACCAACATCCCAATACTCTATTTTTTCTTCAATTTTTCAACCCTTGAAAATAAATAAGATAATCTTTTTTACCCAAAAACTCTTTAAAAACTTGTTGCTAACACTTGAAAGATGAGAACCTTTGCTCTAAATTTCTCATTTAAAACAGCTCAAGAGAAGGCATATATATAACCTCTCAAAAAAATCTGCCCGTTGGCGCTAGAAAGGGCAAAAATGCCCTTCCAGTCGATCGACCAACGGTCATTTTTCTGACCGTTGAGCCTCGGTTGACCGCCGGTCAACCAGCCAGCACCCAAGAGTTAGGTGCTTTCAGTCGGTCGACCCCGCGGTCGACCGGCCTTTAAGGCTGGCCATGTGCACGTTTGCGTGCACACTCAACCGATCCGGTCGACCGACTCCTGCTCCGGTCGACCGTCCAGTCGACCGCCAGTGTGTCTGGCTGGTTAATTTGGGATTGAAAACTTAGGTTATTTAATACCAATTAAATCCCATAAATACACATAAATTTTACAAAAATAAGTTCTTGTAAGATCTTTGAATAACAAATATGTGTGATCAAAAATCAACACATATTACAAAATATTTGAACCATTTTTGTGATATTGAAATTAGGCTTCAACACAAAAAACCGCATTTTCCAAAAATCAAATTTTGAAATGGAAAACCGTTTTCTCCAAAACTCATATGGATACAAAAATAAGATATTTAAACTATATTTGAAGCATAGAGTGTATGGATAAAATCCAATACACATGTAAATGATATATCTATATTTTTAACATGAAATCCAAAGCCGGTTAAACCGAAACCAATAAACTTTAAATTGTGTGTGAACTTGAGCATGTCAACACTATCTACCTTTACACAAGATCTAAATATAAACTAAACTAAATAAACCGATGTCTTCTTGTAGAACTCCGTCTCCAAGTCGACTCGATCCAAACGCTATTCAAAGAGCTTGACTCCAACCGAGTGCTAGATGCGATCTTGATGCACGAGTTCTTGAATCTACACGTGTTAGCTTTAAAACTCCTTTGTTGAAGCCAAACACCTACTAAGATCTTGATCAAATATCTGAAACTAATTAAGTACAAGATTATTAGTACTATAATATATGAGTTAATCATCATCAAAATTAGAGTAACAGGCGCCTTTGGCCAACAGCTTGTACTTATTATGTTGAGTTTGGATGTGAAAGTTATCGCATGGGTCATGCTTTGAAACGCTCTTGAACTAAGGACTAGTAATGACCAAGGATACATGTGAGGAAACTAACACAAAGAGGTTAGCATCGTTAGTGGAACCATTAGTAGTTAGGAGCCATGGGTTTTCTTTCTCTTTTCACTTTGTTTTAGAAATATATCCAAAAATCATAAAACTATTTCTTTTATGTTTCCCACTTCTTTCTATTTCACCGTATCCTTTCTTTTTTATTTTTTTCTTTCTTCTCATTCTTAAAATATTGAAGAACACTTAACATACACGTGAACATATCGTGTAAGCTTCTATCGCCTCCCGTCCTTGTGAATTCGACTCGTTTTAGCCTCTATGTTATAACGGAAGTATCGAGAAAGCCAAAGTACGCACTTTTAACTATTGATTTCAAAACATATACTTTTCGTGCACGATTTTCCCGAATCAGTGAGCAAGAAATAAGTAAATCTCTTGAACCAAAAGTGAAACTTTTAACCTTAATTGGAACAAATGGTAGTTGAAGTCAAGAAATTGTATGAACACTTAAAGATTTGATTTTAACAAAATAGAAAGGAAACCATACACATAATGAACAAAAGATATGAGTTTTACATTATGTTTGAATCAAATCAAAGGTGGACTAATCTATTGTATGTATAAGTTGTATACAAATGGCAAAATTCTATAAGTGTGTGATGTAGCTAGTTTGTGCATGCATATTAATAAATGAGACACTAGCGTGAAGTCCATATATGCATATTGGTATGAATGAGATACTAAAGTGATTGTTTATATGTGCTTGTTGTATTATGTGATGTATATACTTATGCAAGTGGGTGATGCTTCATCTTGATGATGAATGTTGCATATTAGCATAGGTGATAAGTCCCTTGTGCATTTCATCATGCATATATATGAAAATATTTATTTGTTGTTTATACCCACAAGAATGGTAAAGACCAAATCATGTATGTAAAAGAAATGTTACATATTATTAATCCATATTGTATTGTATTTTCGGAGGAAGGGACCAAGTGGACCGGATAGTGCGAAGACAACTATGCATGTTGCGTAATAGCCTATTGCGCATGTTAGCGATATTATTTTGTTAGTTTAATTGTTTTACTAGATGAGCCGTTGAGCTCACCCCGTTGTTAACCCCTTTTTCAGGGTAAATAAAGGTAAAGACCCCGCCTAAGGTTGGGAAGTGGTCAGGTAAGATAATGAAGATTTTCCTTAGAAAATAAGAACCTTCGGTTGGGATGTTTTTCTTATTTTGTTACATAGCTTTGGAACTTAATTTTATAAGACATGTGAAAATCACCTAGAGGGGGGGGTGAATAGGTGATAATGCTAATCAAGGCCAAATTAAAAATATGAAGCAATGAGCAACAAATATAGAGATGAATGCAAGTGAATGATGCAAGTCACAATCAATAGCAAGAAGTATAGCAAGTAAAGTAAACCAATCGCAAACACAAGGATATGTTATCGAGGTTCGAGCACCCAGCTCTACTCCCCGCCTTCCCCAGAAGGATTCTAGCTACTTTCACTATCACAAAGATCAATTACAAATGGAGTACCCAACTCCTACAATTTCAGCACAATACAATTCTAAGTAATCAAAAGATCACAAACTTTCTCTTTCAAATATCTCTTCCCTTACAAGGTCCTTAGAGAATATTGAGAAGGAATGAAGCTCTTGTGTAAGTGAAGAAAGAAAATCAAATTCAAGAGTATATCAAGAACACTTCTGAAATGAATGAGAAATATCAGCACAAAAACAAGAAACAAGCTCTTTTGTAATATCCCAAACTTTTGAATTTTCTCTTGAATAAAATGTTGTAAAGAAACTCTCCCCAAACACCCCTATTTATAGGAGAGGGCTAGGGTTTAGGTTTAGGAATTAATTACTGAAGATTAGGAAGTAATTAGTTCCAAATATACCCTCCACGGATATTTTAATTTCAAAAATCAAGTTAAAACAGATTAAAAATATGCCCGTTTACTGTTCAACGGCCATATCGGTCGACTGGCCCGGTCGACCGATAGTTCAAAAATTTGACCGTTATGAACTATCGGTCGACTGGTACAGTCGACTGCTCCTGACTGAGACTTTGAAAAATAACCGGTCGACTAACGGTAGCCAGCCGGTCGACCGAAAAGCTAAAGGTTGAACTATCGGTCGAAGGCCGGTAGCCCACCGGTCGACTGGTCAGATCCAGAGAGCAAACTAAAAACTTCGGTCGACTACCGGTAGCCTACCGGTCGACTGACAGACGTGCACACGGATACGTGCACTCTGCCAGAACTCCGGTCGACTGGTGGTATATAGCCGGTCGACCGGCTCAGGTCAAAAATTGAAATACAAAGGGAATTTTGAGAGGAAAAATATTTTGATCAAAACTATTTTGAACATGAAATCAATATACAACATAAAAACAGATTTGTAGGAAGAAGAATTAGTGTTAAAATATTTTTGTATATTTTATAGGAAATAAACTTGGAAAAGGCATACGCGTGAAAACGTGTGTGTTTGAGCTTCAAACCTACTCTCTATTCTTTAACATGCTATAAAGCTATAAAATAAATCCTAAGGACCTCTGAAGCAATCTTTGAGCCATCCAATGCCTTGCAATTGCCTTCTCTTCTATGATCCTTCCTTGATGTGCAATTTGCCTTCATTGCTATGTGGAACTTAGAAGTTTTTGCAAAAGCGAAGCGAATGAGCTCTAAACATGGTACAAAACCTGAAATTCATCTAGATCAAAACATTAGTACCAAATAGCACTTATTTGGTTTGTTATCATCAAAACACAAAACAATGGAGAGTGTAACCTCTTGGGCCAACAATCTCCCCCTTTTTGATGATGACAAAACAAATAGGCTATTTACAAAAATATGGGGAGGAGAAAACTCCCCCTCAAATTATGCTATATTTAAACATTATAAATATGCTCTAAATACCAATAATTGAAATGAAAAAAAATGATGCACCAATTATTGAAATCAACAATACAATACAATGAAACCTTAAAATTTGTACTTGATACCAAAAACACCAAAAATCAAAATTTGCTCCTTGATACCAATTTATACCAAAATCATAGAGATTAAAAAAATATAAAAACTCATAACTCATAAATTCATATGGAACCAAGACCAAATGAACTTATTTTTTAAAAAAATATAAAAACTCATAAAACTCATAAATTCATATGGAACCAAGACCAAATGAACTTATTTTTGTACATGTAACTTATTCTCCCCCTTTTTGTCATACATCAAAAGGGTTATGAAAAACATGTTTAATCAATAATACACATATTTAATTCTCCACAAATAAACGAAAATCTAGCAAAATCAAGTGGTTTTGTGAAATATCGGCTAGTTGAAAATCGGTGGAAACATAATCAATATCAATATCACCTTTCTCAAAATGATCTCTAAGAAAGTGATATCTAATCTCAATGTGCTTGGTCTTACTATGTTGATTTGCATTTTTAGTTAAATGAATAGTACTAGTATTATCACAAAATATTTTAATATTTTTATAATGCAAATCATAATCAAGGAGAGTATGTTTCATCCAAAGGACTTGTGCACAACAAGCCCCCGCGGCAACATACTCCGCCTCGGCGGTTGATAGAGCTACGGAATTTTGCTTCCTAGAGGACCATGAAACAAGACAATTACCGAGAAATTGACATGTCCCACTAGTACTCTTTCTATCTACTCTACAACCCGCATAGTCGGCGTCCGAATAACTAGTCATAGAAAAATCTATAGTTTTCGGATACCAAAGACCTAATCCAATCGTTCCCTTAACATAACGAATAATGCGTTTTACGGCAATTAAATGAGATTCTTTGGGACACGATTGAAATCTAGCACAAAGACACACACTAAACATGATATCCGGCCTACTTGCCGTTAAATAAAAAAGACTACCTATCATGCTTCTAACAATTTAATATCAACATTTTTACCTTGTTCGTCCTTATCAAGCTTGGTTGTAGTTGCCATGGGAGTGTTGCAAGTTTTAGCGTCTTCAAGTCCAAACCTCTTCACGAGTTCCTTTGCATATTTGGCTTGGCTAATGAAGTTCCCATCTTGCAATTGCTTGACTTGGAGTCCAAGGAAGAAATTGAGTTCACCCATGGAGGACATTTCAAATTCTTGTTGCATTACCTTTTCAAAATCCTTGCATAAAACTTCATTAGTAGAACCGAAAATTATATCATCAACATAAATTGGACAATCAAAATATCATTATCAACATGCTTAGTGAATAGAGTAGTGTCTACTTTGCCTTTAATAAAATTGTTTGAAATTAGAAAACTTGAAAGCCTTTCATACCAAGCTCTTGGAGCTTGTTTCAAACCATATAAAGCCTTATCGAGTTTGAAAACAAAATCGGGATGAACATGATCAACAAAACCGGGAGGTTGAGCAACAAAAACTTCTTCATTTAGAAATCCATTTAAAAATGCACTTTTTACATCCATTTGAAAAAGTTTGAAATTTTTAAAAGATGCATAAGCTAGTGTTATCCGTATGGCTTCAAGCCGTGCTACGGGTGCAAAGGATTCCTCAAAGTCGATTCCCTCAACTTGAGTGTAACCTTGGGCCACTAACCTAGCTTTATTCCTAATGACATTTCCGGACTCATCCAACTTATTCCTAAAGATCCACTTAGTACCATTATTGGTCTATCGTGGGGCTTAGGAACAAGGTGCCAAACTTGGTTGCGCTCAAATTGATTGAGTTCCTCTTGCATGGCAAGCAACCAATATGGGTCCGTCTCGCTTCGAGAATGCCTTTGGGTTCAAAATGAGAAATGAAAGCAAAGTTACCACATAGGTCATGGAGTTTGGAGCGCGTTGTGACTCCTTTGGAGGCATCACCCAAGATGAGCTCCTTTGGATGATTTGTAGCATATCTCCAAGCTTTGGGAAGTGGTTGCGCACTTTCCTCATTATCCTTTTGAACTTCACCTAAAGGTTCTTGCTTTTCTTCTTGCGCCGGTGAGTCCTTCAAGGATAGTTTCTCCAAGCTTTCACCTAATGGTTCAAACTCTACAACATTCTCAACACACACATTAGATTCTTCAAACTTAACATGCATGGTTTCTTCAATAGTAAGTGAAGATCTAATGAAAACTCTATATGCTTTGCTAGTAGAGGAATATCCTACAAAGATAGCCTCATAAGCTTTAGCATCAAATTTACCCAAATTCTCTTTAGTGTTCAAAACAAAACATTTGCATCCAAAAACTTTGAAATAGGAAACATTTGGTTTTCTAAAATGATACATTTCAAAAGAAGTTTTTGAAGAATTTTTGCATAAATAAATACGATTCGATATATAGCATGCGGTGTTTACGGCCTCGGCCCATAAATATTGAGGGAGGTCGTATTCACTTATCATTGTCCTAGCCATCTCTTGAAGTGTTCTATTTTTCCTTTCTACAACTCCATTTTGTTGTGGAGTTCTAGGACAGACATTTCATGCTTAATTCCCTTTTCATCACAATAAGTCATGAAGAGTTGGTTAACAAACTCACCACCTCTATCACTCCTTATTCTCAAAATCGGAAAACCTTTCTCTTTTTCAACTCTTTTTCTAAAAATCTTAAAGTGAGAAAAAGTTTGATCTTTATTTTGCAAAAAGAAAACCCAAGTAAATCGAGAGAAATCATCAACTAAAACAAATGCAAATCTACTTCCATTTAAGCTTTTAGTTTTAGTTGGTCCAAATAAATCCATGTGAATTAATTCTAGAGGTCTAGTTGACATGATATCCTTGATTGGTTTAAAGGAAGACTTGGTTTGTTTCCCAAGTTGGCACGCACTACAAATGCGGTCTTTCTCAAAACTCAAGCAAGGAATACCCTTCACCAATTCCTTTGAATTAATTCTAGAAATATGTTCAAAAGATGCATGTCCTAATCTTCTATGCCAAAGCCATGAATTTTCATCAAAAGCATTTAAACACTTAGTAGAACACTCTACATTAAGCATGTCAATTATATAAACATTGTCATCACGAAAACCGGTCAAAATACAATCATTCGATTTAATATCAAAAATCTTACAAGAAGTATCATCAAAACAACTTTAAGACCACGATCACAAAATTGACTAATACTAAGTAAATTATGCTTCAAACCATCAACTAAAACAACATTCTCTATAATAGGAGATGAACCAACTTGAATGTTACCTATACCAATTATCTTGCCTTTGGAATCATCCCCGAAGGTGACGGAGCCACCTTCCATGTACCTTGATAGGGTTGTGAAGTTGTTGATATCCCATGTCATGTGCCTTGAACAACCACTATCAAGGTACCACCGCTCCCTACGTCTTTGGAGCCTTGGTGTGTACCTACATCAAACATTTTAGGACTTGATTTTGGTACCCACATTTTCTTGGGTCCATGAGGGTTAGAACCATTAACCCAACAAGATTATTTGAGCTATGCAATTTATCATAACAAAATTTAGCTAAATGTCCATTTTTGCCACAATATGTACATCTATAAACTCTACCATATTTAAATGCATAATGGGTGTGTGTTTTGTGAGCATTGGCATTGTGAGCATGAAAAGATTTAGCATGAGAAGCATTAGAAGTATGAGCATGTGGAATCTTATCATGAGAAACTTTAGCATGAGATGTATGCTTTTTGGAAAATTTTTCTTCAAGTTTCTTTGTATTAAAAGCACAATCTTTTAAAACTTTTTCAAAATCACTCATTTTAGCTTTAAAAGAAGAAATTTCATTATTATCAACAATAGGGTTTTACCCTTACAAGAAATCTTATAGAATGAAATTCATTTTGAATGCAAATAAGATTAGAAGAAAGATCCTCTTTTTCTTGTGAAATCAAAGCAAGTTGAGATTTAAGAAAAGCAACTTCCTTTTGTAGTTTAAAACACTCCATTTTCTTGTTATCATAAGTTTCGGAAAGTTCTACAAAAGCATGCACTAGAACTTCCTTACTTAAATCATCATCATTATCATCTATAGATTCAAGAGTTTGAGGGGTTACCTTGGGTGTGTTTGCCATGAAACACATGTTTGCGGTGTCCGCCTTTTCTTCATCTTCGGACTCGCTTTCCGAATCCCAAGTGGCCTTGTAAGCCTTCTTTTCGTCTTGCTTTCTTGCTTGAAGGAGGAAGTCATTTTCTTCTTGAATTCCGGGCAATCGGCCATGATGTGTCCGGGCTTGCGGCAATTGTAGCAAATGATCTTTCGCTCCTCTTTACCTTCAAACTTTCTCCGGAAATTTTGCTTGTTCTTCCGGTACATCCTCTTGATGTTACGCACGAGGAGGGAGAGCTCCTCATCTTCTTCTTCATCTTCATCTTCGTCTTCAATGGTGGAGGAAGAAGACTTGAAAGCGATAGACTTCTTCTTTGTTGGAGCCGCCTCTTCTCTTGCTTTCTTCTCCATCTCATAGGTTTTGAGGTTTCCTATGAGACTTATGATGTCCATCTCGTCTTTGTCGTTCAATTCCTTCAAGGTAGTAGACTTGATCTCCCAAGATGGAGGAAGAGCCCGTATCACCTTGCGTACCTTTTGGTCGTTGGAGATGATGTCACCTAATGAAGAAAGACCATTAGTGATTTTTGTGAAACGAGTAATCATGCAATCAATTGTTTCATCATCTAGCATCTTAAATGATTCATATGAGACCGCAAGAGATCTACTTTGGCTCTCTTGACTTGTGAGGTCCCTTCATGCGTGACCAATAAGTGTTGCCACATCTCATAGGCGGATTGGCAATGAATAACACGTGTAAGGTCATCCTCATTCAAGGCGGTAAGAAGGGAGTTTTGGGCTTTTGAGTTAGCCTCATACATCTTAAAGTCAAGGTCGGTCCAAGTGCCCTCATCACCATCGGGTGCCTCATAGGGTTTGGTCAAGGATTTGGCAACTAAGCTACCTAGTGATTGCAAAAATATAGTCATCCTAACCTTCCAAATAGGGAAATTAAGGCCATCAAATTTAGGTGGGGATTTAATGTTGTCGGCCATGTTTACTAGTGTATGAATGGATGAATGAAAATGTTGATTAGCAATATTTTAGGATCTCTCTAAGGATGTTAAGCCAAACCTAGAGTCCAAGCTCTGATACAATTGAAAATCACCTAGAGGGGGGGGTGAATAGGTGATAATGCTAATCAAGGGCCAAATTAAAAATATGAAGCAATGAGCAACAAATATAGAGATGAATGCAAGTGAATGATGCAAGTCACAATCAATAGCAAGAAGTAATAGCAAGTAAAGTAAACCAATCGCAAACACAAGGATATGTTATCGAGGTTCGAGCACCCAGCTCTACTCCCCGCCTTCCCCAGAAGGATTCTAGCTACTTTCACTATCACAAAGATCAATTACAAATGGAGTACCCAACTCCTACAATTTCAGCACAATACAAATTCTAAGTAATCAAAAGATCACAAACTTTCTCTTTCAAATATCTCTTCCCTTACAAAGGTCCTTAGAGAATATTGAGAAGGAATGAAGCTCTTGTGTAAGTGAAGAAAGAAAATCAAATTCAGAGAGTATATCAAGAACACTTCTGAAAATGAATGAGAAATATCAGCACAAAAACAAGAAACAAGCTCTTTGTAATATCCCAAACTTTTGAATTTTCTCTTGAATAAAATGTTGTAAAGAAACTCTCCCCAAACACCCCTATTTATAGGAGAGGGCTAGGGTTTAGGTTTAGGAATTAATTACTGAAGATTAGGAAGTAATTAGTTCCAAATATACCCTCCAACGGATATTTAATTTCAAAAATCAAGTTAAAACAGAATTAAAATATGCCCGTTTACTGTTCAACGGCCATATCGGTCGACTGGCCCGGTCGACCGATAGTTTCAAAAATTTGACCGTTATGAACTATCGGTCGACTGGTACAGTCGACTGCTCCTGACTGAGACTTTGAAAAATAACCGGTCGACTAACGGTAGCCAGCCGGTCGACCGAAAAGCTAAAGGTTGAACTATCGGTCGAAGGCCGGTAGCCCACCGGTCGACTGGTCAGATCCAGAGAGCAAACTAAAAACTTCGGTCGACTACCGGTAGCCTACCGGTCGACTGACAGACGTGCACACGGATACGTGCACTCTGCCAGAACTCCGGTCGACTGGTGGTATATAGCCGGTCGACCGGCTCAGGTCAAAAATTGAAATACAAAGGGAATTTTGAGAGGAAAAATATTTTGATCAAAACTATTTTGAACATGAAATCAATATACAACATAAAAACAGATTTGTAGGAAGAAGAATTAGTGTTAAAATATTTTTGTATATTTTATAGGAAATAAACTTGGAAAAGGCATACGCGTGAAAACGTGTGTGTTTGAGCTTCAAACCTACTCTCTATTCTTTAACATGCTATAAAGCTATAAAATAAATCCTAAGGACCTCTGAAGCAATCTTTGAGCCATCCAATGCCTTGCAATTGCCTTCTCTTCTATGATCCTTCCTTGATGTGCAATTTGCCTTCATTGCTATGTGGAACTTAGAAGTTTTTGCAAAAGCGAAGCGAATGAGCTCTAAACATGGTACAAAACCTGAAATTCATCTAGATCAAAACATTAGTACAAATAGCACTTATTTGGTTTGTTATCATCAAAACACAAAACAATGGAGAGTGTAACCTCTTGGGCCAACAACATGTGCTAGCGTAAATATATTTATTTTGTTAAATGTGATTGGTTGTACCTCCTTATATAATGGTTAAGATGTATATGATGTAGTTGTAGTAACTTGTTAAGATTTGATGGACCTTGACATATTATAGTTATGGTGTTCATATATGTGTGTGTGTGCGCGCGCGCGCGCGGATTGTGAACTATGAATAAGTAGGTAAGGTCAAGTCGAAATCTTATTATTTTTGCGTGGGTGATTATTTATACATTTAAGAAATGTTGAGATTAGTGTTAAGCCATATAGGCTATTGATGATGTATTGTATATGGATAAGTGATAAATTTCAGGAGAGACGCTACCGAAATTTAGTGCAATCAAATGATAAGTTACTACTATCGTCCTTTTAATTAGCGGTTGAATTGGTGGATTAGCCTAATTAAACCTGAGACCATTACAAGTATTTTATGGTATCTATCTCTAAGTCACTACCTGATTTGTAACCAATCAAATATATTTTGTAACAATTCTATTTTTGAGAATCTATAAATAAATGATTATTGACCTATACAAAAGATAAGCTATCAATTTTCAATAAAAGTTTCAAAAGATCTCTTACATTCACTTTCATTTTTTTAAAGTTATCTAGTACTATTTTCTTTTCTCCACATATTCTCAAACGGCAATCCATACTCTAATACTGTCATAGGGATAAGGAGAGAGTTTTCGCAGTTACTTGATCACCATTATTTTATTTCTATCTTTTATTATAAAAGTGAGCTGTCCCGAGGGCTAAGACAAGTTGAAAGAAGTTGCAGCTTCCAAATCGCATTTTTGAGGAAGTGAGGAGAAATTTCCGTGAGGGAGGACAGGAGTAGGTCAGGGAACTGAACCAGGATGCATCGTCGTCTTTGCATTTGCTTTGTCATATTTACTATCCTTACATTATTTATGCCATTTAGATCGACTTTATATTAATTTTTTATCACCCATTCACCCCCCTCTGGGTGTTTTTCAGTTCTTTAATTATTGCATCTGCTAGAGTATTATACCAGTCCATATGTAGTTCAATCATCATTCTACCAGCAGAGTAGCATCCTGCTAGAGCTGTTAACAATATATCCAGTCAAAAAATTGAGTCTTAATTATTTTATAACCCTATTCACTCCCCTCTAGGATTTAAGTGTAAAATTTTCCTTAAGTGGGATTCTGAAGTGGCAAACACTTGGCAAGGGGTGAAGGGGTGGAAGGAATAAGGCGAGGATTATCTATGTAGCCTAGGATATTTTGATGGCGAAAAATGATCTATTTTTTAATGGAAAAAGGAATGCCCAAAATTTGCATGTTGTAAAGTTCAGCTATATTGTGAAGCGTTCTGGAGGGTGAGAAATATGGAGGAGAATGGAAACGAAAGGAGGGAGAAGGAGCTTATTCGTTTTCGTTGGATTAGCCCCAATGAAGTGAAATCAAACTCAATTTTGATGGTGGCTAAAAGTGGAAGCTGCAGGCTGTGGATTCATCCTGAGGAGTAACTGTGGTGCTATTTTGGCAGCTAGCTACCCAGCAGTTCTATAAATGAGTGTACTACATGCAGAGCTGCAAGGGCTCTGGGGAGGCATTACGGTAGTGAGAAGGCTCTATTTGACAACAAACATTTGGGTTGAACGAGGTTCACTTCTCGCTATCCAGGTATTAGCACAAGATTGGCTTCTTACTTCCAGTAGCAGAATGCGACAAATACATAATGTTAAGAATATTCTGGCAAACTTTGCGGGAAGGCGTGCTTCTCACGTTTATAGAGAGGGAAACAAAGCTACAGACTGGCTTTATAGAGTAAGCAGGGCGATTAGTGAAGGGGAAGAAAAGTTTAGGTGGGGATTATCCCTCCTATCTAACTATGCTAAGCAATAAGGATAAATATATCAGCTATCTATTATGAAAGACAAATAAAATTTCAATTTGGAAAAAAAAAAAAAAAATCCATGAAGGGTTGGAAAGGTAAGCCATGTCACTGAGAATGAGAGACAGAATTATGCTAGTTAATTTTGTGTAGTCTTCTTTACCAACATATTATTTATCCATCTTCTGACTTTTCAATGTTGGTTTGAAAAAGAAAGTTGATAAATCCACAGAAGATTTTTTTGGCGAGGAGCTCGAAAGAAATTTAAAAACCTAGGAATCATCTATATGCAAGAATTTAACCAGACAGTTCTTGTTAAATGATGGAGGTGACTTCATTCAGAACCCGACAGTAGGTGTAGCTTCTTTCCTTTACTGAAACATCGTAAGTTGGTGGTATGGCAAAACCTTTGCCTTCAAGAAGGACATTCTCACGATTCGACCTATTTTCTCTACTAGAGTAGGATATTGGTGGCATGATGAGTTGAATGCTCGATTTTATAGTGATATATGGGGTAGAGATGTTCCTTAGAACATTTTACCTTTCATCTGGAGAGCAACCAATCTTAATAATACTGTTCACTCCACAGTACAAATGTCAAGGATAAAGTTTATTTATCTACTTTGAGAGAGAGAGATCCACTGCTCCCTGAGCATTGATGTGGTGTTGAGGAAGAGAAGAGTAACACAACTTCACAAGAAACTAAACGAAATCATTTTCCACTTCTAATCATCCAAAAAACATTACTAGCCAATACATATACAGAAGGCCCCCCATAAATTGCACCAACCACCTAGTCCAAAAGCACCCGTCTCTGTCTCTGCGAAACTCAAAGTGAGAGATTTGGGCTCAATCAAGTTCCGTCGGTTACCTAAACGCAGCGCACATTGACAAAGACCATGTAAAAGTTCTCTCTCTCTCTCTCTCTCTCTCTCTCTCTCTCTCTCTCTCTCTCTCTCTCTCACTCTCATATTCGCAAATAAGCAATCGAAACATGTCAAAAGTTTTCTAACAATTTATGGTCCCCTAATAATTTCCTCGTGAGGCCAACTATTATTATCACTGAACAAGATTT
Organism: Agave tequilana; assembly: GCA_038442645.1. Classification (NCBI taxonomy): domain Eukaryota; kingdom Viridiplantae; phylum Streptophyta; class Magnoliopsida; order Asparagales; family Asparagaceae; genus Agave; species Agave tequilana. The sequence continues at coordinate 40,105 of JAVJIF010005865.1, read as the reverse complement.
TACTGTTATTAGGAATTTAAGAGGTCCCCCAATAATACCAAGACAGAGAAAATGGGCCCATGCATGGAGACAACTCTTTTTCATTCCCTTTTTCCTCTTTAAATATTAAAATGTAAATTTCATGAAATGTAAATAACACCTTATACTATCAAAAGTCACTCTTTTGTGTCCTTAGATATCATCTATTCAACATGTGGAATTGCTCAAAAAATATGGAACTTCTAACAGAATTATTTTTTTTTGGAAGGCTAAAAATCATTAATGATAGTACCCTAAAAAGAGAAAAATAGTTAAAAAAAAAAAAACAAATCACTCTTTATTCCAATGCCAACTTTTTTCTCTATTGAGAGTGAATGGGAGAAGATGCCTCACGTTTGATTAATGATATTTTAACAATGCTAATTATATTTGAAACATGACTTCTATCTACTCCTCCTGGAATAGCATAAAGATATTAATGGAATACTAGATAAAAGTGTTATCAACAAATCATTGATCCAATTTTGATAAATTGTTTGCATAGTCTCCTTGTACCCTTCCCCATTGTCAAGATTTTAAAAGAATGAAGAACAATATTTTGCCGAAAAAGACTTGCAACTCGATCCTCCAAACAAGTAGAAGCTTGCAAATCAATCCTCCGAGAAGAATAAGAACTCATATTTTATGCTTCCCACATGTACTTTCATGTGTTATTTTCTTAGATCTACGCACTGGTTTTAACTAAAAAAAAAAAAGAGTACATGAATTGTTATTTCAATGGAGCTAGCTAGTAATTTTGTCTAAATAGAGTTAATAATTAAAATTTCAGTGAATTTAGTTCAGTGCTTATTCCTCCATGAATTGATTGTTTGGGGAGTTAGATGAAAACCTCAACCCCCTCTCCTACCTCCACACACAAACCAGTGGGAAGATGTTGAATTTGACCCATCTTTAACACATTGCTTATCTCTCTCATTGCCAATTTTATTTTTGTCTGAAAGCCTAGTTGGAAGTGATTATCTCCACACACGTGTCTCCCAGCAATTCCCCTCACTTGAGCATGCCCCTCACGGTTCTCCTGTTTCTCTGACTTTTGGCGCCAACCCCGTACAAGTTCCTTTCCAAATTGAAAATTCTTCTTTTAATTATCTCCCAAACTATTGGTACTGGACACGTGCCAACTGACTACAGCTGCTGACGTAATCCGAGATTGGAAGCACGTGTTCCATACGTTTAGGATAGTATCCGTTCCCTCCAGTATAAATTCAAGCCCAATCCACAACACAAAAGAAAGATAGAAAGATAGAAAGAGAAATTGCAAATCGACCCTTAAAAAAAGGAAAATGGAAGAGTTGTATGAGTGTGATGTTATGTGGCCAGAATACCAAAATCTCTCCAGCAACAACTGCTCTAATTTGTGCCAAGATTTCAAAATCTCAAAGTCCTCGTTGGCCTCGGAGCCGATGAGCATACCGCAATGCCGAGACGGTCATCGTGCGGGCAGGAGTGCATTAACGATGAGGCGGCGGAGGCGGAGCTCGTGCCACCGCACGTTCTGGTGTCCCGCAGTCGGTCCGGGGAGAAGGTGGCGTTCTCGGTGTGCTTGGGCCAGGGGCGGACCCTCAAAGGCCGGGACCTGAAGCACGTGCGCAACTCCGTGCTCAGGATGACTGGATTTCTCGAAGGGTAGTGCGTTCCTGCAGGATAGCAGACCGCCGGGGTGTCGCGTTTGGGAATGAGGAATGTGAGGAATTTGAAGAGTGAGGCAAAGCTCGAACTGTAATTAGGATTGAAATTAGGAGGAAATGTTCTAGTTTAGAACAGTTTTAATAAAAAGATTTTGTTTTCGTTGAAACACTGTTTTCACTGAAAAAATAGGGTTTTTTTTTTAGTTTTAATGTTCAGATAGTTGTAATAATTGACTGTGACTCGTGAATGAAGAAGCATAACATTATACATTTATTAGGATATGATGCAACAAAATTGCATAAAGATTCAGATGTGAAATCCGTAAATGGAACTGAGGGAACTCGGGTGCAAATTCAAACCGACTGGCAATTTGGACTTGCTCCAAAAATATTTTGTTAACTCTCTCCCACAATGCGTGTGTCCAAACTTTTTCTTCTTTTTCCTTTTCTACTTTTACTTTGTTTTGTTTTATGTCTTTTCTCTCAGGTTGGTAATTGTAACTCAGTCTTTGGATCCGGAACCTCTTATGAATTTAATCTTTTCTTCTGAAGGTGATAATTCATAATCTAATATCTTGCTTTATTACTAAAGTAGATTTCAATGACTTGTAAATGTGCGATCTCAAGTTCTGTTGTGTAGGTTGGTGTCTTTGGTGGGCTGGCATGCCCATGTACTCTTCTTTAGTTTTTCACTTATGTATTTGCTACAAAGAATGTATAAATGTCACTAAAACTTTTTCCATTAAATATGGCGAGAGATGCCTTCCTCTGTTGTGAAAAAGATTATAGATTTGAAGTTTATACCCGCTTGCTAACGAGCTGGTAATACCCCTCCCTTACAAGTAACAAGGAGAAGGTTTAAAGTCCAATTCCATGAATTATTGAACTAGGGAATTAATTTGGGTAACTAATGATTGGTGTGTGCGCACAAGCTATAAAAAATGGAAAAACGATGTTTCCTTGCTTTAAGTATAAAAAATAGTAGGGGGAGTAAAAAAAGGCAATCAATCGGAAAAGATGAATTCGACGTAGTAGTAAATGAGTTAAGTTTTCACTTAATATTTAAACTCGAATGAATATATATATATATATATATATATATATATAATATATATATATATATATATATATATATATATATATATTATATATATATATATATATATATATATATATATATGGTCTTGACAAAAAATGTTTGCAAAGAAAATTGTTAAAAAATGATAGTGGACTTTTCAGTTTACTCCTCGGGTAAAATTTCTTTTCTTTTTCTTGTTTTTATTTTTTCTAGAAGAAAAAAAAAATCAATTGTATAATGAAAGTGGGAGTTGCAGGAACTAAACTCTACAATGTACAAATTAAACTGTAAATAATTTATTAACAGTTTTCTTTTCCCTCATATGGTAGAGATACGGTACTCCTGATTTCAGATCAGATGAGGTCTGGTAGAAGTCGGACTTGTAGATTGAACCAACAAGACACAACATTTGGGTACAAACAAGGTAACACATGTATCTCGCTCTCAATGGACTTGTATATGGGTCTCTAATTAGGCATGAGGTTGGACCTAAAACTTAGGTATAAAATCCACAATAAACTCAGATGCTATGTATAAACTTACACGTAACTAACGAAGATCCTATTTCGCGTATTGCCTCTGCCTGTGGGCCAAATTCCTATCTTTGGAAAGTGCAGACAACACTCAACCTCAAACTGCCTAAAATATGTATGTATATAGAAGGCAGACTAGCATCAATCTCTTAGATCCCTACAAGAAACCAAAAATTTTCCGAGATAAGAAACATTAATTTCTCAAAATGATAGTGATGGCAGTATTGCTAGTTGTAGATCCTAGTGGAGAATCCATTGCGGGTACTCTATCCTCTCCACATTTTGTTTTAATAATTGATGCATGGATGCAGTGCGTTGCCAGAATTTTAGACTTAGGGGCACTTTCTTCCACCAATCAATCACTCATGAGAAAACAACTATACACGATAGCGAAAGTGTGAGAGTAACAGAGTAACATTAAGCGTTTATCATATCTAATGTAATCTAAAAAATATTAAATGTTTAAAATCTGAACTGAAAACATTAAAAATATTGTTTTTCAAATGTTTGGAAATATTGAATTAATAAATATACTAATTTATTGAAAATATGATTAGAAGAAAATGTCAATTATAACTAATATTTTAATAAAAAATCATGATCCATGCCCTAAACTAATAGCATGTTAATACTTTTAACATTATTAAATACATTTCAATTTCCTTTAGAATTAATCTCAATTACTTTTTAGGTAGAGTGTAATCTATATTTGTACTATTTTAATCTTTATATTATTCTAAATAATCCAACATTATTGTTAAATATTTTATTTCTTAACAATATATCATTTCTACTTTTTTTAATTTTGAATTAATAAAAGTGGAGTTTGAGAATTAACAAAAATATTTCTACTTGTTTTTTTTTTTTTTTTTTTTTTTTTTTTGCATTGATAAAAAGTGATGATTGAGAATTAATAAAAGGTTTTGTTAGAGAAATAGTAAAAAAATTTAAGGGAAAATAAAAAAAAGTTGTATTAAATAATTAATAAAAAGTTTTGTTAGAGGAATAGGGAAAAAGGTAAGGAAAAAGTAATAAAAAAATAATATGTAAACGCTTCAAATAGTGGGATTTGAAACAAGATGTTTGGATAAGAGAATAATAACTAATTGAAAGTACACCTAGAGGGGGGGGTGAATAGGTGTAAGTGCTAATCTATAAACTAAATGCGCTAAATGCGGAAGCTTAAAACTATTTTGCAAAACACTTAATACAATTCAACAAGTGTAGCCGAATTCCCCGTGAAGGGCTCTGGACTAACTCCTCTTGATTCCCCTTGAAATGGGTTGAGGTGCTATGTGAAGCTCTTGTTGGATGAGTATAAGTGAGGCACACACACAAGCAAGCATATACAAGATATAACAAAATGAATTATGCAAGGCAACACAAGTATGTATGATATGACAATAAGAATGATGCTATGCACAAATGAAAGAGAGAGAGAGAGAGTTGAGAGACAATGGATCAAACGCAAACACAAAGATATGTTTCGAGGTTCAAGCACCCTTTCTCTACATCCCCGCCTACACCACCGTGTAGGATTTCCAATCCACTATACCGTCCACCGAGGACTCCCACCGAGGGAACCTTCACCGAGAAGGATTTGTACAACAATGGAGTACCTAACTCCTCTCTCAAACAACCACCTCACAACCGAGGGGTAGGCCCGTAGCCAAATACAACAACAACACCACCTCTACCGAAGAGGCTCACAACCAATCCCAATCACCTCACACTTGAGGGATACAAACCAATCACCCGATCACCTCTACCGAAGAGGGATACAACAAGAATAAGGGTGTACAACTTAGAGGTTACAACAACAACCTCAAAACTCTCTTTTTCTCTTTTCTTTTCCACAAAAAACAAGATCCTAATAGATTAGGATAGTATGATAGCTCAAGTGTGGAAAACTAGGTGTTTGGAAAACAAGCAACAAAGAAAAACACTTGGGAAAATTCTTGCAAAAGATATAAAATGAAAACCAAGACAAATCTCCCAAATATTCTTTTCTTTGATTTTTCCAAAAACCTAAAACAATAAAGATTGAAAGATTAAAGCCCCAAACACTTTTGAAAAACTCTTTTAAACACTTCAGAAAACCAGATTTTTTTCTCTTGAAAAACTTGGCCAAAATCCCCAAAGAGATGAGGTTTTTATAGGCCCATCAGAAAACTAGCCGTTAGGCTGAGCTGGCAGCCTGACAGGCTGCCGGTCGACCGGTCCGGTCGACCGCCAACGGTCAGAAATATGACCGTTGGGCAACAGCGGTCGACCGACCCGGTCGACCGAAACAAACCGAGAGCAGAACTCTTCTGCAGCGGTCGACCGCCCGGTCGACCCAATCAAACAGAGAGCAGAGCTCTCAGACCCGGTCGACCGGCTCGGTCGACCGTCCCAGTGACTCCAAACGTGCACAGATCTGTGCACGTCCGGTCGACCGGCCCGGTCGACCGGACATCAGCCAAGTCGACTAATAACCTGGCTTAGTCGACTGGTTGAGTCTGAAACAGAAAACTGGGTCAGAAAACTTGGAGAAAAAATATTTTATAAAATCTTTTAATACTTCAAAAAATCACCAAAATATTTTTTTTTTATCATTTTATATCAAAACTCAAACAAGTGATAAAAGTTTCAAGACATGTATCAACATATTCAATTCATTTTTGAGTCTTGCAAATTTTTTCAAAAACAAAACTTGTATTTTTATCAACCTTGATTTTTCAACACATGAATAGGGATATCAAAATAAGTTTGTCTAGCAAGTTAAACCATGTATGTATATATAGAACACATCTAATATACATAAAAATAAAGTAAACTTGTTTTGATCTACTATTCATGAAAACCAAATCCAAAACATGAAAACGTGTGTGTTGTGCACTTGAGCATATCAACTATACTAAGCTTTACAAATGGATCTAACACACTAACTAAACTATGGATACCTAAGTGTTCTTGATGATCTTCATCTTCAAGTAGACTTGCTCCAAAACTCCATCCATGGGCTAGGCAATGTATGATCTTGACGCTTTGGCCCTGGAATCATTATGAATAGCTTCTAAACTCCTTGTTGAAGCTAATCACCAACTAATATCTTGGTTATGATCTGAAACTTAAACAGCACAAGATTATTAGTAAACATAACTACATGAGTTAATCATCATCAAAACTAGGGTGGAAGGCCTTTGGGCCAACAATCTCCCCCTTTTTGATGATGACAAAACTCATGGAGTTATATATGCATGGATTAAAGTTAAGCTTCAAAGAAGCTCCCCCTTAACTCATGCATAAACAAATAAACAATAAGTATGCAATGAATGACAATGCATATAAACATGGTGCTCTAGATACCAATAAAATATTTAAAATAAAACATGCTTCTAGATACCAATTAAAACATCATATATGCAAAAATGTAAGCATGCATATATAAACTCTATAACTCAAAATCTTTCTCCCCCTTTTTGTCAATCATCAACAAAGGGGTAAAAACATAAAAACAAAATTTTTTTTTTTCGTCCCCTTTTTGTCAAAACAAAAAGATCAAGAAGGGGTAATCAAAACAAATGTGATACCAATTTAAGATATGACAATAAAGTGCATATTGATACCAATTGAAATAAAACATATAAGCAATGTAAATCAAAAGTATATATTTTTCTTAAACAAAATTTTGAGATACCAATTAAAAACACTCAACATAAACATCTTGATATCATTAAGAGAAATATGTTCTTTTAAGCATATGATACCAATTTGAAACGATATTTTAACATAAAGTAAGGGAGTGGGAATCAAATACCAATTGAAGAACAAAATCAAGTTTTCTCCCCCTTTATGAAATACCAACTAAACATATGCATAAGCTTGTTAAAATACCAATTGAAAACAAATCAAACATTAGAAATTTTTCAAGCTTAGCATAAAGATATATATGTATGAAAGTTAGATACCAATTGACATTGATATTCTTGAAAGAGTAAGCATACATATACAAAATATATATGAGTATACAAAAAGATCAAAATTGATATCAATTGAAAGTGTTCAATGATACCAATTGAAAGAATAGGGTCAAGTGTATATCTCATATTATAACGAAGAATACGAACTAGTTAAAATGAAAAGTTTTGTTAACTAGTACGAAATCCTTCAAGCAAGGAATAAATACAAATCATTTTTCATAAAAATGAAATCCACATGATAATCAACACTCTAATCCAATTAAGCATAAAAATGTCTCATGAAAACAAAACATGAGCAAATAATAAATGTGAGTGTACAAGTCAAGTATGGAGATCACAATCATGAAAATTTGTTCAATTAAGTTCAATTATTCCTTTAAACAAGAAAACTAAAAATTAATATTATTTAATCTTCAAGGCATATGTATGTCTAATACAAACCAAAGTATACATACATATCCAAGATACAAACGAGTCCACAAGGATATATGCATGAAGGCACGTGGCTCAAAAAGGATATTCATGTATATCTAATAGTTTGGACAAGGTAAACATATACATGAAGTTTAAATACCAATTCAAAGAAAACATGAAAAGCATGAAAAGTATGAAAATTTAGCTTTTCATTAAAACAATTTGATACCAATTCTTTTCAAGATATATGTATGATTTGTCAACACAAGAAGTATACATACATATCCCTTAAACACACTTTGAGTCCATAATAGATATTTGCATGAAAGGCAAATGACTCAAGGGGTATACATGTATATCTTCAAGTTTGGCAAAATACACATATACATGAAATGAAAACTCATAATCATAAAAACAAATACCAAAAATGGAATACAAGTTTAAAATGTATGAATCATCAAAACTAGACTATACTAGCACATCTAATGGGAACAAACAAGCATTCAATCCCAAACATATATAGATTTATTTGTAGCCCATCATATGTACAAATATAAGTCCTAGTCTTAATGAAAACTAACATCTAAACATATATTCAAAACATGAAGTATCAAAACAAACACGAATATTATTTTGCTATATAAAATAAGCAAAGATTCATCAAAAATTCTTTTATCAAACTTCTAGGTATATGTATGATTCATCCAAATTTAACAATATACATACATATCCCAACCGTAAACGAGTCTATTAAAAGTATTTGCATGAAGGCAAAAGACTCATGGGTATACATGTACATTTATTAGGTTTGAATTCAAAATACATATACATGAAGTAAAAACATGAAAATAGGCATAGCAAGTATAAATGAAGGAATTATCAAAACTAGCTTATACATGTGCATATAGTGGGTACAAATGAGCATGAGGTGCAAACATATAAAAGTCAATTTGTTCTCACTATGTGTACATGCATACATGCAAGTTTTGATAAAATCTACATCTAAACTAGTTTATACCACATAAAGCATAAAACAACAAAAAATCATCATGAGAAAACTAAAACATGATTACTATGTAAATTCACATGTATTTGATTCATGATGTACATTATAGCTAAACAAAAGGTGAGAACACTAAATATGAGTTTATATAAGCATGTGTGTCTCAAATACTATACATGTATGTCAAGGATCTAATAAACATGGCATTTACACACTAATCCATAGACAATGAAAACATGCTATAAAATAAATGAATATGAAAGCATGTAAACAATAATAAGGAGTTAGGAATTGTTACCAAACCCTAGAAGGCAACTCTCCTTGTCTCCAAAACATGGTGGTCCTTTCCACCAAACTTCCCTTGAAAGTGATGCATCCAATTGATTTTCATGAAGCTCGGAACGCATTCACTCCAAGGTGTCATCACTCTCACGTCATGTGAGAGCCCACACCTACATCGAAAATAGGAGGGGTGGTCTTTGGTACCCATTGTCTTTTGGGTCCATGGGGGTTAGTCTCATTTCTAACCCAAACAAAATTCTTTGCTAAATTTGGAGTATGTAACCTATCATAGCAAAATCTAGCAAGATGGCCCTTACGACCACAATGTGTACAAGTGTACACATGAGCATACGTGTGATGGTGTCCGTGAGGAGCATGTGTATGCCGTGGAGGGTGTGCATGAAAAGATGGAACTTGTTTCTTACGAAACAAAGTTTCCAAACGTGTATGCCCTTCTACACATTGGCTCAAAGTGGAGCCCAAACAATCTACACTCTTCTTAAGCAAACAAATATCATCATTGATTTTAGAAGAAGAGGTACATGCATTAGGTGATGGAACTACCCTAGCATGGCAAACATGTGCATCAATCTTATTTTGTAAAATAATATTTTTCTCTAAACAAACATCCACATCATTTGAAATAGAAATAATCTTATTTTTCAAAGCAACATTCTCTTTTAAAATAAAATCTACTTTTGAAGTCAAGTTTTCATTTTTCTTCAAAAGTATTTCACAATCATTTTATTTTTCAAAAATTTATTTTCTTTTAATACAAATTCTAATTGAGATCTCAATGAATCCCTTTCATTATAGACCTCAACCTTCTCTTGCAAAACATTGTCAAGTCTAGAATGCAAACTTTTATTTTCTTTTTCAATGTCTAGACTTTCCTTTTTCAAAATCTTGTATTTTTCAATCAATTTTTCACAAACAATAGAAAGTTCTTCATTCAAAGCATGGGCATCAAGATTATCACATGAAGAACTAGAGCAATCATCACTATCTAAGTGGGTTTCCGATTGTACCTCAAGGAGTCATTCCCTTGGACCATGAAGCATTGTGATTCGGATTCTCCACTAGATTCCTCTTCCTTTTGGATTTGCACTTGAAGCTCGGAGGTGGTGGTTGTTGTTGACAATAGATTCCACACTGCAAAAGCGGAATCAATATTAGAAACACGCATAAGATAATCTTTAGGTAAAGTGCTTCTAATAGCCTCAAGGGCTTGTGCATTGGCCCCTATATGATTACCATTACCAGGATAGCATTTCTTGGTAGCGGCAAGAAAGACATGCAAGCCTAGGGTTTTCAAATATATGGACATCCTATACTTCCAAATGTCAATGTTGGAAGGGTCAAAGTTAGGTGGGGTCATGAAGTCCATGGTAAACTATATGTATGCAAACAAGCAAATGCAAATGAAAGATTAGCAAGCAAATGGATCTCACTCCTAGGATGTTAAGCCTAATATCAGGAGCACTAGCTCTGATACCAATTGAAAGTACACCTAGAGAGGGGGTGAATAGGTGTAAGTGCTAATCTATAAACTAAATGCGCTAAATGCGGAAGCTTAAAACTATTTTGCAAAACACTTAATACAATTCAACAAGTGTAGCCGAATTCCCCGTGAAGGGCTCTGGACTAACTCCTCTTGATTCCCCTTGAAATGGGTTGAGGTGCTATGTGAAGCTCTTGTTGGATGAGTATAAGTGAGGCACACACACAAGCAAGCATATACAAGATATAACAAAATGAATTATGCAAGGCAACACAAGTATGTATGATATGACAATAAGAATGATGCTATGCACAAATGAAAGAGAGAGAGAGTTGAGAGACAATGGATCAAACGCAAACACAAAGATATGTTTCGAGGTTCGAGCACCCTTGCTCTACATCCCCGCCTACACCACCGTGTAGGATTTCCAATCCACTATACCGTCCACCGAGGACTCCCACCGAGGGAACCTTCACCGAGAAGGATTTGTACAACAATGGAGTACCTAACTCCTCTCTCAAACAACCACCTCACAACCGAGGGGTAGGCCCGTAGCCAAATACAACAACAACACCACCTCTACCGAAGAGGCTCACAACCAATCCCAATCACCTCACACTTGAGGGATACAAACCAATCACCCGATCACCTCTACCGAAGAGGGATACAACAAGAATAAGGGTGTACAACTTAGAGGTTACAACAACAACCTCAAAACTCTCTTTTTCTCTTTTCTTTTCCACAAAAAACAAGATCCTAATAGATTAGGATAGTATGATAGCTCAAGTGTGAAAAACTAGGTGTTTGGAAAACAAGCAACAAAGAAAAACACTTGGGAAAATTCTTGCAAAAGATATAAAATGAAAACCAAGACAAATCTCCAAAATATTCTTTTCTTTGATTTTTCCAAAAACCTAAAACAATAAAGATTGAAAGATTAAAGCCCCAAACACTTTTGAAAAACTCTTTTAAACACTTCAGAAAACCAGATTTTTTTCTCTTGAAAAACTTGGCCAAAATCCCCAAGAGATGGGGTTTTTATAGGCCCATCAGAAAACTAGCCGTTAGGCTGAGCTGGCAGCCTGACAGGCTGCCGGTCGACCGGTCCGGTCGACCGCCAACGGTCAGAAATATGACCGTTGGGCAACAGCGGTCGACCGGCCCGGTCGACCGAAACAAACCGAGAGCAGAACTCTTCTGCAGCGGTCGACCGCCTGGTCGACCCAATCAAACAGAGAGCAGAGCTCTCAGACCCGGTCGACCGGCTCGGTCGACCGTCCCAGTGACTACAAACGTGCACAGATCTGTGCACGTCCGGTCGACCGGCCCGGTCGACCGGACATCAGCCAAGTCGACTAATAACCTGGCTTAGTCGACTGGTTGAGTCTGGAACTGAAAACTAGGTCAGAAAACTTGGAAAAAAAATATTTTATAAAAATCTTTTAATACTTCAAAAAATCACCAAAAATATTTTTTTTATCATTTTATATCAAAACTCAAACAAGTGATAAAAGTTTCAAGACATGTATCAACATATTCAATTCATTTTTGAGTCTTGCAAATTTTATCAAAAACAAAACTTGTATTTTTATCAACCTTGATTTTTCAACACATGAATAGGGATATCAAAATAAGTTTGTCTAGCAAGTTAAACCATGTATGTATATTTAGAACACATCTAATATACATAAAAATAAAGTAAACTTGTTTTGATCTACTATTCATGAAAACCAAATTCAAAGCATGAAAACGTGTGTGTTGTGCACTTGAGCATATCAACTATACTAAGCTTTACAAATGGATCTAAACACACTAACTAAACTATGGATACCTAAGTCTTCTTGATGATCTTCATCTTCAAGTAGACTTGCTCCAAAACTCCATCCATGGGCTAGGCAATGTATGATCTTGACGCTTTGGCCCTGGAATCATTATGAATAGCTTCTAAACTCCTTGTTGAAGCTAATCGCCAACTAATATCTTGGTTAATGATCTGAAACTTAAACAGCACAAGATTATTAGTAAACATAACTACATGAGTTAATCATCATCAAAACTAGGGTGGAAGGCCTTTGGGCCAACACTAATACCAACTTTGCAATAATACATGTTATATGATAATTATTAAAAAAAATTTATACGAACGATGAGTACAAATTATAGCTAATCATATTCTTTTTGGGCTGCCACTGCATGGATGATTGAGAGGTGTCAAGTGAGAGATGTTAATCTCACATTAAAGTGGACCACTAACCTTTGTTGGTTAATTGGATTCCATAATTAAGGTTTACTGATATTTATGTATGCCCAAAATATATAAAGTTGCACTTATGCATATTTTGTAATCATGTGGGATATAAAGGGCCATGATGGGTGGTTTTATCACATATGATTATTTTGCAATATAGTTATTTGCAAATAACGGTTTCTTGCATAATAGACCCTCTTCTCTCCTCTTGCAAATATACAAAACCTTTCCCTTGTTGAGAAATCCATCAGTGAATAGAATTTGAGTTTTTGTGAAAGAAAAAAGAGACAGAGAGAAGAAGGGTCTTGATTAGGGCTTGCAAGAAAGTAAAGTGCCTTTACAGATTGGAATTTGTAAGGATCACAAAAGGAGATCTTCATCTTCATCACTCATTCTAATGGCTTCCGGTATGTATATGCATTTAATTTATATATGTTCATATTCTTGAGATGCATTTGATTCAAGATCCATGGACAATTTAATCTTCATGAAATTCTGAAGATATGATTTTAATTCTTACATTTTGGTATCAGAGCCTTGGTTGAGAATCAATACATCTCAGAATTATGATTATGGATTAATTAGGGTTTTTATGATTAATAGTTTCATGAAGAATTTTTGATCATTTAATTCATATTTAAGATTATATATTCATGATTCTATTAAGATCCTATATCCCACAAATTGTTTATTATCTGGGATCTAATCAGGATTAAAAGCCCTAATTTTCCCTAATTTTCCCTAACATTTTGGCATCAGTCGATTTCTGGAACTGTAAATCTATAACTGTTTCGTGGACTATTAGTCGACTATAAGTTTCGGGCAAGTCGACTAATAGTCTTTCCAGAAAACTTCTTAACTCTCTGTTTACAACAGGAGTCGACTAGAAATTTTGTGTAGTCGACTAATAAAAGGTATAGTCGACTTATTCACTTGCTATAGTCGACTAACAAATTGACCCGAAAGTTGGTGATTCTCTGTTTGTCTATTAGTCGACTAACCTTCCTGCATGGAGTCGACTTGCTTTGACTATAGTCGACTAACCTCTAATTTAAAGTCGACTTGACTTGACCTAGTCGACTATAACTTCCTTATAGTCGACTTGACTTGGCCCTAGTCGACTTGGCTTACCTTGACCAGTCGACTAATGTTTGTTTAAATTCAATCAGTAAAGTATGTTACACATTTAATGTTATGGTGTTAATATTGATTAAATTGGTCAAGTGACATGAATTGAAGTATTATAGTATTACTCAAATAAAAGATTAGAGAATATTGTTGGTTAGTTTTGTATTCATACGGTTTATTGATTTAGTAGTTGCCAAAGTGACCTATGTTAGTAAGCCTTATGAATATACAACTACATAAAAGACTTGTCAATGAGGGTGACATTAAAGACAATAATATTCTCGATGGCGGTTATAGTTAGGAGATTGGGACTGGCCCAAAGGAAAGTCTCTTTCAAATAATTATGAACCGGGGTAGGGTAGTGTAATTTATGTAACTTAGTGGTGTAGAATTGGATACCCAAAGATAACATGACTTACTATCTAAGTGACATAAATTATATTAGACCTACATAGGTGATAAATGAATCTCACCTGAAGAGTGAACACTAGATATGCTTAAGTTTCGCCCAAAGGAGAAATCAAAGTGATATCAATAGTTCATCTTCATTAAAATTTAAAATTTTGTATTGATTCGAGGCCTTAATGTGAGCTATGTCCTATTTTGTTTCAGTGAACGTTCCCACTTCCCTTCACACTCATGCAACTAGCATTCCAGCCTTGGATGGTACAAACTTCTCTGAGTGGTTTGAACATGTCCAATTCACACTGGGTGTACTGGACCTAGACATGGCTCTTTTAGTAGAGAAACCTGATGAAGTGACTGATGAAAGCACAGCAGACCAGGTTAGCCATGCCAAAGCCTGGGAAAGGTCGAATAGACTCAGTCTCATGTTCATCAAGATGACCATAGCCAATAACATCAAGACTTCACTCCCTCATACTACTAATGCATCTGAACTTTTAACTGCTGTTAAAGACCGATTTAAGTCTGCAGATAAGTCATTAGCTGGCACCCTTATGGCTAAATTGACTACCATGAAATATGATGGTAGTAGAGGAGTTCAACAACACATTCTTAATATGACTGATAAAGCTGCCAAGTTAGGATCACTGGGAATGAAAGTGGATGAATCCTTCTTAGTACAGTTCATCCTCAACTCACTTCCTCCTCAGTTCGGGCCATTCAAGATCCACTATAATACTCATAAGGATAAGTGGAATCTGAATGAGCTGACTGGTATGTGTGTACAAGAGGAAGTGAGACTGAGGCAAGAAGGGCATCACTCAGTGTTGGCAGTATCTCAAGGAGCTATCCATAAGAAAGGTAAATATAGAAGAGGTAAGAGGTTTCCACCAAAGAAATCGAATGAACCTGGGAAAAGTAGCCAGGGTCATGGAAAGACTTTCACTGTCAAATGCTACTTTTGTGGCAGAAAAGGACATGTGAAGAAGGACTGCAACAAGAGGAAAGCTTGGTTCGAAAAGAAAGGTATGAATCTTTCTTTTGTATGTTATGAATCTAATCTTGCTGAAGTTCCTTCTAATACTTGGTGGATTGACTCTGGAGCCACAACTCACATAACTAATTCAATGCAGGGATTCCTTACAACCCGGAAACCGAAGGAAAGTGAGAGATTTGTCTTTATGGGGAACCGTCTCAAAGTGGAGGTCGAGGCTGTTGGTACTTACCGACTACTCTTAGAGACGGGTCATCAGATGAATCTTGAAGATACTTTTTATGTACCTTCAATTTCTAGGAACTTAATGTCATTATCCAAATTAGATGTTGTTGGATATTCTATTTTATTCAGTTGTGGAAAACTCAGTTTAATGTATAATTCAATGTCGGTTGGACACGGAATTTTATATGATTGTTTATATAAAATTTCATTGAATGATGAGTTTGCACAATCTCTTTTATCTCTGCATTCGAATGTTGGTATTAAACGTGGCTTAATTAATGAAAATTCCTCTATCTTGTGGCATAGACGACTGGGGCATATCTCCAGGGATAGAATTGAAAGATTAGTGAAGAATGGGATTTTGGATAACCTAGACTTCACTGATTTTGGTGTGTGTGTGGATTGCATAAAAGGAAAGCAAACCAAACACACCAAGAAAGGTGCCACAAGAAGTAAAGAGCTTCTTGAAATAATTCATACAGATATTTGCGGACCACTCTCCATTCCATGTTTTACGGGAGAGAGATACTTCATTACCTTTATAGATGATCTGTCACGTTATGGTTATGTGTATCTAATTCATGAAAAGTCTCAGGCTATTGACATCCTTGAGGTGTTCATTACAGAAGTCGAGAGACAATTAGATAGAAAAGTTAAAATCATAAGATCAGATCGAGGTGGTGAGTTTTATGGAAGATATGATGAGTCAGGACAACATCCTGGCCCATTTGCCAAATTTCTAGAAAAGCATGGTATTTGTGCTCAATACACAATGCCAGGTACGCCTCAGCAGAATGGTGTTGCTGAAAGGCGAAACCGAACACTTATGGATATGGTTAGGAGCATGATGAGCTTTTCTAATGTACCTAATTCATTGTGGAATGAAGCCTTAAAGACTGCTATGTATATCTTAAACAGGGTTCCTAGTAAAGCAGTCTCAACAACTCCTTTCGAGTTGTGGACTGGTAGGAAACCTAGTTTAAGACATTTACATGTTTGGGGTTGTCCAGCAGAGGCTAGAATATATAATCCACAAGAAAAGAAATTAGACTCAAGAACAATATCTGGGTATTTCATTGGTTATCCAGATAAGTCTAAGGGGTACAAATTTTATTGTCCTAACCATAGTACAAGAATTGTTGAAACTAGTAATGCCAGATTCCTTGAGAATGGCGAAATTAGTGGGAGTGATGAACCAAGAAAGGTGGATCTTGAGGTGGTAAGGGTAAATATCCCAATACCCTTTCCTTCAAGAGAAATTGTTGTCCCTCAGCTTGATCATCAAGCTGAGATACCAAAACAACATAATGATATTGGTTCACCACTTCATGAGGATATCGCCATTGAAAATATTGTAGAACCACCACAACCGACAGCTTTGAGAAGATCTCAAAGGGAAAGAAGATCTGCCATTTCAGATGATTATGTGGTATATCTACAGGAATCTGATTTTGATATTGGGATTAATAAAGATCCAGTTTCATTTTCACAAGCCATAGAATGCAATGATTCTAGTAAATGGGTTGATGCTATGAATGAAGAGTTGAAATCTATGGACCAAAACAAAGTCTGGGATCTCGTCGAATTGCCTAATAACTGTAAGAAAGTCGGGTGTAAATGGGTCTTTAAGACCAAGCGCGACTCCAAAGGCAATATCGAACGATATAAGGCCAGACTTGTGGCTAAAGGTTTCACTCAGAAAGAAGGCATTGATTATAGAGAAACCTTCTCTCCAGTATCAAAGAAGGACTCTTTTAGAATCATTATGGCCCTTGTAGCTCATTATGATTTGGAGTTACATCAAATGGATGTGAAAACAGCTTTTCTGAATGGAGATTTGGATGAGGAAATTTACATGGAGTAACCTGAAGGGTTCGCAAAGAAAGGAAGAGAACACTTGGCTTGCAAATTAAAGAAATCCATATACGGACTTAAACAAGCTTCCAGGCAATGGTATATAAAGTTTAATGATACCATTACCTCTTTCGGATTTACAGAAAACACTGTTGATCAGTGTATATATCTGAAGATCAGTGGGAGCAAGTTTATCTTTCTGGTTCTGTATGTGGATGATATTTTATTAGCCAGTAGTGATATTGGTTTACTGTATGAAACTAAAAGCTATCTTACCAAGAATTTTCAGATGGTTGATATGGGTGAGGCAACTTATGTTATTGGCATAGAGATCTTCAGGGATAGATCTCGAGGATTGCTAGGACTGTCTCAGAAAGGTTATATCAATCGAGTCTTGGAAAGATTTCATATGGAATTATGTTCAGTCAGTTGTGCACCCATTCAGAAGGGTGACAAATTAAGTGGGAGCCAGTGTCCTAGAAATGACTTAGAAAAGGGTCAAATGCAGAAAGTTCCATATGCATCAGCTGTTGGGAGCTTGATGTATGCACATACTTGTACCAGGCCAGATATCAGTTTTGCTGTTGGAAGGTTAGGAAGATACTAGAGCAATCCAGGAATGGAGCACTGGAAATTGGCAAAGAAAGTAATGCGGTATCTTCAGGGAACGAAGGACCATATGCTCACATATAGGAGATCAGATCAGTTGGAAGTGATCGGCTATTCGGACTCAGATTTTGCTGGTTGCCCAGATAGCAGGAAGTCTACTTCAGGCTTCATTTTCTTGCTAGCAGGTGGGGCAATCTCGTGGAAGAGTGTAAAGCAGTCTATCACTGCTTCATCCACGATGGAGGCTGAGTTCATAGCATGTTTTGAGGCCACGAATCATGCATTATGGTTACGGAATTTTATCTCAGCACTTGGTGTAGTTGATTCTATTGCCAGGCCGATGAAGATATTTTGTGATAATACAGCAGCCGTTTTCTTCTCTAAGAATGGAAAGTACTCTAGTGGTTCCAGACACATGGAACTTAAGTACTTGGTGGTTAGAGAAAGAGTTCAGAAACAGAAGGTGTCAATTGAAAGTATAAGTACCACTTTAATGGTTGCTGATCCAATGACCAAGGGATTGCCTCCAAAGACATTCAAGGAACATGTTGTTAGAATAGGTCTTTTGAGCAATCTGTAAATGTATGTTTTGGTACTTGTATAATTGACAATATTGCGCAATAAAAGTTGTTTCTGTATTTCCTGTTATCCAATTATGTGTGCACATATTATGTATGGATGTTTGTTAAACAGGAAATGTCTTAACAAGACAATTACAGGGGTCATTTTGGTTATGGACTAAATTAGTAAGGGTTATCAATGTTGTGGTACGTAGAAGGGAGTATGACATAGATGTTGTATAACCGCTATGACTCGCATTGGTGGTCCAAGCTAATTGCAGTATTACAGTATTTCATGATTTGGGCTTATCAGTTGTTGTTTTTAAAAATTCGTGATCACGTGTCAAGGTTTTTCAGTATGGAATCCAATAGAGTCAAATGTTTTCAAAAATGAGTCCTTTCTTTAATTTGTTTTCTAAAATTTTAACATAATCGGCTAGTGGTCCAAGTGGGAGAATGTTAATCTCACATTAAAGTGGACCACTAACCTTTGTTGGTTAATTGGATTCCATAATTAAGGTTTACTGATATTTATGTATGCCCAAAATATATAAAGTTGCACTTATGCATATTTTGTAATCATGTGGGATATAAAGGGCCATGATGGTGGTTTTATCACATATGATTATTTTGCAATATAGTTATTTGCAAATAACGGTTTCTTGCATAATAGACCTTCTTCTCTCCTCTTGCAAATATACAAAACCTTTCCCTTGTTGAGAAATCCATCAGTGAATAGAATTTGGGTTTTTGTGGAAGGAAAAAAGAGACAGAGAGAAGAAGGGTCTTGATTAGGGTTTGCAAGAAAGTAAAGTGCCTTTACAGATTGGAATTTGCAAGGATCACAAAAGGAGATCTTCATCTTCATCACTCATTCTAATGGCTTCCGGTATGTATATGCATTTAATTTATATATGTTCATATTCTTAAGATGCATTTG
Organism: Agave tequilana; assembly: GCA_038442645.1. Lineage (NCBI taxonomy): Eukaryota > Viridiplantae > Streptophyta > Magnoliopsida > Asparagales > Asparagaceae > Agave > Agave tequilana. The sequence continues at coordinate 20,699 of JAVJIF010005865.1, read as the reverse complement.
ATTCTAGATCCATGGACAATTTAATCTTCATGAAATTCTGAAGATATGATTTTAATTCTTACAAGAGAAGGATATTTTGTTGGCCAGAAATATACCAAATTATTAGGTGTTGCATAGGGTGAAAACGGGTCAGGTCGGGCGGGAACTTTTACCCATGCGAATCAAATACCTTCAATCCAAACCCGCCCGAACGCGACCGATTTGGTAATTAAAATTTTTTTTATTCAAAATTCTCATGCACCGTTAAAGTGAACAACTAAACAGCGGAGAGATTCTGAAGCTACATGAATATTTTACGTTGTAACTCTATTGTTTTTTTTCTTCCATCTATAGACAGAGGGAGATAAGATAACGAAAACTTTTGCTTCTTGTAATATGTAAGTATTTTTCTGAGTGACTCTTTGTTGCCATGTGATATGACTAATAAAGATAACATATGATATGATCTAAACTAGTAGCAAATTGATGTTAGATCGATTCCAATGTATCCGTAGATTAAAAGTTTGCACAATGAGAGCCTTCTTAGGATCTTAGTTAAGATCAACTGTTCTTGTCACAAAATTTTCCGTTTCTTTAATGAAATATTCATAAACTTACATCATAGCTCCTATAGTGAGAAAAGGAACTCTGGAGAAAAATATGATTATAAAACAAAGAAAGAAACTCCTGAGCACTCACGAATTAACCATAGTTGGCAAATATTCACAAGCTTCTACTACAACAGAAATGGATTTCCATGATGATTTAAAACTGCCATTAAACAACAATGACGGTGGGTCAAAAACCATCATCTATCCGAGTGATGTTGTAAGCAGGAGGCAACAACAATGGTTTAAAAAACCGTTGTGAAAATACTTCAATTTAATAAAAAAATAATTTTAATGTGATCCCATTCCCTCCTCTATTCCCGCAGGTGATCCCCTCGTCCTCCTCATGACCCCGTAATCCTCCTCGGCCAAAAATCAGAATATGAAGATCAAGAAAAATTAGAAAGAAGAAATATTGACCCAAAAGCTCATCACTTTAGTCTTGATAATGATTAACTCATATAGTTATAATACTAATGATCTTTCACGTTTAAGTTTCAGATTTTAAACAAGAACTTAATTTAAGTGTTTAACTTCATCAATAGACTCAAAATTTAGATTTGAAGCTAATAAGTGCTGATTCAATAGCTCATGCACAAAGATCACATCCAACACTCGAGAAGGAGTTAGCTTAAAGGAATTAAGTATTTAGATCAAGATCAAGATCAGAAAGAAGATTTGTTTATAGTTGTTTGTAAGTTTATTTAGATTCTTATAAAGAATAGTGCAGATTTAATTGCTCAAGCTCACACACAAACATACAGGTATTTAACAATGATTTATTGAGTTTCATTGAAAAACACCACATACAAATATTTAATAATGATTTATTGAGTTTCATTTGAAATGAATTTATGTTTAAAATCTAGTTTTTATAAAAGCTAGTTTTATCTCAATGATTTTTAAATTACAAAAAGAAGTTCAAATGTTTGAAATATGTTTTGATTTTTAATCATACATATTGGTGCTCAAAAGTGTTTACATAAACTATTTTTGTAGAATTTATAATATTTATTTTGATTTTAAAAAGATTTTTCAAAATATTTTTATTTACTGACGAGATTCAGAACAGTCGAAATCTAAGTATTGCTGTCGACTGCTGATACTAGTATGCACAGAGCTGAGTGCAACTCAGTTGTCGACAGGGAGCTTCAACAAAACTGAGTTATTGCTCATTCTGTCGACAGCCAATGCTAGCTGTCGATTGTCTGTTTTACTGAGACTGAAGTTGTCTCAGTCTGTCACTATCGACTGCTCTTGTGCAGTTTTTGAAAAATCTAACCGTTGAGCCATACCTATCAACAGACATGTGTAGATGTTGATAGCCAAGCAGTCAACTAGCCTGTTTTGCGTCTCAATGACTATTTTCTTATATAACTGTCCAGATTCATTTGCAGCGGTTGTTTCATAATTTTAATATGTTTTAATTATTTGTATTGGCTAAATAATGATCTCTAACATTCACATATAAATAGGAGCGATTAGAAAGTGTTTTTAAATATTAAGTTTTGCAAAAGTTTTCAAGTGTTTAATTCAAAAATCTCTTGTGAATATTGTTGACCCAAAGGCCCATCACTCTAGTTTTGATGATGAACAACTCATGTAGTTATAGTACTAATGATTTTGTGTTTAATTAGTCTTAGATTTATGATCAAGATCTTAGTTGGTGTTTAGCTTCAGCAAAGGATTTAAAGTCAAGTTTTGGAGCTAGCACGGTTTGATTCAAGAGCTTGTGCATCAAGACCACATCAAGTACTCTAGAGGAGTCTAGCTCGTTGGATCAAGTTTGGACCAAGTCAAGAAGATGAGAAGACTTCAAGTGAAGACCTTCAAGATCATGACTTGTGTCTAGGTTTGTTTTTATAAGATTTTATTTTAGATTAAAATGTAAATGATAGAATAGTTGGTGGATTGCTCAAGTATATCATATACACACACACTCTTGATTTAGATGAGTTTTCATAAAAGAATTTTTATTTTGGAAAAATATAAAAGAGTTTTCTTTTTGAAAAATACCGTTTTGATTTTTGGTATTCAAAGTTTACATATCTTTAACCAAAATCATGTTTAGTGCTTATTGTCAAAAACATAGATATTTCACCATGTATGTGTAATGGATCATATCCATACACTCTATGCTTCAAAAGAGTTTAAAATATCTTATTTTTGTATTTGGAGAAGTTTTGAAAAATAAGTTTTGAAAAACCAATTTGGAAAAATACGGTTTTCGTTTTTAGCCAAAATTTCTAAGTTATAAAAATAGTTCAAATTGTTTGTAACATGTCTTGATTTTTCTCAAACATGTTTGTTTATCAAAGTATAATATTGAAACTATTTTTGTAGATTTTTGGTGAATTTATGGGATTTTATTTAACTTAAAAAGTCAACATTTTAAATCCCTTAACTGTCCTGACCTGGCTTCTGCCGGTCGACCGGACCGGTCGACCGAGCTTGAAGTCGGTCGACCGAGTCGGTCGACCGACATGCACAGAATGTGCACGCCAAGTCTGCTGGAGGGCTGGTCGACCGACCCGGTCGACCGCCAGAGAGCTTCTGCTCTCTGAAAAGCCTTGGTCGACCGGGCTGGTCGACCGGCAGAGAGCTCTGCTCTCTGTTCCAGGCCGCGGTCGACCGGGCCGATCGACCGAGGCTCCAACGGTCAGAATTTTGACCGTTGGCGGTCGACCGGGCCGTCGACCGTCAGCCGCCAGGGCTGAAAAATGCCCCAACGACTACTTTTTTCTAGCCCTATATAAAAAGGGATTTTGGGGTTGTTTTCTCTAAGATTTTCAAGTGGGTTTTGAGCCAGTTTTTCCAACTCTATTAGGTGTTTATCTCCACTTGTTTAAGAGCCAAATTGTCATATCAAAAGGAGAGATTTTTAAGAGTGTTTTGAAAAGTGATTTTCTTGAGTTTTCCTCCACCTTTTCAATCCTAGTTTTCTCACACAAGCACTTGAGCTATCCATTGATATATTCATCATATAGGAGTGTTATTGTGAGATTGTTTTTAGGTGATCAAAGTGTTGTGATCACCAAAGACTTCTTTCTTTGCTTTGAGGAGGCGGACATGTGTGTTCGCGTTGTTTCAGGTTCTAGTGGGAACTCGGTGTTTGAGGTGCGGCCTCGGCGAGCTAGTGAGCTTGCAGTGTGTTCTTGCGGGAACAAGAGAGGGACTAGAGAGTCCGAAGAGCTTGTAGGTGTTGCGGCACCAAGTGATCCGGTGGGATCGATTTAAGTGAAAATCCTTCATAGTGTTGAAGGCGGGGACGTAGAGCAAATGTGCTCGAACCTCGAGACAAATCTTGCAAATCACCTAGAGGGGGGGTGAATAGGTGAAGGCTAATCTAATGGTCACTAAATGCGGAATTAAAAACTTATTGCACTAATACCACGTATAACACAAGAGTGTAGCCGAATTCCCGTGAAGGGCTCTGGACAAACTCCTCAAGATTCCTCTAAATAAGAGTTGAGGTGCCGCGTTGGCTCTCTTGGTTGAATACGAGTGTTAGCAAACAATCCCCAAGCATATACAGTATGAGCTCACAATATATATATCAAGCATATAAGATGAAAGCAATAAAAGCATGCAAGATATAATCAAGAGTAAGAGATAGAGAGTGAGTAATCGCAAACACGGGAGATTTGTTTCGAGGTTCGAGCACACTTGCTCTACGTCCCCGCCTTCAACACTATGAAGGATTTTCACTATAAACCGATCCCATCGGATCACTCGGTGCCACAACACCTACAAGGCGAGTTCACACTTGAACTCCTTGGACTTTCTAGTCCCGAACACACCGCAAGCCCACAAGCTCGCCGAGGCCGCACCTCAAACACTGAGTTCTCACTAGAACCCGAAACACCGCGAACACACGCGTCCGCCTCCTTAAAGCAAAGAAAGAAGTCTTTGGTGATCACAACACTTTGATCACCTAAAAACAATCTCACAAGAACACTCCTATAGGATGAATATATCAATGGATAGCTCAAGTGTTTGTGAGAAAAATAAGGATTGAAATGGTGGAGGAAAATCTCAAGAAAATCACTTTGAAAACACTCTTGATAAACTCCCCTTTTAATTAGAAATATTGGCTCTAAAACAAGTGGAGAAAACCTCTTAATAGAGTAGGAAAAACTGGTGCAAAATCCACTTCAAAAACTTAGAGAAAACAGCCCCAAAAGCCTCACTTTTATAGGCTAAAGAAAACTAGCCGTTGGGCATTTTTTTTGAGCCCAGGCAGCTGGCGGTGTCGACTGCCAACGGTCAAATTACCGTTGGAGCATCGGTCGACATCCCAGTCGACCGCCCAAATCCAGAGAGCAACTTTGCTCTCTGGACGGTCGACCGCCCCCACTCGAGAGTGGGGGACTTGCAGTCGGTCGACCGTGCGGTCGACCGGCTCAAGTACCAAGCCAACGTGCACAAGTTTGTGCACGTCGGTCGACCGGTACGGTTGACCGACTCTGGGTCCGATCGACCGTCCCGGTCGACCGCCAGAGCCTGGCAGAAGGCATTCTGGGTCAAAAAAACTTGGTATTTTTATTTCTAAAAAAATCTCATAAAATCCTTAAAATCCACAAAAATAGTTTTAGCATAATACATTGATATATAAACTTGTGTGAAAATTTTCAACACAAATTTCAAACATTTTGAATCATTTTTGTGTTATGGAAAATTACCGAAAACCAAAAACCGTATTTTTCAAAACTTGGATTTTTCAAATGAAAATTCGTTTTGTCCAAAACTTATCCAAATACAAAAACATGATATTTAAACACTTTGAAGCATGTTGCATATGGATAGAAATCCAATATACAAGAAACATATATATTCATGTTTTTGACTTTAAATACGAAAATATGTTTTGTTAAAATACCAAAACACCAAAACTCATGAATAGGCATATCAAAATAAGTTTGTCTAGGAAATTTAGCATGCATGTATATAGAACACATCTAATATACATTTAAACCATTTAAACTTGTATTGATACTATCTATTCATGAAAACCAATATCGGTTAAACCAAAAATCAAAAACCGAATCCAAACATGAAACGTGTGTGTGTAAGATATAATTGAGAAATCCACCAACTATTCTATCCTTTACATTTTATCTAAAACAAAATCTTATAAAAATAAACCTAGACAAAAGTCTTCTTCTTGAAGGTCTTCACTTGAAGTCTTCAAATCTTCTTGACTTGGTCCACACACGATCCAACGATCCAACGAGCTAGACTCCTCTTGAGTACTTTATGTGGTCTTGATGCACAAGCTCTTGAATCAAACCGTGCTAGCTCCAAAACTTGACTTTAAATTCTTTATTGAAGCTACGCACCTACTAAGATCTTGATCACAAATCTGAAACTAAATAAACACAAGATCATTAGTGAAAAGTCACCTAGAGGGGGGGTGAATAGGTGACGATACTAATCTAGTGAACTTAATGTGGAATTTAAAACTAATTGCAATTACTATAATGATGCACACACAAGCAAGTACAAGATATAATAATTTGCACAAAGTAAAGAGAGAGAGCAAGAGTCAATGGATCAAGCGCAAACAGAGAGATATGTTCTGAGGTTCGAGCACCCAGCTCTACATCCCCGCCTTCGACACACGAAGGATTTCCAATCCACTAGCTTGTCCACAAAGGACTCCCACAAAGGGAACCTCCACCGAGGATTTGGGCAATCACAATTACAAGGAGTTCCCAACTCCCTTCCTTACAAACACAACCTCCTCCTTGAGGCACTCCTCCAATCCAACAAACAATCACCTCACAACTTGAGGGATTAGCACCAAGCTTACACAAAACACCTCACAACCCAAGTTGCACAACCTCCTCAACACAATGAGGGAAATGGCACAAAGCAAGAATTGGGTTTACAACTTAGTGGTTTCAAACAACAACCACAAAATAATCTCTTTTTCCCACACAAAATCCTATAGAGAAGATAGTAGATTTTAGCTCAAGTGTGGAGAAAACCAATGGAATGGAAATCAGAATCACAAAGAAAAATCCTTGGGAAATCAATAGAAATCAAGATGGTGAAGTTCAATCAAAAGCTCTTCCCAAAAACCCTCTTCTTTGATTTTCCAAACCCTAGCAAAAACACCAAAAAGATTGTTCAATTCAAGTTCAAAAACTTCTTTTAATTGCAGCAAAAACACCAGAGAGTATGGAAAAATTCGCACAAAAAATCTTTTAGAAAAACTCTTGCAAATGGGGTATTTATAGGCAAATCTGGAAACTAGCCGTTGGCTGTAATTTTTGCCAGAAATACCCTGACGGTCGACCGCCCGGTCGACCGCCCAACGATCAATTTTTGAACCGTTGGCGCAAGCGGTCGACCGCCCGGTCGACCCAAACAAACAGAGAGCAAACCTGCTCTCAGTCGGTCGACCGTCCGGTCGACCGGCCAAGGCTGTAGCCAGCGTGCACGTATCTGTGCACGTCTGTCGACCGCCCGGTCGACTGGCTACTTGGTGCGGTCGACCGTACGGTCGACCGACCAAGCCTGGCAGGCAAAAAAACAGGTCAGAAAAATAGGGGAAATAAATATCCAATAAATTCTTGTAATTACTAAAAATCCCCAAAATAGTTTTGTCAAATTGCATTGATATATAAACATGTGATAAAAGTTTTGACTCAAATATCAAGCAATTAAAACTTATTTTTATGTCTTTTCATTTTAACCAAAAACCAAACCTTGTATTTTCTAAAACTTGGATTCTTGAATAGAAATACATTTTGTCTAAAACTCATCCAAATACAAAAACATGATATTTAACCATTTTGAAACATGATGCATATGGATAGAAATCCAATATACATGAAGCATATACATATCATAGTTTTTGTCCTTAATTCCAAAATTAAGTATTGTTAAAACCTAAAACTCATGAAATAGGTATATCAAAGTAAGTTTGTCTAAGAGTTGAAGCATGCATGTATATAGAACAAATCTAATATACATTAAACCATGTAAACTTGTTTTGATATAATATCTATTCATGCAAACCAAGATCGGTTAAACCAAAAACCGAAAACCAAAACATGATACGTGTGTGTTGTGAACTTGAGCTTATCATACTATTCTAATCTTTACAATTAGGATCTAAGCCCAAAACTAAACTATGGTACCGATGTCTTCTTGTAGAGCGCAATCTCCAAGTCGGCTTGATCCAAAGCTAGATTCACCGAGCACGACTCCAATGAGTGCTAGATATCGCCTTTGATGCTTAGGCTCTTGAATCACCATGTGAATGCTTCCAAACCATCTTGTTGAAGCTTTCACCAACTAATATGTTGATTAATGATCTGTAACTAAAATCACAAGATTATTAGTACATATAACTACATGAGTTAATCATCATCAAAAGTAGAGTGGAAGGCCTTTGGGCCAACAATCTCCCCCTTTTTGATGATGACAAAACTCATGGAGTTATATATGCATGGATTTAAGTAAAGCTTCAAAGAAGCTCCCCCTTAACTCATGCATACAATAAAACATATAAGATATGCAATGAATGTTCTTAAACATGTTTATATTTGTTTAAAACAATATCAAAACATGCTCTTGATACCAATAAAACAATAAAATAAAACATTATCAAAACATGCTCTTGCTCTTGATACCAAAATTGAAAAATAAACAAGACATTACTAAAACATGTTCTTGCTCTTGATACCAATAACCAATCATATTGAAACCAGCATATTATTACTAATGAAAACCTAATGAAAACCAACCAAAACATATGCATAAATCAACCATGCATATAAACTACAAATTCTTCTCCCCCTTTTTGTCAATCATCAACAAAGGGTAAAAACAAACATAATGAAAATAAATACTTCTCCCCCTAAATGTTCAAACAAAGAAGCAATAAATTATTCCAAGGGGTAAAACCAAAGTCAATATGATATCAATTGAAAATAACAAACTTTGAGAAATGTTAAATCCTATTTGAAATAAAATAAGGTATTGAAACAAAATAACATTTTATATCAAAATGAAAACATGTAATGTAAACTTGATACCAATAGATAATAAATAGCATCTTGATATCAAAGAAGATATTTTTCATTATAAGCATATGATACCATTACTTTGATATCATAAAGTTAGGGAGTAGGAAACAAAACAATGGTAAACAAATACCAATTGAAATATAAAATACGAGTTTTCTCCCCCTTTATGAAATACCAAAAGAAAATATGCATAGGCTTGAAATAAGATACCAATTGAAAATTAAATTAATTGAAACATGATATTCATTAAAAATTCAAGCTTAGCGATCTTGAAATTATAATAAAGCTTGTATATGGATACCAATTGAAAAACTCAAGCTTAACATAACCAAAATTTGTGTTTCAAGATATAGGGATATAATAAGCACAAATAAATCATCTATATATGTATGTAAAAAATAGATACCAATAGAAATTGATACTATATGAAGTGTAAGCATACATATATAAAACAAAACATATATGAGTATACAAAAGGATGTCAAGATTGATACCAATTGAAAGAATTCAATGATACCAATTGAAACAACAATAAGATCAAGTGTATGACTCATATCAATTACCACCCATTTCATGATCAAGTTTAAAATGATTTCCATTATAAAGCATACATGAGCATGATCTCCCGTCCAACCGCCCATAGAAGGTAGGGGTTTTCAAAAATAGGTTTGAAAATAATATAGTATGTTTGAACTACTACCAAGGAAGAATATCACAACTAGTTATATGAATCAACAAGTACGAGATTCTTCAAATAAGGAATAACAAAAATATTTTTCATGAAGACACATGTAAACCACATGGCACTAAACACTCAAAATCCATATAGCACAAATTGTACTCATGAAAACTAAGTCATGAGAAAACATTGAATAAGGTGAGTGTACAAGTGTTGTGAGAAACATATCAACATGAAAATGGACAATCAAGCTCAATATTGAAAACATGAAATTCATCTAGGATGTGAAATCATCAATTTGAAATCATTTTAAAAACATGAAATTCATCATAAATGTGAAATCACTTAGCAAACATGAAATTCATCCAATCAATTTAAACTTCAAGGCATATGTATGTCATGTACAAACTAAAGTTTACATACATATCCTAAACACAATGAGTCCACAAAAGTATATGTATGAAGGCACGTGGCTCAAGGATGTATATGTATAAATGATAGTTTGGACAAGATGGACATATACATGAAGTTAAAACAAAATGTGTAAAATGATGAATACAAGTCAAATACAAGAATCATCAAAACTAGACTATACTAGTACATCAAGTGAATACAAATGAGCGTTCAAGCACAAACATATATAAAGGTCTACTTGTAGCTCACTAGATGTACAAGTATAAATCCTAGTCTTAATGAAAACTATCATTCAAGCTAGTAGTCAAAATATGAAGCATAAACGGGTCAACAATCAACATGAACATGAATTATTAAAAACGAAAAGTCATAGTCAACCATATGATTAGCATGACAAAGACATGTGCATTAAATCTATGATTAACATGATAGCTAAAACATAAAGAGAACACAAAATATGGGTCCATACTAAACATGAGTGTCTCAACAACTAATCATGTAAAGCATAAGTCTAATAATCATGGCAAATATCATACTAATCATAAAACATGAGTCATCAAAACAAACATCATAAACATCCATATGCTCATTATGTATATGCATGTACATTAGATCTAGTGCATACATATTAGTTTAAACAAAGTGAGAACACAAAGATAAGATCCATATAAAGCATGGGTGTCTCAAGAACTAAACATGTATAACACTAATCTAATCAACATGACATAAGCATAATGAACAATAAAACAAGACATGCTATGAATAAATGAACATGAAAAGCATGCAATTAAAAATGGGAGTTAGAGAATGATACCAAAACCGATGAAGGTGCATCTCTAGTTCTCCAAACCCATGGTGGTCCTCCCACCAAATCTCCTTGAGTGTGAAGCATCCAAATGATTCTCTTTTAGGCTTAGAACGCATCCACCTCAAGGCACCCAAAACTCTCACGTGATGCGAGAGCCTCCACCTACATCAAAAATCAAGAGGTGGATCTTGGTACCCATTTCCTTGTGGGTCCACGGGGGTTAGTATCTCTCCTAACCCAAACAAGATTAGTTGCTAAATTTTCAACATGTAAACGATCATAGCAAAATCTAGCAAGATGGCCTTTTCGACCACAATGTGTACAAGTGTACACATGAGCATACATGTTATGATTGTGTCCGTGATGGGCATGTGTATGCCGTGTTGGGTGTGCATGCATAGTTGGAACTTGTTTCTTACGAATCAAGGATTCCAAACGAGTGTGGTTCATGACACAATGGCTCAAAGTGGAGCCCAAACATTCAACACTTTTCTTCAAATTATTAATATCATTTTCAATGCTAGAAGATAAAGTGGAGCATGCAATGGGTGTGCTAGAAGTAGAAGCTACACTAGCATGGCAAACATGAATATCAATATCATTTTGTAAAGATTCATTTTTCTTCAAAAGCAAATCCAATTCTTTTGAAATTGAATCAATTTTATTTTTCAAAGTAAGGTTTTCTTTAAAAACACAATCCAACTTTGAAGATAAAATCTCATTGTTTTTCAAAACATCATCACAATCATTTTGGCTTTTTAAAACATTAATTTCATTTAGGGCAAGTTCAAGTTGAGATTTAAGTGAGTCACGTTCACTAGCAATCTCTTCCTTCTCTTGCAAAACGGTTTCAAAAGATGTGCATAAATCATTTAATTCTTCTTTTAAAACAATATTCTTCTTTTTCAAAGATTCATGTTTTTCTAAGAATTTTTCAAGCTTTTGAGCAAGTTCCATATTTAAAGTTTGAACTTCACCACATCCATGACAAAATGAACTAGAGCTATCATCTAGTTGAGAATCCGAATGTACCTCATGGGAGTCATTCCCATGGACCATAAGGCAACGCTCTTCGGAATTGTCTCTCCTAGATCTCCTCATCTTGTTGAGAATCGTTGAAAGCTTGGGAGACGTCAATATGCTCCAAACTGCAAAAGCCGAATCATATCGATCAAAAACATGTACAAGATATTCATTGAGAGATGCTCTAAGTGTTCTAAGTGCAAGTGCATTGGCCTTCTTATGCTTGCTACTATTAGGGAGGGTTTCTATAGTGATGGCTTGATAAACTAGATGACCTAGAGTTTTTAAATGCCTAGTCATGTCCACCTTCCAAGCATCAAGTCTAAAATGGTCAAACATAGGAGGGCTAGCCATGAGCGCAAACTAATATGTGTGCAAATGATAATGCAAATGAAGATTAGCAAACCAAGATCTTAACTCCTAGGTGGTTAAACCTAAATATCAGGAGCACTAGCTCTGATACCAATTGAAAAGTCACCTAGAGGGGGGTGAATAGGTGACGATACTAATCTAGTGAACTTAATGTGGAATTTAAAAACTAATTGCAATTACTATAATGATGCACACACAAGCAAGTACAAGATATAACAATTTGCACAAAGTAAAGAGAGAGATGATTAGTATCCAATATTGCATATTTTACATCATAATTCCCATGCATATTACAAATAAATATGTGATTTTTACTCCTCTTCTCTACATATTTGCAGGTACACACTTAATGGAGAGATATCCAAATAATCACTTAATTAACACTAATTAAGTGATTAATCCATGATTAAGATAAAGCCAAATTCAAATCCAGATCTAGAGAGATCCGCGCGCCAATCGAAGATTCTAGATATACCACGTGGCTAACAACCTTGTAATTAATCTCCACCAGAAAGTTGTTAGCCAACGGCCACAAAAGTGCCGCGACTTGCGGCGGATCCACCGCAAAATCCGGGCCGTTGGATCTCAGATTTTGCGCCAACAAACTAGGCTCTCGAAGGTTCTCATCCATGCTATAAATACTCCATGAAGACCTGCGTACAAAAACTGAATGGAGAAGAGAGGAGATTAGTTTAGTATTGTAATTTTCATGTATTTTTCTCTTTAGGTTTTGTTCTTTAGATCCCTCTTCTTCTTCCCTAGAATTCAATGTAAAAGAGAGTGATTGTGAGGGAGAGAGCTTGTGTAATCAAGGGTGACACTTGAAGCAACAAGGATTGATCCATCCTCCTTCCTCTACTTGAAGCTTGGTTCTAGTTCTATGTGCTTTCTTTAATTGCTTTCTTTATTGCTTTGTTTACTTCTTGCAATTTACTTCATGCTTTCTTGTATTTTTCTTATGGCTTGTTGTAGCTAATTCCTTCTCCATGTACTAGGTTACCACTAGTCTTGCCACTTCACTAACTCATGGGTGTTTGCTTAATTTCATCTTGCAAGTGTATGATCTTCTCTTCTCCGATGGTTAAACCACCATCTTGCAAGTGAGAAAGTAATTAGGTCAACACGCGAGACGAATCCTACGCTAATGGAGTGACAACATTAGGCAAGCATTCGCTATCAAGGAGTCTAGTAAGTTTTGGCAAGCTAGCAAGGTAAGCTAGTCATGGATCTATTCTTTCTTTAAGTTTTCTTTCCTTTTCTTGTGAATAAACCAATCCCAATCTTGATTTCTTTTCCGACAATTTCCACCATGAATATAGCCATCCTTTCTTTTAGTTTCTTTTTCACTTAAGTTTATAAGCAAGAGAAGAATACTCGTTTGTTCACTTCACTACCACACGTAAAGCTTCCATCGCGAGCTCTCCCTGAGAATCGACTCGGTATAGTCCTATACTATAGCGGAGACAAGAAAGGGTACATCAAATACATCTTTATACACATAATAAGTACACCCTTTTAGTCTAATCAATTTTTGGCGCCGTTGCCGGGGAGAGCGACGTTATTTTTGGTTTAAAGTGAAGTACTAAACGATTCTTCTTCTCTGTTTGCAGGTTACAGGTAAAGCAACAGGAAAATATTCATTGCAGTAACATACAAGTGGACCTGGGACTCTGCTCAAGAAAGCAGAGCCCAGGATCCCTCCAAATTGCCGCGGATCCACGGCAATTTGCCGTGGGAACGCGGCAATAAGGAGTTCACTACTCACCAATTTTCTGCAGGGCCTCTAGTTCTGTAAAATACATCTGTTTCTATACTTTATTTCCTGTATTCTGCATCCTACTCCTGCTTAATTAAAAAACAGTAAAAAGTTGATTGAAATTGCTAAAAATTGTTTAGACACTTGCATTTTAGGCACGTGTCTTTTCAATTCTTTACTTTTACTGTTGAAGAGTGCTGGAGGCAAGGTACGTGTTTGCATTGCATTTAGACTAGGACAAACTCTTGCTTGATTTTCATGCTTTGAGTGTATCCTAACTATCTTTCTTGTACACTTGCACAATTCAAATTTAAGGGCATAACCCGTAAATAAGATAAGGTGGGGGAGGTCATTACCCTTTCCTTAGCCCGAAAACCACCATCCCAAGCACTCACTAACCCAAGCCTAATTTAATTAAAAAAGTAGACGTTGGCCCTAGGGACATCTCGGACTCAATTAGGAGATTATCCTAAGGGGGAAAAGTGTTAGAATTTAACTCTTGCAAAATCGGTGTCTAGGAAAGGGGTTGAGGGCCGAAAGCCCGAAGGTTGCTGGTTACTTAATTAAGGAACGTCTCCGGACGGAAACCTCCCACCAACCTTACCCTTCCCTGGCTGATTAGCTTGTGGTTAGAGTCTACACTAAACCTCCCGTGGACGGTCTATCAGTTAGGAGTCGTCTAGGTCTAAGTCTACCCTAACTTAGGTTAGAATTTTTTCTTTTCTTTTCTTCTTTTGTTTGTTTGTTTGTTTGTTTGTTCTTGTTTGTGATTGTGTGATATGGCTTACAATTACAATTCTTTCCATCATAATAATAATCCATATTTCACACCATCTCCATATTCGGATAATTCCAACCCGGTGTTTTACAATATGCACCAACCAAATACGCCGGGTTGGCCTTATCCGAATCAATACGACCCATACACCCCATCTAATGATTATAATGTCCAAAATAATTTCAACTCTTCATCGAGTCATTGGGGATTCCAGTCCCCCGAGTTTAATTATCAACCTCCTTGTCCATCATATTCACCTTGTCCACAATATTCATTTCCCGATTCCGCTTCATATACTCCTTTTTCTGAACCATTTGAAGAAAAATCTGAGTTACTAAGGAGTTTAGAAGCCAATTTACAGAGAGCTGAGCAGACACTTCCAGAACCATTTGCCTCTCCAATTCCACCATATTTTCAAGAGTCTTACTCACTTCCACCTTTTCCTAATGAACAACCATTTGTCATGGAACCGAGTAATGATTTCTTGTGTGAGTCCACTTTTCCATCATCACACACTTTTGACTCACAATTTCACCATCACTTCCAAGACAACACTTCATCTTTTCATCCAAATAATGAAGTCATCAATTTTGAAAAGATGCTTGAAGACATGACTCATGCTCAAAATACTCGTGCCCGTGACTTAGATTTGCTGATCCAAACTCTTCATCCTATTTCTAAGGTCACTAGCCACTCTGTCAAAACCAAAGAGTCATGTAGTCTTGGAAGTCCAAATTCAGTTTCAGCACATTCACCTGAACTTGTCCACACTTCTGAAAATCCAATTGATATATTGGCAAGTTTTCCTTTTTCTGAAATTGAATTGGAACATGAATTTGATCCTGAACTTCCACTTGATGATTCAATTTTCCTTCCTGATTCAATCATGACTTCCATATCCTTACCTGATTTCAATCCATTTCCCAAGTCAGAATTGGATCCATTTCCTATCCATTGTGAAAATGAATCACCAATCTTTTATGATGATCACATAGAACTTGGCCAATTCCATACTTCTGAAAATCCCATTGATAAATTGGCAAGTTCTCAACATTTAATTGAACTACATGAGGAATGTGATCTTGAACCCCAACTTTGTGATTCAATTCTTTTTCCCAATTCAGTAATGACTCCAGCATCTTTACCTCACTTCAATCCTTTTCCGGAGCCGACATTGAATCCAGTCCCAATTCACAATGAAATTGAATCACCCATTTTTAAGGATCATGTCGAACTTGCCCAATTCTACACTTTTGAAGATTCCTTTGACATTTTGGCAAGTTCTCCATCTTGTGAAATTGAACTCAATGAGAAATGTGACCTTGATTTTCTCGATCTCTTTACTTCTGAAACTGATTGTACAATTCTATCAGAAGATTTTGACTTAAGTTTTGAAGAATTGTATGGCGATGAGCTTGAATTCCTTAATATTGGAAGTAAAGAGATATCACCCATATTAGGTCACATCCCATTGTTGGACAATGATTGTGGACTTGAGTTTTCATTTCTTGACTTGGACCCAATTTTTGAACTCACTTCGACTCCTGCACCATCACTTGACTTAATTCACTTCCCTGAGTCGGTGTTAGTTCCTGTTCATTCCGAGTCCAAGTCGACCATTCTATCATTTCATAATCCATTCTGGGACAAGGACCTTGATAAACTTGACTCAGAAATTATTTTAAGAATTTGGAAGTTAGATGGGGTCATGTACATAATTAAAATAACACATGCATACATCATTCTTGTGGGTCATATTAGTTATATTTTTGGTGGGTTTCTGAAAACCCAAAGAAAAGATGATTGGGCCATGTTCCGTGGACCAATCAGACCACCACCGAACCACCACCTTCAGGTAATTTTTGTTCCTCCCCTTTCCATTTTGTTTCATGCATACATATATCATGATGCATTGAGGACAATGCATGAAATAAGTGTGGGGAGGGTTTACTAACATAGAGTTTTTAGATTTTCTTTCTTTTACATTTCTTTTAGAAAAAAATAATAATAATAAAAAAATAAAAATAAAAAAATAAAAACTTTTTGAAATAAGAGACAAAAGTTTTGATCTATTTTTAAAAAAAATTAAGATGTATCTTAGAAATTAAGAAAGCCTTAATTATGACATCTTAAACATAGTTGAAGTAATAGATCTTGTTTGAGATTATAGGCTAAGTAAGAAAAATTGGTGAGATATTTTTATCTTGAATTTTTTGCCTTAGATAATATGCACTTTACACTTACACATTTCTTGGGATGGAAACAAAGACCAAAATGCCATAAAAAAAAAAAGAAAAAAAAGAAATTATAAATAAATGATCACTTATTAAGCTGGATAACTATGCCTCAAGAAGCATGGTTACTCACGCCTAACGGTGATCTCACTTATTAAGCTGGATAATTGTGCCTCAAGAAGCATAATTACTCACGCCTAACGGTGATCATAATAATAATCCCTCTTAGTTATGTGGCCTTTTCTACTCGAGACCTTAAACCCGAGGGATGTTTTCTCATCTGGTGCCCTAAGACCATCTGGTTTGGGAGTCATCGGTTAAAGGCTCGCTACAAGGGTAGACTAGAAAGCCTAGACTAAGGGAAGATTAAATAAAAAAAAAAGAGAAAAAAAAAATATATATATATATAGATAAATAAATGGCTTGATGGTTGGAGTTGAAATCCCAGGAAATTTTCACTTACACGGTGTGCATACTATCTAGGTTTTATGAGAGATAAAATATTCAATCCAATTTTGAATTCTTACCTTAATTAAAAGCAAGATCTTGCATGGATACTAAGTTTAAGGAAGAATAATTATAGGTGGACTTATGACCTAGGATCACTTATATTTTTGCAAAAATAGTTCGTAAACATATCTCTTATTCAAAATGCGTTTTCAAAATACTAACATTTGTCTTCTTTCTTTATGGATTTTGTGGGTGTAATCCGCTGAAAACCCTCAGGAGACAACACTCCTCCTCTAGGGTAACCTAGAGGTTTAACGGCTTGTTGCACATGCTCAGTGCAATCGCGTCACCTGCGAAAGTGGTGTAATAAACTGGTAGTATAGATTTTCTTTTTCTTTGTTTTGCTCGGGACGAGCAAAGATAAGTGTGGGGGTGTGATTAGTATCCAATATTGCATATTTTACATCATAACTCCCATGCATATTACAAATAAATATGTGATTTTTACTCCTCTTCTCTACATATTTGCAGGTACACACTTAATGGAGAGATATCCAAATAATCACTTAATTAACACTAATTAAGTGATTAATCCATGATTAAGATAAAGCCAAATTCAAATCCAGATCTAGAGAGATCCGCGCGCCAATCGAAGATTCTAGATATACCACGTGGCTAACAACCTTGTAATTAATCTCCACCAGAAGTTGTTAGCCAACGGCCACAAAAGTGCCGCGACTTGCGGCGGATCCACCGCAAAATCCGGGCCGTTGGATCTCAGATTTTGCGCCAACAAACTAGGCTCTCGAAGGTTCTCATCCATGCTATAAATCTCCATGAAGACCTGCGTACAAAAACTGAATGGAGAAGAGAGGAGATTAGTTTAGTATTGTAATTTTCATGTATTTTTCTCTTTAGGTTTTGTTCTTTAGATCCCTCTTCTTCTTCCCTAGAATTCAATGTAAAAGAGAGTGATTGTGAGGGAGAGAGCTTGTGTAATCAAGGGTGACACTTGAAGCAACAAAGATTGATCCATCCTCCTTCCTCTACTTGAAGCTTGGTTCTACTTCTATGTGCTTTCTTTAATTGCTTTCTTTATTGCTTTGTTTACTTCTTGCAATTTACTTCATGCTTTCTTGTATTTTTCTTATGGCTTGTTGTAGCTAATTCCTTCTCCATGTACTAGGTTACCACTAGTCTTGCCACTTCACTAACTCATGGGTGTTTGCTTAATTTCATCTTGCAAGTGTATGATCTTCTCTTCTCCGATGGTTAAACCACCATCTTGCAAGTGAGAAAGTAATTAGGTCAACACGCGAGACGAATCCTACGCTAATGGAGTGACAACATTAGGCAAGCATTCGCTATCAAGGAGTCTAGTAAGTTTTGGCAAACTAGCAAGGTAAGCTAGTCATGGATCTATTCTTTCTTTAAGTTTTCTTTCCTTTTCTTGTGAATAACCAATCCCAATCTTGATTTCTTTTCCGACAATTTCCACCATGAACATAGCCATCCTTTCTTTTAGTTTCTTTTTCACTTAAGTTTATAAGCAAGAGAAGAATACTCGTTTGTTCACTTCACTACCACACGTAAAGCTTCCATCGCGAGCTCTCCCTGAGATTCGACTCGGTATAGTCCTATACTATAGCGGAGACAAGAAAGGGTACATCAAATACATCTTTATACACATAATAAGTACACCCTTTTAGTCTAATCAAGAGAGCAAGAGTCAATGGATCAAGCGCAAATAGAGAGATATGTTCCGAGGTTCGAGCACCCAGCTCTACATCCCCGCCTTCGACACACGAAGGATTTCCAATCCACTAGCTTGTCCACAAAGGACTCCCACAAAGGGAACCTCCACCGAGGATTTGGGCAATCACAATTACAAGGAGTTCCCAACTCCCTTCCTTACAAACACAACCTCCTCCTTGAGGCACTCCTCCAATCCAACAAACAATCACCTCACAACTTGAGGGATTAGCACCAAGCTTACACAAAATACCTCACAACCCAAGTTGCACAACCTCCTCAACACAATGAGGGAAATGGCACAAAGCAAGAATTGGTTTACAACTTAGTGGTTTCAAACAATAACCACAAAACAATCTCTTTTTCCCACACAAAATCCTATAGAGAAGATAGTAGATTTTAGCTCAAGTGTGGAGAAAACCAATGGAATGGAAATCAGAATCACAAAGAAAAATCCTTGGGAAATCAATAGAAATCAAGATGGTGAAGTTCAATCAAAAGCTTTTCCCCAAAAACCCTCTTCTTTGATTTTCTAAATCCTAGCAAAAACACCAAAAGATTGTTCAATTCAAGTTCAAAAACTTCCTTTAATTGCAGCAAAAACACCAGAGAGTATGGAAAAATTCGCACAAAAAATCTTTTAGAAAAACTCTTGCAAATGGGGTATTTATAGGCAAATCTGGAAACTAGCCGTTGGCTGTAATTTTTGCCAGAAATACCCTGACGGTCGACCACCCGGTCGACCGCCCAACGGTCAATTTTTGACCGTTGGCGCACGGTCGACCGCCCGTCGACCCAAACAAACAGAAAGCAAACCTGCTCTCAGTCGGTCGACCGTCCGTCGACCGGCCAAGGCTGTAGCCAGCGTGCACGTATTTGTACACGTCTGTCGACCGCCCGTCGACTGGCTACTTGGTGCGGTCGACCGTACGGTCGACCGACCAAGCCTGGCAGGCAAAAAAAAGGTCAGAAAAATAGGGGAAATAAATATCCAATAAATCTTGTAAATTACTAAAAATCCCCAAAAATAGTTTTGTCAAATTGCATTGATATATAAACATGTGATAAAAGTTTTGACTCAAATATCAAGCAATTAAAACTTATTTTTATGTCTTTTCATTTTAAAACCAAAACCAAACCTTGTATTTTCTAAAACTTGGATTCTTGAATAGAAAATACATTTTGTCTAAAACTCATCCAAATACAAAAACATGATATTTAACCATTTTGAAACATGATGCATATGGATAGAAATCCAATATACATGAAGCATATACATATCATAGTTTTTGTCCTTAATTCCAAATTAAGTATTGTTAAACCTAAAACTCATGAAATAGGTATATCAAAGTAAGTTTGTCTAAGAGTTGAAGCATGCATGTATATAGAACAATCTAATATACATTAAACCATGTAAACTTGTTTTGATATAATATCTATTCATGCAAACCAAGATCGGTTAAACCAAAAACCGAAAACCAAAACATGATACGTGTGTGTTTGAACTTGAGCTTATCATACTATTTTAATCTTTACAATTAGGATCTAAGCCCAAAACTAAACTATGGTACCGATGTCTTCTTGTAGAGCGCAATCTCCAAGTCGGCTTGATCCAAAGCTAGATTCACCGAGCACGACTCCATGAGTGCTAGATATCGCCTTTGATGCTTAGGCTCTTGAATCACCATGTGAATGCTTCCAAACCATCTTGTTGAAGCTTTCACCAACTAATATCTTGATTATGATCTGTAACTAAAATCACAAGATTATTAGTACATATAACTACATGAGTTAATCATCATCAAAA